>JACVEI010000199.1:149659-230189 GCA_018115615.1 Pestalotiopsis sp. DP-2020a | reverse complement strand
TGATCTGAGTAATAGACGATCAAGGTGTCTTCGTGGACCCTAAATAAATCCTAGTCAGTTTGCGTTGATTCAGCAGTGCAGGCAATATCTCTACGTACAGGATAAATGGCTCCCAGACTGGGGTCTCGCCGTTGTTGGGCAGCGCAACGCCTCCGTGAGCAATGTGCGACACAAACTCCCACTGCGCAATATATTAGCAAATCTCTTCGTCTAAGGCTGTTTTGGAATACCACGTGTATAAGTACTTACGGTAACGCCCTGGTCCCTCGAGGCATAAAGTTCAATGTTCGTCTCACTCAAATTCGTAGGGATGGCACTTCCAGACAAAAGCACAGTCCCAGCAGGGTAATCGCCGAAAGCCTGTGGCAGTTCGTAGAGGAACGGTTGGTACCGCAGACCGAAGCCGTACACCTGATCTTGTACGCGAGAGATTTCAGTCCAGCTCTGTCCATAGTCTATGGACTCGTAGATGGGGAACCAGACCGGCGGCGGCTCTGGCGAGTAGTTCTCCCACGTGGCGAGGAGCTTGCCGCCGGAGAGCTCGACGGTCCGCGCATAAAGCGTTCGAGGGTCTGTGTAGTTGTCGGGCGGCTGGAACAGTAGCACCTGATCCACGGTCGTTGGCTCGGCGTCTTGCCGTTCGACATGGGCGGCGACCGCGGCGGCGTCTACGAGACGGCTCACCACCGAGAGGGCGAGTACAGCTGTGCGCAACATCGTATGAGATGTCTGTGTCGACTGAAGGATTACCGACGGAAAGCAGGGCTGCTACTGTAGTATCGAGAGACGGCAAGTCTCTTCAAATATTTACGAGCGCCAAGAACTTGCACACCGTGTTGTTATATACCCCAACCCAGATGCCTCGTTTCGGCCACAGATTTCCCATTGTCGATGTTTTCCAAGGGCATGTGATTGGGCAATCGCTTTTCCAAGTCACATGTTCCGTATTTCTTTTCACTCGACGACTTCAAGTTTCTCCGGCTTGGAGGAGAGGCAAATGGGGGAATTGGGGGAGCGCTTTTGGGGTCCGGGCGATCGCGTCACCAACAGACACTGAGGTCAGCTTAAACGAGACACAGGCGGTCGGCTTCCAAGCGCTTGGAAGCGAGACGGAAATGGCTCAGATTCGCGGGAAATTGATGCATCTGGTGGTGCCATGAATGGGGATTCGGTACTTGGCATCTCGCTGCGTCGTATTTACCCCAGTCCCATGGATCGGTGTCCCCCAGAGATTGTTGGCCATGCCGTCTTGATGCCCTCTGGGGATGCGGGGAATCCCTGCCGGCGACTATACGAAAATAACGCCTTGGCGATTGGAGTTCTCTGTTTGCGACTATGCGCCCCAATCAGGTTCATGATCACGCCGACGGTCCGCGCAACCGGCAGATGCTATCGTTCTTTTACCAGACGTAATGAGAAACGGCCATGATGTGGAGTGAAATCGTATACACATCGCTGGACGTCTGGGGCTTAAACTTGATGTATTCAAGCCTGAAGCGAAGATGATAGACAGAGCGGCCTCAGCTGGAAAGCATTCTTATCGCGGATTACTATGCCGAATGGAACCAATGCCGATGACGAAGAATTGGACATTCAAGGATTCCCACTAAGGTGATCATAGGTAGCCACACTTATGGCAACAACGTGGGGCTCTTCACGATTATCGCGAGGTACCACGTTTCCGAGGACTGAACCAAATTACTTTTCGAGTCTTAGGATGAATATTGATTGTCTTACTTCTTAAATAATACTCTTCCGACCGTCGCTGACATACCAACACAAAACTGTACTCTGTCCCGCACGAAATCAATCAGGACGAGCTTTCAAGCACGCAGAGTCTGCCAGATATTCAAAGCTTTGACTGGCCACAAGCAGGGAGGTTTCAAATCCGAGCCTTTGTAATCATTTCCGGTTATGGCCCTTTGACGTTCAACGCTCAGGGCATAAGACGTGAAGGATGAAAAGAGTGTGTGGTATTATTTCTTTATTTTGTAGGGTGCGCGTAGACTTAGGGTTAGATCGGGTTGCCAGCCCCACACTACCGTAACCTTAGCCTTCGCTCATTATATAGGGCTGCAGAAAGAAAAGAAGAATGAGAGACTTGAAAGTTGAACTAGAGTGCCAGAAAGAAAGCTGCTTTTCCATTTCGGCATCCAGTCCTTGCACATAAAAGTACAAAACGACGGACGGTGGTAAATATCATCGTACTTTAAGCGACCGTGGTTAGCACCTTTCTTTCCAAAGAGACTTCCGAACGTCTCCAGCTGAGGCCCAGTATCTAACAACGGAGCCATACATGTCGGTGTTGAGATGTAAAGATCCGGGATGTCAGTGCTAAAGGGCTGCGATCCCGATAGTCGACGATCTATTGGTCGAGGTCAATACTTGGCGGTACGAAATCGCGTAGAAGGGTCAAAACTCCAGCACTTTTGAACCGTCTGATTGCACAGTTGTAAGCATCCATGATTGCCTCAGCACCATTCTCCGTATTCGAGACAACTTCGAGAAGGTGCTCCAAAACCAGGGTAGATTGTGAATAGCATGCGTGCTGCAAAGTATTTCGGCCGTGAGCGGGATCGTGGATAGTCGCATTTGCAGCGAGCAACTCCTTAACTACAGCCAAGTCTCCTCGACTTGCAGCAAGATCCAAAGCACTTGTTCCAGGGCTGCCTCGGACTTGGACTTGAAGCTGATTGACTTGGGCCCCTGCTGCAAGAAGTACGCGTATGACGGAAACATGACCATTTTGTGCGGCGAGATGCAATGGGGTTAGAGAGTGCGCCGGACCAGCGTTGATTTCTGCTTTCTTGCTCAAAAGCAGACGTACGATTTCTTCGTACCCATGATGACTAGCCATGTGTATAGGACTGGTCTCTGAATCAGCCATTGTATGCAGATGCGGCAATTTACCCAGCACGCTCGCAGGAGGGCCGGCATCGAGGAGGCACTTGACGGTTTCGGGAGAGCCCTCTCTACACGCCAGGATCAAAGGGTGTAGGTGGTCTGGTGGATCGCTCACAACATCGGTACCAGCCGAGACCAACATGGAGACGATACTGGCATTTCCAGACTCTACTGCAAGATTGAGTAGCGGATTCGGGAGTCTTGAGTCCCAAGAATTCAACTTTTGTATGAATACAAAGCTGGCATCGGCACCATGTTTTAGCAGAAGCTCAACGGTCGTTGTGTGATCTCCTACAACCGCAGCTCGTAGCGCTGTTCCATGGCAACCATTAACAAGATTCGGATCCGCCCCCGCCTCGAGAAGCCTCTGCGTAATCTCAAAACGGCCGAAACGCGCAGCTGCTTGCAGAGCGGTGCCGTAATAAGCGCTCACAGCATTGACGTCCACATGTCGCTCCAAAAGCAGTTCGACGCAAGCGCGGTCGTCAAGAACGATGACACTCTGGAAGAAACACCGAAGATCCAGGTGTCCGACTTGCACCCAAGGCAATTCCCGGAGAAGTATCTGGACAGCAGAGCCGGGCCCGTCGATAAATGCGTCGGCAAGTGTCTCGGTCTGGACGAAACAGCCATCTTCACCAAAGAATTCTAGGCAGCCACGAAGTAGATTGTCGATTGACTCTCCGTCAAGGTCGAGTGTCGCTCCAGCTTGAAGTAGTCGCCGCAAGACAGATCCTGCCGAAAGTTCATTTTGATGTACGGCCAACACAGCGCTTACGTCTGCAGCCACCGAGCGTTTGGGAAGCGGCATCGAAGCTGCAGGTGTAAATGCCTTCTCTACACCCACGCCTCTCAAAGGCTGACCCTGAGACATAGGCAAGAAAGTACTTGTGCCAGAAGCTACCAATATCTCTTGAGGAGGTAGAGGTGGCAAAGGCCTGAAAGATTTCCTGAAGTCTGGGCCTTGTGAAAGCCGAACCGCAGGAGTCGGCGAGAAGTTGCTCTTGTCAATGGCTACTGCGTTGACATCTGTGCCTGCGTCGATCAGCCAACTCACGACTTTCTCGGAACAGCACCCTGACGCTACAACTATTGGAAGTCTCGTGCGGCTACCGCGAGCATTGGCATCAGCACCGTGATCAAGCAGGACTTTGACCAGGTTTCCACGATCTGCCATTGGCCCGTTGGCACTGGTCCAAGAGGAAAGATTACCAAATATCGTGTAGTGATTTCGATGGAGCTGCTCTAGGCCGGCCATGGCCACTTGAAGTGCATCCACTCTCTCGTCCGGCGAAGACCCAAGTTCCTCCCGATCTTGGTAGCAATCAATGCCGCCAATCATACCACCATGGATATGCTTGTCGTTACTGTTGAACCAGTCGTCGCTACCAATCATGGGACGATTCCGTAGCTTCTGGCGGCCTTGGGGAGCTAACCAATAACTGAGTGGCTTGCCTGGAATAATATAGTCAAATATGATTGATTCCGATTGAGTTGAATTGACATCCGCTCCGGCCTTGATAAGTGTTATCACCACTTCCTCATGGCCATGGTACGCAGCGAGCGCTAATGCGAATGTAATGTCTTTTGTGTGCTTCTCGCGCGCGTCTCCATCTCGAAGTTTTAGAAGTGCCTTCAAAGAATCGAGCTTCCCATTTCCCGCAGCGGCAACCAACGATGGTAAGAGCTGAGTCTTGAGGCTATTCTCCGGAAGACGATCAGCCAACAAGATGACCATATCTGTGTGTCCGTACCAGGCACTAGCAGGTAAACCATCACCGGCCAATCTGATGGCAGTATCTACATCGACTGCTTCTAGAATTGTTGATGCGACTGATGTGTGTCCGCGAGTACAAGCGGACTTGAAAGCAGCCCAGGCGGATTCTGTCCCGAGTTTTTCAAGATGTTGAAGCAACAGGGATACCACTTGGACATTACCGCAGCTGGAAGCGTCGACCAGGACGGATTCAATATCCTGCTTGGATTGATTGCGTTGAAGCAGTAAACCGACAAGGTCAGTTTTACCGTGCTTTACAGCCTTTGGCAGCCATGAGCGGATATTGTTCTTGAGTTGACCCTGCTCAAGCAAGATATTCACGATGTGAACGTCACCCAATCTCGCAACTTGATCGCGCACCATTTCCAACGTTGCCTCATTCCCAGTTTCTGACAAGTTTCTTGCCACGAGTAAAATCTGATCCTGGACAGGCGGCAAGTCGATGCACGCTATTTCCACAATCTTGGCGAATTCGTCATATGTCCAATTGTTCAGATCCAGTTCCTTGATGGCAAACTGCACGATTTCAGTATGCTTGTTCGTGACTGCATGCATGAGGCCCTCGAGAATGAGGCACAGGTTCTCCTGACGATGATAATTATCACGCCGGGTGTCATGAGCGACGCGAGCGGGCGATTGAATATGGGAGAAAAGGAGACGAAAAACCTCGAGGTGCCCATGTTTCGCTGCTGCTTTGAGAGAAGCCCGTATCTCGTGGCCCCCGACGTGCATTGACCACTTAGATCCGAGCAAGATGGCGACGGCTGATGTTTGACCCATCGCTGCGCTGATTTCAAGAGGGTACAACCTCTTTCTTTCTGTATCCTCTTGAGACGAGGAGAGTCCATCAGTCTTCCCACCAGTTGTCCAAGTCATTCTGTGCGAGCTGGAAGATCGATTTTTCAAGTTTTGTCGACTTGGCGAATAATCTTTGAGCAGTTCTGATAGCGTCTTTGACAAGGAGGCCCCTGATGTGCTGGAAATTAATGGGCAAGTGTATCTAGTCGGCATAGAGAGGTGGAAGCCTGAGAGGTGGAAGCCTCTGTCCAGCAGTAATCTCATGATGTGCGATTGTCCACCCTCGGCCGCACGACAAAACGCATCTGACAACATCTTTGATTTTTCTTGTTGGATTTGAGCCTCTGCATCCAGAAGTGTCTCTACGACATCAGAATGGCCATGGAAAGCGGCAGCTTCCAAGGCTGTGCCCTGATTGTCGCCGGTTTGGAAAGCTTTGGCGTTGTTTCGTAGAAGAAGCTTGACGATCCGAGTATTGCCCTTCATTGATGCTGCCTGCAGCGCCGTTCCATATCGGCCACAGCTATTGACATTTGCCCCAAACGCTATGAGCTTGCGTATGATGCGCTCGCGGTTCGTCAAGGCGGCGCATCTCAAGGGTGAGCCAAGCTGGCATTCGCCTTCGATATCAAGCTTCATATCTATCAGAAGGTCAATGACTGCCTCGTGACCATACAGGGCTGCAGTGGCGATTGAACCCCTAGGGAGAAGATCGAGAGGGACTGTCTTGTGTTTGAGAAATGCTGCTAAAGTTCCTGCTTGTCCGCCTTGGATTGCTTTCAAGGTCTTCAACTTGATTCTTTCTGGTTGATGCCATGTGCGCCGCGAATCCGTTGAAACCCTTTCAAGCCAATTGATAGCGTCCATGAATCCAGATTGGGCGGCCCATTCCCAAGCAGATTGGAAATCGATTTCATTTTCAGTATCAAATTCGTGCTTCAGAACTGCCATTGCGGTTGCTTCCCTCTGCCCACGGAAACATGCCTCAAGAGCATTGCGGAAAATCCCCGGTGTGTGGATCGAAGCTCCATATTTTAGCAGTACTTGAGCAATGGAAGTATATCCGTAGAAACAAGCTGCTTGTAAAGGGGATCCAAATTTGCCGCCCTTGGTCCTTCGGATCTGCCCCACGAGATAGGAGTGATTGTGCCGTGGACAAGTTTCCGAAAGCACAAGCGAGGTAAAGACTGGTATGACCGCTTCCGCTTTTCTGGTCCCAATCAACAGTCCCAGTGCCCAGAGCAATGCCACTGAGCAGGAAATCCAGTCCGAAAGCACTGGCTACGAACAGAGGAGAGCCTTGAGGGTTAGCGAGTGCGCTTGTGATAGGCTTCATCTGGTGCTCATCTGGAAGGTCTTTGGCGATGTCTGCGATGTGATGCAACCACTCCATGAATGAAAGGCTTTCGTCACCGGGCTCGTCGTAAACAAATGAGATGATCTCGTCTCGAAGGGAGTCGCAACCACCTGTAGCAGTAGCTGTAGTGCAATGATGCGCCCAGTACAACGCGGCATATGAATATAATCCTCCCAAAGCCACAGCCTCTGGCGCCATGTCATGAGATGGACCCCGTGTGAAGACTCTCAGGCAGGTTGTGGCGAGGATGTGTTGCGCTGACAATGGTGAAAAGACTTCTTGTGCCCCTAAAAATTCTTGGACAGAGTTGTGTGAGAATCGAAATGTATTGCTTTTGGAGTCGACTGAAACGAAGCTCGAACATATGGCCAAGAGTTCTTCTTTAGTCCGGGAAACATTGACGACGGTCGTTTGTGAGAAGACCGCGACGAGGAAAACATCAGGATGCATCGCTTCCTTCATATAGAGAAGCCATGAGATTGCTCGGATAGCAATGTCACTTTCGCTCTTCTTCCTGATCAAAATTCTGTCGAGGAGTTGAGTGTAAATGGCATCTAATGATGCAAGGGTCCCACTCTGAAGTGCCGATGCGATGTCTTGCTCCCGATTGTGATGGCAGAGGGACTCGATTTGGACATTTACCCATTGGAACATTTCCCCGGCTCCGATCAGGAGTTTCTCCTCTAGAAGATCCAGCAGCTCAGGAGACGGATCGTTCTTCAATAAACGCCGGTCTTGGACCACACGCTGTATTTCCCGCGTCACGTAGCTTCTCATGTCCTGCATCGTATCATCGCTGTTGATCTCAATTTTCTTGATGTGAGGTTTCCCTTGCTGTTGCGCTGATGAAGCCGGTAGATTTGTCGTATTCCGTTTCAAAAGGGAGAACACGTGGCTATTGTTGCGGCTCGTCAGAAACACTTTGACCACACTCGCTGAGCCGACCACAACATCTTCGAGAGCGTTGATCAGGCCAGGTTTATCAGCTTCCTTGACTTCATCCAAAGCATCGACTACGATTGTCACAGGGTCGCGCGTAGTGACTTCGAGAATGAGATCAACGCAGTTTCTGACCGTCAACTTCACCAAGTCCATCCCATCAACCTTTGACTGAGCCGATCTTCGCTCGAAGTCTGACAGGATGATATCGCGCACCATGGGATTGCCGGTGTCGGTGATAGTGAGCTGCCGTAGTAGACTCCGCATCACATTGTCAGCCCGGCCCCGTTCTGTTTCAAATTCACAGTCGGCGCAGTAGAAGTATGCAAGGGGGGCTGCCGCGGGATTGGAGGCGCGCTCGGTGAAATCGATGACTGCTGAACAGATATTGGATTTCCCTGATCCTTGAATGCCATGGAGAAGTAGTATAGCAGATGAGCTCGAGTTACGCCAGGTCTTGTATTCAGAGTGACCCAGTAGCCAAGACGCAGAGGTCGGCATCCTCGATTCTGATATCGCCTCATGGTGTCGTGTGAATGGGGACGAGGAAAGCCATCGGAGAAGTTCCAAGTGCTTGGCCTCATCCAGCTTCTTTTGATAAATAGACGCTTGGTCTACCAATCTTGTTACAGAAGCTTCCAGATAGTGCAACTTTTCGGTATCCGACAGGCCTACAATCTTGAGTAGTTCCGCTTCTTTCTCGACGATGCTATCCATGAGACTCTTGTCTGGCGGCCGAAGAACGTTCTTCACTGTCCAAGCTGTTCAAGTTAGTGCAGNTCTTGAGTAGTTCCGCTTCTTTCTCGACGATGCTATCCATGAGACTCTTGTCTGGCGGCCGAAGAACGTTCTTCACTGTCCAAGCTGTTCAAGTTAGTGCAGTGAACATCAGTGTGTGACATGTATTTCTTACCAAAGCTGTTGGAGTCAAAATGTTTCACAGCGATAGATAGCTAGNGAAGAACGTTCTTCACTGTCCAAGCTGTTCAAGTTAGTGCAGTGAACATCAGTGTGTGACATGTATTTCTTACCAAAGCTGTTGGAGTCAAAATGTTTCACAGCGATAGCTAGAAATTTCAACACGTCCGCGTAGAGACGTGTAAGGCCATCGGCTATTTGCGTTTTGACAAGAGAAGGCCGGTCATGATGGATTCTTTCGAAGTCTCTGTACCGATAGATCAATCTCGATATGATCTCAAGGTCAGTCACCAAGAAGAATGAAGCGCACTGCAGCCCATGGCAGCGCAGCAGTCGCCGGGTCATAGTGAACTGCGAGGTCCCCCACAGCGACGAAGGCATTGACCCATTTGGCGATCTTCTCGACTACATCGCGGATGATGATGACTTCGCCGCTTGGGAGTTTGAATTTCCACTGCTTATGGATGCAAATCTCTCGCTTTTGATTAGCCGTCTGGAGTACTACGCGCAGGATGTCATTTCTGCCTGTTCTGGCACTGCTGATGCTGGCACGAAGCTTTTCATCCAAGGAGTCGTACGCTTTCTTCCAACATCCACCGGCGCTGCCTGGCTGGACATTGATGGAAGGCACCATTGGGCCCAGACGCTGAGCCGACAACGTAGTACAAATCACCAAGGAAACCAGAAGAAAGGAAAAGAGGAATGAAGAAGGAGATCCTGGAGTGGGGTAAGTGCAAGGAAATGAATACCGCAACACTTGCAGGCTCAGCCTCGAGGAAGTCGCAGCTGTGCGACGTGACAATGAGGCAAGAGGTCCTGTGCACAAGGCTCTCCTCCCTAAAGGAATCTGCCTAAATTCGAGCGATAGATGCACTGCGAATGGCGACTTTCATTGTGGAAAAGAGATATGGTACCATTCTTGGCATAATCCTGGATTTTCTCGGTTGATTTGTATGCATTTATGAACGTTGCCGTGATGCCATAGTGGCAGCCATGGGAAAGTGCCTGATCGAGTCCATGTTTTCTCTTCTCCAGGCGACATAACCTCTATACATGCTTCGATTCGATTGAGACCTCTTTCATGCCTGCTCAAAGCCATGTATGTGTGGTATCGTCATGTGAATGCAAAGGTCTCCGCCAAAGGGCTGGGTCCATATAGTCACCGATGTCGTCTTTTGGCACAATAAGTGTTTGAATGGATCCCCGTCAGGTCGAAGTCGGAATGTTGTGCCTTTGCAACTCTCGTAAACGTTTCTTTGCTCAAGTGCATATTAAACAGTAGTGCCGCTTGCTGAGTGGTCAAGGAACAGAAAATATAGAACCAGAATAGACTCCGGTGTATGTTCTGAATCAACCGTATTCCATCCCCCCGCAAATTGCCGGTCAGCGGAGACCCAGCGGAGACCTGCCGAATCGCTGCTACAAGTGGGAAAATAGCGCGCACCCTCCCTGTACGTTGCAGTACCTGTGCCGCGCCCCCACTATAAACGCCTCACAAGCTCACCAGACCTAGACACAGTATCCTACAATCTGTTTACCGTTGTATACATGACTAGTCTGCGTTTCTCCTGCTCACCGATTGCATATGAGCGTTGTCAATTTGTTTGCATACAACCGTTCATTTCCGCGGATATCGTTTTGGTGGTAGCTGGAGGCATGGGTGATGAGGACCTACAGAGGCCGGTTGGATCCCGGCGCAGAACCCCAAAGGCGTGAGCATGACCTGGACTACAGCACAAACATACCTTGAACTCTCTGCTGACGGTTGCAATAAACAAAGCTGTCAGAGATGCAGAGATCAAGAGATCCGATGTGATGGTACGCAGCCTTGTGCTGCGTGCAAAAAGAAAAATTTGCATTGCGAGTTTGGGCATCAGCCAGACAAGGTCACCGTGTCGCGAGGGTTCGCCGATAATCGGTTGAGCCCACCGATGCGCTTCAACTGACACCATACCAGATATATACTCGAGTTGCAGAGAAAAGTCGCATCTCTCCAGCAGCAGCAGCAGCAGCGACAACAGACTACAGGTTAGTGCTTGGAACTTGGAGGGTTGACCTGCCCAGTTCGAAGTCGAGGCAGCTCTGATGAAGTCTTCTCCTTTGGCATTAAGGATACTGAAGGCGGATCATCTTTCAATCAGCGGCAATTCCTCGAACAGGTTCTGCCGGTGGATCAATGCTTGAAGGCGGCATATCAACGCCAAATCCTACCACTACCATGAATGAACCACAGCCAAGATCCATGGGAGAAGCACAGCTTCCGCTGGTGAATCCATTGGCTTTCCGCATGACTGACTGGGTTCCGGGGCCAGACGGAAAGCCACGTGAGTTTTAATGACAGGCACTTGATACATGCGTTGATGCTTATACATTTCAGTGTTCATCGGGACGTCTTCAAATTGGGCGTTTGGAAGGCGGGTTCTCAACATGGCACATACACGACGTACAGGACAACCACTGCCGAATGAAGGTCTTTTGTTTGATGAAGCAGTATACGACCTCAAATGGAATGGGAACCGACTATGCCCATCTGACCAAGACTTCGAGATATCTGATCTCCCTACCCAAGACCACGCCATATTCCTCATCAACTCTGTCAAGTTTCATTGTGGCCGACTGTTCTATCTCTTTGACGAAGATATTTTCATGCAAAAGTTTGCTTCATTCCACGAGGACCCTCACAGCTTCGCCCAGCAAGACACGCCCACTGAGAAACATATCAAACCTATCTGGACTCCACGGTTGTAGGATACCATGATCAGACGCTAACGGCATCTATGGCCGATTTATAGAGGGCTTATGATAAGCGATCCATGCTAGGTCTACCTCGATTGCACCAATCAATCGCTGGCAACTTACCCCATACGCACTTGGCAGAACTAGCCGACGTGGGGGAAAGTATACTCTGTACAGCATGGCGGCGGCGGTGGTGGATATATGTCTTATCAGCTTCCAACATGTGCAAGTCCAATCCGAGCGTTTGTCGGGTGGTCGTTCATATTCGTCCGAACCATTCGAGCATATAAGCTGTGAGATATAAAAAGACACCAAGCGTTGATATCACGAGAACTATAGTAACACAACATCGTTTGTTTGAAATAAACTATGGACCAACACATGAGTCCCACAATTCCCGACTCCGAAGTCCTCGACGCCATCATCATCGGAGCGGGATTCGGTGGCTGTTATCTCCTTCATAGCCTGCGCAAGCAAGGTTTCCACGCCAGAATCTTTGAAGAGGGCCACGGCCTCGGCGGCGTCTGGCAGAACAACTGCTATCCTGGTGCCCGCGTCGACTTTTGCACGCCCTTCTACGAGTTCTCCGACCCCAACCTATGGAGCGAGGCCTACCCGAGCCAGAAGGAGATCCTCAAGTACTTTGAATTCGTCGACAGGAAATGGCATCTCTCCAAGGACGTCACCTTTGGCGCCAGGGTCACCAATGCCACGTTCGTCCCTGATGAGAATCGATGGGTAGTCAAGACAGACACGGGACACACCGCATCTGCACAGTTTCTGCTGCCTGCCAGCCGTGGGATTTGCCTCCAAGACATACACGCCGCGACTGGATGGCCTCGACACCTTCGAAGGCTTTTCTTGCCACACCGCCAAGTGGCCCAAGGAAGAGGTCGATCTCAAGGGCAAGCGTGTCGGCGTCATAGGTACCGGCGCCATCGGTGTTCAAGTCATCCAGGAGCTTGGCCCCATTGCCGAGAGCCTGGTCGTCTTTCAGCGATCTCCGAATTGTGCACTTCCCATGCGACAAAGGCTTGGAGCGCAGAGCATTTCAACAAGTCCAACTACCCAGAGGCCTTCCGACAGATGAAATCATCCTTTGCCGGAACGAATGCCGAGCCGGTAGCCCGCCGCGCCATGGACGACTCCCACGAGCAGCGCCAGTCACTGTATCATACTCTTTTCTAACGGCAGTGTACGGCCACAAAGCTTGGCGTGGCGTTCGCAGCCAATCAGGAAGCTTATTTTCGGTTTTTCGGAAGCGATCCCTTCAATTTAAAGCCGTACAGCACCTTTAATTCTCGAGGCATCCCGGATGCACTCGGTAGCAATGTCGATATAATCTTTAAATTTCAAACAATCTAATTAGATTTTTTCAGATCGTAATTTCGGTGTTTTTATTACAGGCTGAACGTTGCCAAGACACTCTTGCAACTTTCCGCCACAGTTTCTTGCAGCTTTCAGGGACCAAAAGCGTCCGGCAGCTTCCTGCTGCTAAAATACGGATCTATAAGCTGCCAGAATACAGAATCCACTCGAATCCTGCCCTCTAATTAGTCAGATCTTAAGATATGGATATGTTCGAATTTCGAGTAACGGAACCCGTGCAAGCGTAGGTGGTTGCGCGCGTTGCGCGCAACTACCGTCAGCTTGTGAGCAGCTGTGGCTGGAAGGCGGATTCGCTCCATGCCACGGTAACTACTCTGATTTCTCCACCGACATTCATGCCAACCACATCTTCTACAACTTCTGGCGCGACAAGGTCAGACAGCGACTTCACACTACGGACGTGGAGCTCATTGAGAACCTCGCCCCGACGTTCCCACCGTACCCTTTCGGCACAAAGAGGCCGTCCCTGGAGCAGAACCTCTACGAGGTATTCAACCAGGACAATGTATCCCTGGTCCCTCTTCTCAAGAACCCCTTCAAGAGCATCGTGCCGGAAGGCGTGTCTCTGGCAGATGGCACAACCATTGAGCTCGATGCACTGGTCCTGGCGACCGGGTTCGACGCAATCACCGGGAGTTATGCGAGGTTTGAGATTGAAGGACTCGACGGGCAGCGGCTGGCAGACGTCCGGAAACAGGGAACGAGGACGTCCATGGGCATTGCGACGTCGGGGCTTCCAAACATGTTCTTCTTGTACGGGCCGCAAAGCCCAACTGCGTCAGCCGCGGGCCCCGTGACGTCCGAGATCCAGGGCGGCTGGATCATGCATACCATGCTGCACATGAAAGCGTCCGGCCTGAAGAGGATTGAAGCGACTTCCGCAGCCGAGGTGGCATGGGCCAAGCACGCGTCCGAAGAGTGCTACAAGACTCCACTGCCGCTCAATGAGACCACTTGGTATATGGGAGGGAACATACCTGGAAAGAGGAGGGAGGCCCTGAATTATGTAGGGGGTCTGCCTCGATACTCGGAAGCGCTGAGCTCTTGTGTTGAAAGCGGCTGGTCGAGCTTTACGATGAGCTGAGACTTGTTCTTGTTCTCGTGTGCCGCATATGACAGTGTACGATAGGTTTCTCCGGTAGAGCTACAATTAGCTTTGCATGTAGGTTTCTCTCCCAAATTGTATTGCATGAAGTACAAGCAGGTACCAGAAACCCAGGCTCCGTCTTCGTCCGTGTCTTCTTTTCCATTTAGGTCTGTCAGAAGTTCACTGTGGCTGCCAACTTGGGATACCTACCTACCTAGTCAATGACGGGGAAGAAACAACTAGGGGTATGTGCCTGGAAAGGAGATAGTTAAGGCAGCCATGATGTCGGTAAATCCAGGTCATGAATAGCTCTCTTCTCTCTACATCAGTATTTTACTGCCTTGTAACCACGCAACTTTCGAGAATCTCTTCATCTTTCGCGGTGTTTCCCGTCATAATCGTCAGCTTCCCCTTCTATCTGATTCAACTTGGCGCTCAATCGCTCCCGCAGCCCATCAACCTTCTTATCGCGTCTTTACCGTTCTGTCTAAGGTCCCGCGAACCGACCCCAGCCCAGATGCCCGTCGGCCGAGGTGGACTCCCGATCTTGTCCCAGGCTCCGCCATTCCACTGGAACCAAGCATCTTTCTCTTGATCGAATATGTACAGATTGCGATTATCGGGGTGTAGCTGCGCAAACATGGTCGTTGCCCATGCAGTACCGCCAGGCAGCACGTCCTCTCTGATGACGGTTACTGCGTAGCAGGCCTCGCTCCACGCGACCTGGTAGTAGTTGCGCTGCAGCAGCCGGGAAATGTACGGCCTTCGCGGCGGAGTCTTGCCGAGGGCGAGCGCCGCATCTTTGAGAGCATCGTTGCTTATTTTGAGTTGGCCGTCGTCGAGAAGGACCAGCTGGCTTTCGTCTGCTTGGCTCTTGTGTCCGGGAAAACTCCAGTGAAAGACTTCGTGTCCGATGGATTCGGCACATCGCCCCCATTCGATATCGGCTCCGTCTGCTCCTCCCGACAGGCAGACGTTGGTTTTGTTTTTGAGAATCTCCATTTCAGCGCAAATACTTGGTTAAAATCCGATCAGGATGAACCGAAATGGCTTCAACTTATAGCCCGAGGTTTAGTCGTCAGTGGTGGCCTAAGGATATGAAAGACTAGCGGCCGTCGCAGCGCGTCCGTCACAGCCACCACTGACTCACACGGCCAATACCGCTTGTACATTTGTTCATCCAACTCCAGTCTAGTACATGCAAGACGCTTCGGATCAACCGTTGTCGGCCTCACGATTCGTCATATGGAGTTCTCGTTGGCATGCGCATAATCAGAGAAAAATTTGGCTGTCATCAACATACTTAGGACACTAAGTCTACCTAGCAACAGAAGGCCGTCGAAATCTACAACACATATCTAAAGTGCGAGCCATAGTCCTCCCCGGCGCGCGTGTTCTTCTCGTCCTTGTCGTCCACGGGGCCGAACTCGCGGTCCAGCTTGGCATTCTCCCAGGAGAGCAGGCACCTCTGCGCGAAGGCGAGGATGGCGCAGAAGAACATGAAAGCAGCACAGACGCTCATACCCTCCGTGTATCGGGGTGCCTGGGTCGTCGGGAAAATGTTGGTGCCGAGGAAGGGACCACACTGGCCGATGGTGTTCATGAGCACGATTGACCATCCTCTGCGCGAGTCGCTTCCCTGGTTGTCTGCAGTCAAAGAAATGTCAGCCTCGGGGAAACGCATTCCGGGGAACTTTACACGAGAGATGCGTAGAAAGGGACTTACTCAGTGTTACTCCTAGTACGTTTGGGACAGCCGAGAAGACACCAGCCGAGGCCAGGAAAGTGGCAAAATAGCGAACGCCAACCATGTCAACACTGGCCAGGATGATGAACCCAATACCACCAACAATGGACGACACGACAATGACGAGGCATCTCTGCCGGGTCTTGTCGGCAATGTATGTCGTGATCAGGGCAAAGAGAAACGCCGCAAACGAGGGTGGCGCGGACAAGCCTTGAGCGTTGATGGACGTGTAGCCCATGTCCTCGATGATGGTGGGCAGGAAGACGGGCAAACTCGAGTAGCTGACGTTGCCGCAAAAGTACATGAGCGCACACAGCCAGGCCTTGGCGTCGAGGAGCACGGGGATGATCTCCCCGACCTTGATGCTGCCGACGCGCGTGTTGGAGTCGGTGCCGACCTGGCGCACCGCTCGCGACCGCACGATGGTCTTCTCCTCGGCGTTGAGGAACCGCGCCTTCTCCGGCGAGTCCGGCACGAAGAAGAAGGCGATGGCCGCCATGGCGATGGTCGGGAGGCCCTCGACGAGGAAGAGGAGCCGCCAGTTGGCCAGCTTGGCGTGGCCGCTGGTGATGCCGTAGGCCAGGGCGCCGGAAAAGGTGGAAGCCAGCGGAGCAGCGGAGACAAAGATGCCCAACCGGAAGCCAATCTCGTGGCGAAGGTAGAAGAAGGACAAGAGGTAGATGATTCCGGGACCGTAGAATGCTTCAAAAGCACCGAGGAGGAATCGCAACGCCATCATTCCGCCCCAGTTTTGAACGGCGGCCTGGACCGTGGCGAGGAGACCCCATCCCAAGACGACGGCGGCACAGACGTAGTGAGGAGGAAAGATCTTCCAAAACAGGATACCAAAGTCAAAGACAATGTAGGTAATGTAAAAAATGTTGATGAGCCACTGGTATTTGTTGCCCACGAGATCCAGGGCCTCGGTCATGCCAGCAATCTTGGCGTTTCCAATGTTGCCGCGGTCGAGAAAGGCCAGCATGTAGAGGACGAAAAACAACGGCATCAAGTTCCAGTCGAGCTTGCGAAGAACCTTTGCTTCCTGTTCCGGGGTGTAGTCTACCTCGAGAGGCAGATCATCGGCGGAGACGTCTGAAGGCGCGGCCTTGCCTGCCTCGGCGTCTGTGGCGGTCGCCGTCTGTTTGGTCGTGTCCATATTTTCTGCAGTGCGTTTGACCTGAACAACCGAGAGAGATTGGTTGCAGTTGAGACGCTACGATTGGCGTGCCAGAAGGCAAGTACGAGGGTTTAGAATATATATGGAAAGACTGGCAATGGAGAGAAAAGCTGAAAATCTATTCGGACCGGCCCGAAGCAGGCTATTCACCACCATGAGCTGCCTCCCAGCACGAGGCCAGGGGAAATCTGCCGAGCTCCCGAGGAGTGATACTACTGCCGTGTCAAGAATGGAGATATGTTCTCGTGCGTTGGACGTTCATTTGATGGTCTTTTTTGCACCCTGGCGGGATGCAGTGATTCACCGCAGGGGTATGATAAGAGGCCTACTTTTTTCTCTCCGGCCTTTATTGCTCGATACCGAGGCAACTGGTGGCGAATGATAAATGTTTCCATAGAGGAATGATCTTGTGGGTCGCTCAAGTCAGAACGAGCATGACTTTGGAAAGTCCATGGCATTGATCAAACATTCAGGATTGTTCAATTATTCCGCGGTAATCTCGCCCACCTCAGGGAGTGTTGTATATACAAAGTACAGTCTCTGCTAAGTCTGCTTCCACTTCGCAAGCCGGGCGCAGACATCCGAACAAGACAATAATATGATTGTAAATGCCAAGAAGTCTACATCTCCGGCGGCGAATCTAGTGTTACAAACAAGCATCCAACTGCAAATCACCATTTCGGAAGGGAGGGGAACGAAACGGGACCCTTCAGCGATTAGACTATATGCAGTATGGTCAAGTGGTGCTTGGTGTCCACTGCCGGCCAGACTTGGATTTTAAGACTCAGAGTTCAGGTGGTATTCTGCCAGGGTGTAGTGGGATAGCGAAAATGTTTTGTTCATACCCGGTTCCCTACGTCGTACATGCCAACGCTCCGACATGTCGCTTATTTTCATGTCGTACATGAATGAGATCGCAGTCGACTGTAGTGGTGTAATTCTCTGAGAAGATCGGCTCATGAGTCTTTTCAGCAAATCGTTCCGCGTCCATTGACCATTGTACACCGTTGTTTCGTATCCTAGATCTCGTCTCTGCAAACTGGACTCCTGCCTTGCCTTGACCAAAAGACACTACGGAATATGGCCCGCGGCCCGCGACCGCTGGTGACCCTCTAGCGAGCGCACAGATGTATTTAGATGCATTAGCAGCGAATCTGGCTATAGCGAGCTCTGGTACCCGCGAGTGAGGTCAAGGTATTGCTATATAAATGTGGGATTTTAGTGGTAATAAGCAGGCAATAAACGCACCGAGCACCTATAGAATGGAGCCAAACCCGCTGTATTTCAGGGATACCTTGAAATTTCTTAGCGTGTCGCGGACACTATCCATTAGAGATATCCATTCTCTCTGCAACACCGCCTGGTCTACCACGTTTTCGGAGAATACTGCCGGCTTTAGCGAACGGCAGATGCTCCGCAGTGTGCACAGAAGTTTGCTTTGCCATGCGGAATACGGGTGACACCAGAAACGAGAATGGGATACCAACCGAAAGCATGATATTGTCCTTCCTTTGTCATCATTACATTGTGTTTGGCTTCCGGTGTGATGTCGTTCCGCTTCTCCATACTACTGGTATAATCGGATACAACTTGCTGTCGCCTACGGACATGTCATATATGCGATCCATTCAAGTTTTCCTTCAGTGTCCTGGCTCCTCGTCAGCAGGGATGGACACCATCATGCACCGAAAATACCACGGCACGAATCTTACATGTCGTGAAAAGTCCCCGACATGATGTATAAGTGGTGCTCTTCACCTTCCATGCAAGATCAATGAACATGCGATTTCGCTCGCCCACGTGGTCATTGGCGCCAGAGCAATACGCAACAGAGGAGTTCGCGTTGGCGCGAATAGGGTATCGCCAATGACGGGTATGTGCAGATCTAAAGCATGCCGTGCTCGTCAGCCCAGCAGGGCTTTTGGGTATTTAAACAGTTTTAGATCTTTTGAATCCAAGGCCGAAGTGGCTGGGGCTTTTGGTGCCCACCAACCAAAAATCGTCGGACGTGCTTGCTTCCTGTACGTACACACCGAGTAGTGACTGCTTCATTCTAGGACTGGCTTGGTTATTTAGCCAAATACGCTTGAGTTGAAGAATTGTGTTGAAGATGCGGATGACTAAGTATATACTAATTGCTGTTCTGATGGGCACCATGCAAACCCATCTATACATTTCAATATCCAATGCGGAGCTTCAGAAATCTTTCACTCGATTGTGCTGGACAGGTAAACGTTCCGCCGTAACAAGCTCTCGGGCACATTCACCCTCCAGAACGTATCTCCGCATTCACCACGTACGACTCGCGATGCTCTCAGAGTGACACCAGTAGCCGCCGGTTTCTTCGGAGGTCATACAATGTCCTCATGGTCTGGTCCATGGACTTGGAGTCCTGCACGTTACCCTTCCCCCAGACTTTTCGCATATCGAAGTGCGAACGAAGAACGTGCCTGAGCTAAAAGTCTCCCGTAGCACCAGCATCCTTTCGGTGTTTTCCTCAAGTTACACTGCCCGCTGGGTGTTTATTGAGAGCTGTTTCATACATTCCGGACTAGTCATGGACATCACCGGCAGTTGGCTTCACAGGGCCAACCTGATCGCCAAATAAACATCAAACCTTCATCATTGCATCTTCTTGCGTCAAACTCTTCATCTATCTCCTGCAATGTGACCATGTCTCAAGATCAGCCCCATGGAGTGGAAACGATCCTCCCGCACGACAGCAGACAACACGATTTATGGGGTTGGCTGATTTGCTTCCTCGTCATATCAAACCTTTCGGTCGGATGTAGGCTATGGGGGACATGGAAATCAGTGTCAACGCGGTCCAAGGTGATAGCTGAGGATATCTTTATCGGATTGAGTGGCGTAAGTGTCCGGATCTTCGCTTAATTGCTACACTGGCCTGACATCACCCAGATCCTTCTTAATGTTATCATTGGCAATTTGATGGCTGCTACGCATTACGGACTCGGCTTGCACGCAACAGTGGTGAACGACCAGGACGACAATGCTCCGTCAAATCTGTCAAATACGTTCAAGGTGCGTCCCTAGCTTTCGTATTTGCTGAGCCAAGTCCATTCAGCCTGAGGCACCAGCTGATTCCAGGACGGTCGGATAGCATGTCTGGATCACCATGGTTCTGATGAGCAGCTTCTTCGTCTGCATCAAGATGACCTTGCTCCTCTTCTATAAGCGGCTGTTCTTGTGCTCTTCAACACCGTTGCGAGTCTTCTGGTGGGTAAATAATGGATACATCGTCTTGTGGTTCTTTGGCTCGACCAGCTTCTACATCTTTCAGTGCAAGCCGGTCCAATGGTACTTTCTACAGTACTTTGCCAGACTGAAGAAACCTGTTCCTGGAGGTGTGAGTGGCCAGTGCAACGCGACAACGACTCTCAATGTTGCGATGCCCATGATCTTCAGCCTTGTATCCGATATCGCCCTTCTGGTCCTTCCACTCTGGGCCATATCCAAGCTGCGACTGGAGAGGCGAAAGAGATTGGGATTAATGGCGGTATTTGGTATCGGTCTTGTTGCCTGTCTACTGGGGTTGGCCCGCATATTGGCACTGATTATTGACACGGATGACAAGGCAGATCCAAGCTGTGAGTGTTCATGCACACATTCAATGCTTCAAGTTATTTCATCCTTCTCGCACATGTGGTCTTCATCAGACTAACGTAACTCGCACAGGGGGCGTCGCAGTATTCCTGATCCTGACTGCCGCCGAGGAGACGACAGCGGTCGTATGCGCATGCCTACCCATCACTGGGCCACTACTGTACCGACAATTTAGAGTCTGGCGCGACAAGAACAGCAAAATTCGCTCTTCCGGCAACGATGGAAGTTTGAGCCTACAGGCGCACAGTGGTGGCAAGTCTGGCAGCCGGAACTGGCGGACAAGAAAGAGTTTCAAGCGGGTCATCAGCATCAACCACATCCCAACCTCGATCGGCGTCCTCACGAGACTCGACGATCCCACCGCCGATGGTGACCAGATGCACCTGACCAGCATCCAAACCAAAGCCCCCGGGTCGGCCCCAGAAAGCATCGACAGCGGATTCGATGTGTTGACGCATGGCGGCAGGGAGGATGTTGAGACCGGGAATGTGGCCGCAAGAGATCCCATCGATGAGATCAAGGGTAAACAGGGCTATACTTCCTCGTCCAATCGCATCCGCGTGCAGACTGATGTAGAGGTGGACGTAGTGGACAAAGGCATTCGTGGGAATATCTGTCAATGTTCAGCAAAGGTATGATGATGGACGCGGGAACAATATCGCGTGATGAGCATCATTATATCTCTGTCAACCTGGTTCGAAAGACCGTTATGCATACGGCCTAGTCAATCGAGCCGCTGAATAATGGAAGCTTAACCATAACCAAAGTGAATCATTAAACACCATCGGAATTGATCTCTCACCAATCAAATGAGTAAGGAGATGGACCTTGTCAATGGAGGGAATTGTATCGATAATGAGTAACCGTTGCCGTTGCAATGGACGACCCTTGTATATCTCCGTTATACGTCACTGCTGCGCCGCACATGTGCACGCAGATCTACATGGCTCCAGGGTAGGCGAATGTAACTCCATCTGGATTTATGTGGCCCTGGGATCATGATGGTGGCCTTCGTATAACCATTCAGGTCATGAAGAATTCATCTTGTCTGCGGGGTAGACTCCAGACCGCACAATGATCAAGCAAGGGTGTGATGCAAGTTCAACGGCCGAGCGCGTTGAAGTTTTGTGATCATGACCTGATTTTCGGGTAAGTAAAGACTTGTGTCTACTTTCGTAGAGTGCTGCCAATTGCTTCTTACTCGAAAGTCTTCGCATGGAGAGCAATTCAAACCTGGAATCCGAAGAGCTTATTGGGGTCATCAATACCTGTTTGTCGGATCACAAGTCGCTCGGAGCGACAGTACTAACCAAGATGGCTGATATGAATCGCCACGACAGACATACTCGAGCGATGCCACATGGACAGAATCTGACAGCAGCAAGCGGCACTCACACGCCGAAAGGCAATCCGTTTCAAAAGAAGGGTCATCAGTGGAAAAGGTCGACAAAGGTCCTCGGATACGGGACTATGGCGAATTCGCTCGAGGGAAAACCGTTCCAGATCCTGTTTCACAAGAAGACGCCGAGGGAAGGGTCTGGCAGAATTACCATCCCGACAAGTATTTCCTTCCAAACGACGCGATCGAACAGGACTGACTGGACTTTGCCCACCGATTCTTCTGTCTCCAGCTGCAATTGCTACAGGACCCAGCGACGAGGAGCAAAAGCCCGGATGATGCGTTGATTCTGTAGATGTTGTTCATTTTTATCACTCGTTCGGTCGACCCGAAACAGCCAGTGGTACTTGAAGCAACTATTGAACCTGACTCTATTGCAGCGCACCGATAACCCATGATCCCCCGCGGGTACTAGACATTGGAACCGGGACAGGTGAGAGGATATCGGTTTGACACTACCATGGCTCATGACCACGACCCTGACTTCAGTCCCGCAGGCATATGGGCCATCGAATTCGCTCGCTGCCACCCAGACTCCCAAGTCATTGGCTCGGACCCGAGCCTCATTCAGCCCGATGATCCAGCCAGTGTGCCCAATGTCTCCTTCATCCGCGAGGATATTGAAGAGACTTGGGTGCACGACACGCCCTTTGACTTTGTCCACATGCGCCTCATGTTTACTTGCTACTTTAGCCACCGCAACGTCATCGCACAGGTCTTTGACCACCTGAACCCCGGTGGTTGGATAGAGTACCAAGATATGGGCTTCAACCTGGACTCGGACGACGACTCTCACCGCGGGACCGCCCTACACAAGTGGAGCTACTTGGCGCAGGCCGGCGCCGCGGCCAAGGGTCGCGATTTCGAGGTCTCGCGCAAGTTCAAGGACTACTTTGCCGAGGCCGGCTTCGCCGATATCGTCGAGGTCAAATACAGGGGCATCGGGAGCGGCTGGCCGACGAAGGAGCCCGAGCGCAGTCTGGGGCGGTACATGTCGGTGTCGAGCCTCGAGGTGGTCAAGGCCGTCTCCGGCAAGCTGCTAGGCGAGGGCCTCGGGCTCCCGCAGGATATTGTACAGCCTATTGTCGCGCAGGCACGGAAGGACGTCGTGGACCCAAATGTCCATTTCTACTGGCCCGGGTGAGCACCTCACAGGTCTGAGTAGAATTTTGTTACAGGCATTCTAATTATCGAGACAGGTACGTGGTTTACGGGCGAAAGCCCTTCTCGTATGAGACTACAGCAATCCCCGACTAGAATAAAAAGACCAAGGCGACGAAGCGAAAAATTGAGATCAAGTTCGGATTAGATATGAAAGCCCCAAAACGTATCGATCCGAAAGGTGGAGTCCTAAGAATCTCGCCACAGCTTTCAGGCTCTTGTTGGGAATAACAATCTTGGCAGTGCCCGGCATTTGGATATATTTACATCGTATGGAGGACCCCCAGAACGAACACGCTTGAATAAGCATAAGCTTGACGATCGTACACATTTAGTTCAGTGTGGTCTCGGCAAGGGAGGACGAATGGCGCAGTATCGAGCAAACATTCTGCATTCGGACCTCTTGGACGCCATTGAATGCACGATGCCGTCAACATCGGATTCCTCCCTCACCTAGGTCTATGAGTACCGTAACGCGATTTATCCTCTGATGTTTCTTCCTGGTGTATCTCGTCTAACCACGGAGCTACTTAGCGGCACTTCGGACTTGAGTATTGATGCTGAGTAGAATATACTATGCGATGACCTCTGCCAGTCTTTCCATAACGTCTGCATGCAAACAAAGCGAATCTAGTTTGAGGGTTCCTTATAAGTGCATGTTGACCACAGCAGCAGCTTCTATTTCCAATTCGGTAAAGTTTGTATCATACCTTTGATAAATCGGTATCTGCCCCTGCTTCATCGAGGGAATTGATATTGCCCTTGCATCGGTGGCCTACCATAACATGAGTGAAGTCCCACGACCACGCAGTAGATGACTTTCGCTACAATACATTTTAAACACCGCGCTGTCATCCGGGTTGAGCGGTCTCAACGACAGAAAGCTCGGTGACAGCGACACGACGATAATGTTCATGACCACATGGTGCCTCCTTGTTGGGGTCGCACTCTCCATGTTGCTTGACGTGCGACTGGTTCGGGCCGACAACGCGCCATGCTACTTTCCCAACCGAGATCGAGCCTACGACTTTCTGCCCTGCGGAGACGCTGCTGCGACTGCCTGTTGCGGTCCCGCACAGATTTGTTTGGACAACAAATATTGCATGAGCATCGGCCAGCCATTTACCTTGGCAAGGGGAGCTTGTACAGACCAAGGCTGGACGAGCGCGGCGTGTCCAAGTCAATGTCAAGATGGTATGATTGTGTTAGTATGATAGATTTCCACATGCTAATAGCCTTATTTCTTCGTCAGTCTTTCCTAACTCGGCAGTCGCTATAATACTGCAGAAATATGAGGATAGGACATCGACTTACTGCTGCAACTCACTCGCGGTCATTGAGGGAAGCGATGTTCCGCTATGTTATGATGACACGTCAACCTTTCAATTACCGGATGCACAGGTCATAGCCGGCAGGATTGCTCTGCAAAATTACACCACTATAACAGAGTCCTCAACGGTCGTTAGTATAACTGCGACAGAAGCCACTTCAAGCACAACCGATACCACTGCAAGTACGACGAATGTTTCTGGCCGTGCCACGGATACATCATCCCCGAGGATTATCGAAACGAGCGCATGTAAATCAGAAAACCACAATGTACAGATCGGAGTGGGTGTCGGTGTCCCTCTTGCCGCGGTAGCCGTCGCTGCGGTGGCATGGGCTCTGTGGGAAAAGCGAAAGAGAATGGCTCTCATACGACAACCCGCCTCAGCACCGGCGGAATTACCTGATCAGCATCCACATCATAAGCCTTGGGGTGCCAATATCACACTTCAATCACCTCACTCAAGATATCAGAGCGGAACACCGAGTGAACTGGGTTCCAGTATTTGATTTCCGAAATGGATTTAATTGTCTGCGGTACTTTCGGCGTTAGTAGTACTACTAGGAGTACTTGGTGCGGAATTTTGTGTAATGGAGATGAATGCTATATATACCCAGGTTGTATAAGATAATACATCGAACTCTGAGCCAGCGCAGATCAAGCTCTTGCGCAGCGCATATGATGAGATTTTCCAGGCACAATAACAAGGAAATACCAATAATGATGACAATGTTTGCTATATACCCACTGTTGGTCCATGGCTGAGTTTCTGGATCACTGAGGTAATCGACTTTTGGTATGTGTGGCCAACAAAACAACATGTCACCTGCGTGTAACCAGTCTGCTGATCAGCTCAACATCACATCAACCACCATAGATCTGCCTTCTACTCTCCTCGCCCACCTGCTTCTCAATTATGGCCGCTCAGTCGTCCATCAACGCATCGCAAACCGCGAACGTGGCTCGCATTCTCAGCCAGTTGGCATTGGAAGGAGACAATTTCCTGGATGGCAATGGTGAAGAAGCACGACTGAAACTTGTAGATTGTGCGAGGGATCTCGTGGCTGCAGCTTCAAGTCCTGTTGAGAATCTTTTATGGAATATCTGGGCACTGGTATGATTATGTTGACTCTTTGGTACACGAAAAGGTTCAAACCGACAGAAGCGAGCTTCTAGCCCACCAGAACCACTGCCTTACGGGTTGCAGTGGATCTGAAACTCTTCGAAACCTCCGTACAAGACAATGAACGACCAAAGACAGAGGATGATTTCGCGGCCGCAGTGGGAGCTTCTCCGACACTGGCCAAGCGGATTGCTCGTGCTTGCGCATCAATGGACATGCTCGACGAGCGAGGACCCGGTCTCTATGCTCCCAACGACTTGACCAAACTCCTATCGAAGCCCGAGTATGTCGGAGGTATTATTCATTGGTACGTGAACACTTTTACTCGCGACAACGCAAGACGACTGACTCGAACTGTTTATGAAGCTTCGACATCACCCAGCTCTCCTTCTCTCAGATGCCCGAATACTTACGAAACACAAAATTCCAGAACCCTGAAAACGCTCTTGACGGCCCATTTCAATACACGAACAAGTGCGGTTCAGCCTTTGAGTGGCTTACCGACCGCCCGGACAACTTCCAGGCCTTCCATAGATATATACACGCTCTCCGGATACACCGTCCGAGCTGGATCGAGATGTATCCCGTGCGAGACCACCTGGTGGAGGGCGTGACTAGCGGTCCGGACGGCGACGCATCGGCCTTGGTGGATCTCGGAGGCGGCACCGGACAGATTTTGCAGGACTTCCAGGCCGCCGTTCCCGAGTACACCGGGCGACTGGTCCTGCAGGAGATCCCCGACGTCGTCAATGCGGCCAAGTCGCTGGGCGTCGGAAAAGAGTCGGGCAACGGCTCGCGAATCGAGCTGCAGGAGCACAAATTCTTTACACCGCAGCCGATCAAGGGAGCCCGCGCCTATTTCATGCGATCCGTGCTGCATGATTGGCCTGACGAGCAATGTCGGGTCATTCTGGGGCATGTCAAGGACGCCATGGAGCCGGGCTACTCGAAGATTCTGATCAACGATTGTGTAAGTCTTCTTCTCTTCTTCTTCCACCTGCAATACTTGGTGGTAGACTGCTAACATCAATATTACAGATTGTTGCGGATGAAGGTGCCACCTGGCAGCATGGGGCTCTCGACATGTTCATGATGGCACAGCTTTCTGCCCGGGAGCGCACTGAGCGGGAGTGGCGCGAGCTTATCGAGAGCTGTGGCTTGAAGATTGTCGGCATCTATAACAAGTGTCAGGGAAATGAAGGCTTGATCGAAGTGGTTTCTATGTAATCCGCGATGATGAGCGGCGATCCGGCAGGTCATATTCCCGGATCTTTGAGATCATTCTGGTCATATCCCAGGTATGGTTTTGCCGAAGAGCACGACAAGACACGGTGCCTGACTTGTTAGATAACGCATGAAAAAACAGGACGGGCGGATATGCCCCGGCGCGGCAACCTTGTGGAGTGGAGTGAGGTGGCAATCAAATAGACGACTTGCATCAAGCTAGCAACCAACTGCATTGAGATATACCAACCACTACACTTCGATACCCCTGACATGAGCCCGCGAACAGTGTTGTAGATAGCATCGAAGCTCCGAATCCCCACCATGTGGCCGACCAACAAAGTTCTTACAGCAAGCTCTGCAGTGCTCCAGTGGTCATATGCAGTCGGGGTGTTGTGCGTTCGATTGATGGGCCTCAATGACTTTATGATCAAGCCTGTTGCAATCTCTTGAAACTGTGTCTTGCACCCCGTCGATACCAAGTCGGCACTCTCGACCAATTGCGCGAGTCAAGTCTGCAAGAATGGGTCACACTTGGGAGATCGTCAGCGCAGCATTTTTGCCTTCTCTGCACTACAGTGTAGCAACCGTCACGTCTCTTGTAAGTGCTTGCAGCTCCCACGAAAGCAGTAACTTAGTGAAGGCCAAGACTGACTGAGACACTATTAATCAGTGGGCGCTATACATTGCTTATCAGCTCACCTTCAACCCCATCCGCCGGTACCCAGGACCCATCGTCGCTAGGTTTACCGACGCTTATAATGGCTTTCACGCTTTCAAGGGTGATCTTCACCTGGCAGCCTGGCGAAATCACCAACACTACGGTATGGTGCAGCTATAATAGAACGAAGTTTGCTCTCCCAATGCTAACGTTGTGTCTACAGGCCCCGTCGTGAGGCATGGCCCGAACAAACTCGTCTTCAGCTCAGTTGGAGCTATTCGGGGTGAGAATTTGGCCACTCCCTCCAGATGAGTCAGTGAATGGTCTCTCTAACGTGCGTGCGATCAAGACATCTATAGACATGTGCGAACAACCAAGCCGAAAGCATACATTGCGCTCGGCCCGGGGCTGAACATATCGACAACGTTCTCTGCCATCGATCCCCACGTACACAGAACGAGACGCCAACTAGTCGGCCAAGCAGTTTCTGACCGCTTTATGCGCATGTTTGAGCCGACGATGATCGACCAGATCGAAATTTTCATTGAAAGAATTCGCCGTGCTGCCCGTGACTCTACGGCAATCAACATGAGCGTTGTCGTCAGGCATCTCGGTCTCGATATTGCTGGGCTTCTTGGCTTCGGCTACAATCTCGGCATGCAAACCGGTGAAGAGAACCGTTTCATGCTCCGAATGCTCGATGCCGGGGCGACGTGGAGTTCAGTATTTCTACATTGGCCAGGCTCTCGACAATTCCGAGTGGGCCTAGTTGCACACAAAGTCTTTCGGAGCCTGAGAGGAAAATACCTCTCGCTTGTGCATAAGATGATATCATCACGATCGAGCCTAGGGACCGACGCGAAGCAGGACCTGTATTCTATTCTTGCACCGGCGCTTGGTGACGGATCTGAAGGTCTCCGTCAGTCTGAACTCTGGGCCGAGGCAAACATGTTTCTGCCCGCAGGTATGTGATTCCTCTCCAACAATTGGTTGATAGTGTGATGAGCAAATACTAATAAATGAACTGTCAGCTGGCGATACGACCAAGACGGCACTCGCTGCACTTCTATTCTACTTGTCACGCAATCCTGAGCCCTACGAACTTCTCACTCAAGAGATCCGCTCTCGCTTCCGAGGCGTAAAAGACATAAACAGTCAGACGTTGTCTGGGTGTACCTATCTCCGCGCTTGCATCGACGAAAGTCTTCGCATGTCCCCACCCGCGGCCGGCATCCTCTGGCGGGAACAACTTCCCGACAGCCCGGAACCATTCGTCGTGGACGGGCATCCGATCCCAAGGGGTACCGTGGTCGGAGTCAACATCTACAGCGTGCATCACAACCCAGACTACTTCGATGACCCCTTCAGC
This sequence comes from Pestalotiopsis sp. DP-2020a, assembly GCA_018115615.1. Taxonomy (NCBI): domain Eukaryota; kingdom Fungi; phylum Ascomycota; class Sordariomycetes; order Amphisphaeriales; family Sporocadaceae; genus Pestalotiopsis; species Pestalotiopsis sp. DP-2020a. The sequence continues at coordinate 201,472 of JACVEI010000199.1, read as the reverse complement.
TTTAGCCCCGCGCGCTGGCTTGATGATGGTACCGGCACGGAGAAGAAGATGGTTATGCGCGACGCGTTCATGCCATTCTCAGTCGGTCCCAGGGGCTGTGCCGGCAAGGCTATGGCTTATTTGGAGATCTCACTGGTCATGGCCAAGGTACTGTGGTGCTTCGACTTCAAGCAAGCCCTCGGACCTTTGGGTCACGTGGGAGCCGGGGGGCCTCATGTAGGCGATGGAAGAGCAAGGCCGGGGGAGTTCCAGCTCTATGATCATTTCTCAGCCAGTCACAACGGGCCGTATTTAACGTTTCGCTGTAGAAGGGATTGCGAGGAATAATGTACTAATAAGAAAGATTAATATAGTATACTAATACGTACATTCAGCCATCAGGCTGGTCCGACCCATGGCTGAATGTTATACACAAAAGAATGAGCGACGTCGGATTGGCCGCGCTGCTGTTTCAGCCACAAGCCACTGAAGGAGATGATACCCGAAAAGGCAGCAGGATTCTTGTGTAAATGGGTTGTGTGGACGGTTGCAATGGTTCCTTCTGCTTGATTCAGCCGCACTGATCGACATCGAATCAGCCGCACGCAGAGGAAAACTGCACAGTTCGGAAAGTACCGGTCTACACTTAGCCTGATAATGTTTTCTTAAATAGAACTTAGACTCGAACGCGGCTATAGTTTATTTCTCCGTCTACATCTTCCACCAAAGTCCTCTCGATACATGCGGCATGTTTTGCATCGACGCTGTTTTCAAATCCTCAACTCAGGATATCTAATGAATTCAAATGGCACATACACAATTCTGCCCCTCCACAGGGGCAGTCGCGACATCATATTTGCGGACTGGATCGCGCTTTTTACACTCGGCCTCGCACCTCTAGTTGCTCACATCATTTCGGGAGCACCTCGTCCGTCATGCTTACATTACCATCGACCCAAATGGCATGATTACCTCTGTACCTATAATCCGGCATCGATCTGTTGGCGGTATGCTGCAATCGCCGATCGGCGCATCCGGAGTCCGGTCTGGAGTATTCACGACATTGCAGCCAGCAATGCAATATTCTGGACCGCGCAGGGCTGGGATGGAAGCGAAGCGATGATCTATCAAAGTCTCCCGTACGCGATCCGCCTTCCAGAAAAGGCTACGGTCGATGTGTTCTCAATGGAGATGCTCAGGACAATTATTGTGCTGCTCCAAGGAGTACAGGCGCTGGCTTGTATCATTGGGAATTTCAGCTCGACCGGAGATTATACAACCATGGACACCGTCAGCGGTCTATTTATTCCGGTTGCTATTTGCGGCCTTCTTCGCCTCTTCGCTGCTTTCTGGTTAACGGACGACTTCGCCTACGCGGCAGGTGGGGGCGACAAGACAATGCTGGCATCTCCTGTATCAAATCAATACCACAACAGGCGCTCCTTGGACAGCTTGCAGATTGAATACGATGAAACGCTTTGTGCAAACAACTCTGCTTACGCCACGTCTCGTATGTGGTGCAGCAGAGCCTTCAGAGCTTTTTACTTGATTCCCATTCTGGGATGCTGGTGCCTTGCCTTCCTTTTCATCACACCTTGGGTAGGAACATATGGCTGGAAAGGAATATGGACTACTACATCTTGGCTATTAGGAGTTTCCTACGTGAGCCTTAGTACTCCAATGGCGCTCATCATGGGATACCATTTTGCGCGGGGTCCGATCACGACTACCATTATTCCTTGCATCTCGACATGGTGGTACAAGACTTACTCGATGATGGTTGCCATGTTCACGGTCCTACTGATCACTGTTGCCGCTATAGAAACCCACAAGACCGTGTGCGGCAAGTACTCCAGTCTTGCAAGCGAATATGGAGACCCATGTGCGACGGGTGATCTTCGCACATTCAAGTTGGGCGTTGGAGCGAGTGATGGCTTTGGTATCGCGGAAGGATTGCAGGCAGATGGCCAGTTTGTAGTGGTGAATTATACGGGCCAATGTCTTGGCATACCAGTGCTAGGCGACGAGTGGCAAAACGCAACCATGCTGTAAAGACTGTGTCACCCTTTTGAACAACTCCTCCCTTGGTTCCCGTCTAGTTCCTCGTTACTAAATTCTTTACTGCTTAGCTCAGCTGATTGCGAATCTCCTTATTGCCAAACCGAACTGGTCGCAAATGAAACGTGCAGCCAACAGAAGGAAAGTTTGGCTCATGATTGGCCAGCCAGGCTAGCCCACCTATTTAAATAACTCCCCTGCCGGAGAGAGGATCTCTAGATACCAACCTTCTACAATACTCTCTCTGACCCCTACACGCACCGTATTAGAAATTTTACCTTCTTTCTCTCCTGCGGGACGGACACCGATGCAAATAATGAAGAAGCTACGAACACCGGGGCCTGAATTCGACAATATCGAGGAGCGGGCTGGGGTAGGAAGTTTCATACACCGACAGCTTTATGAGAAGCCTGAGCTGCCAGAAAACCTCGATCTGAAACTCCAGACCGCTGTCGTGACAGGCTCCAACACTGGTCTTGGGCTCGAGTGCGCCCGTCAGCTCCTAGACTACGGCCTGGGCAAGCTGATTGTCGCGGTCCGTAACGAGTCGAAAGGTGAAGATGCACGCAAAGACCTGTTATCTAGCCAGCGGGACCCCCTTCCTGAAATTGAGGTGTGGCATCTCGATCTCTCGTCTTACGACAGCGTCGTAGCTTTCACGAAGCGTGCCAAAGCCCTGGATCGACTGGACATTGTGGTGCTTAATGCCGGCTTGTCCAACCAGACGTACACCAAAGTTGCAGCTACGGGCCATGAGGAGACGATCCAGGTCAACGTTCTGTCCACTGCACTGCTCGCCATCTTGCTCCTTGGCATAATGAAGGCCAAGAAGCATCCTGAGCGACCAGGCCGCCTCGCGTGGGTGCAGTCCGACACAGCATCTTGGGCCAAATTTCAGGAAAAGGATGCGGTACCACTCCTGCCGGCACTCGACGAGCCCAAGAACATGGACCGCGTCGATCGCTATTTTACTTCCAAACTTCTGGCGCAGCTTTTTGTAACCGAACTTTCGAAGCGAGTTTCTCCGTCGGTCGCGATCATCACCATGCCCAATCCAGGATGGGTCTATGGCACTGGACTCGGACAGACTCAGGGCTGGTCGATTGGCGACATGATCGTCTCTGTTCCACGAAGGCTACTTGGCCGTTCACCCAGTGTGGGCGCGCGTCTTGTCACCTTCGGCGCAGTAGCGATTGGCGCTGAAGCCCACGGACAATACGTAGAGGATGGTAAAGTGCAACCGTAAGTAATCATTTTGCCCTTGCTCGTATTCTCATCCGGCTGATAGTATTGCTTGCACAGAAAGGCACCGTTCGTTTATTCGAAGGACGGGGAACAGGTCGCCAAGACCCTCTGGGATGAAGTCATGGTCGAATTGTCGTTTGCTGGAGTAGACGATATTCTCAAAGAACTCAAACACGTAGCGTAACAACTTGGCCAGACAACATTGATGACAGCGTGCTTGCAAAAGCCCGTACTTGCAAACCCATCACCTGATTTTGTTCATCTCATCTGAGCCCCACGCAAATAGACCATACCGCGCTCCGTTCCTCTGTCGCCGCGCCTTATTCCAGGCCTTCATGTTGCCATTCGGCGGCTTGACGTACACAAGCTGACGGCAGTTGCGCGCAACGCGCGCAACTACCTCCGCTTGCAGGATACCGTCCCTCTGGAAGTCAAAAGATCCGTCCCTCTGGCAGTCAAACGATCCGTCTTCTGGCAGTCAAAAGATCCGTCTTTTTCGCAGTTTGGCCCAGAATCTGGTCTTACTAAAGTAATGTGGCGTTTTGGGTCCGAAGTCACCGCTCGGGTAAAAAGTGGAATAAAAACACGAATATAAACTCGATCGGAACCAAATAAAAAAGAAATTAAAAATATGACGTGGATCCACAATGATGGGCTTCTGTAAAGTCATTGGTAACTTGGAAGTGCGTGGGCGTCTGTGGCGTCTGGCTATCTTGGTCCGTTGAATGATGAGTTTGGTAGATTCCAGCTCCCTGGGATGCCTGTGCATTACAGGTACCCGCCCAGTCGGCATGAAGCCGTCTAGATCAACATCGAGTACAGATGATGATCTGTTCCATGTCTATACGGACTCTTTCCGTGTAGAGCGCGTAGCGCGCAGGCGCTGTCTACTTTGATGCCCGTGCTGTTCGACCCGGGCATATTGCGCTGGCTTCGAGGCTGTCGGGGAGTCTTGAGCGATGGATTTCCCGGTTCGTGACAAAGGTTTTGTTGAAAAGAGGCCTTCGGCGTCTGATGCCGGATTTGGAAGAGAGTGCTTGAAGATGGGAAATAAAGGCTCGCGGAAGCCTTTATCTTTTCGTTTCGTCGGTAATTTTCGTGGCGGACAAGACTTCCAGCTCTTCTTCCGTCCAGCACCGTGCTTCCAGTCTCTTGATTGGGAGTTTCCAAAGGGAAGAGCGCAAAATTGTATGTGGTGCAGATTCATGAGCTCATCACTTTGTCGATTGGTGTTGTGGTGGAGTGGTTCCCTGTCATCAAGATTGTCTTGAAGAGTATGTTGGACGTGAACAGGATGTTGATGACCGCAGATGTCATTGGAGGGTTCTGACCTATCAGTTTTGCGAAAAGGTGCAATCCCATATTCGGTGCCAGGAGAAGTCAAAGTGTCGCGATGATCCAAAATCGTTCCTCGTGGTCCGAAGTTTGTCGTCGTTGCCATTTGGCGCGTCAGAAGCGGAAGTAGCAACTTCAGTCCTCTCTTCCAGAGATTCAACCAACACGGCTCTGCTCGAGACGGCGTGTGCTGGCTCTGCGAACGATTTCTGAAATAGATCGTCAGATGATTTGACCCAGGCGCGTATATCATTCGTTCCTTTTGATCGCAAGATTTTGCGCTCCTCGGCGAGTTTCCGGGCTTGCTTTGGGTGTTCTGAGAGTGATACATCAAAGCGATGAAGGACACAATCGAAGGAGTCCGTCAGAGCAAACTCTTCCCTTAGGATGGCATATATTTGCCAGGACAGGCCTCGAAAAGGGAGTCTCCAACAATGCTGCAGGCTTGTTTTGTCAAATGCGCCAAGGGCCTCACGACAAGTAGCTTTGTAATTTTCTTTTCCAATGTGAATTTGAGACTCAGGTTCATTAGATGGGTTCTGCAAGTCTTTGAGCAGAGTCGCTGCCTCTCGTCGGCGATTGTTCTGGACCGCATCGATTTTATCGAACACTTGATCTCTTTTCTTGGTAGAGTCCTTGTCTGTTCAGTGGTTAGGAATGTTGAAACTCTTTGAAATGAAGGCTATACACACTACTGCCTGACTTGGAAGCCTTCAGAACGGCCATGATGTATCGCGGAGCTACCGATGTACTGGCTGCCAAACGGTAATAGGCGGTAGGCGATCTGGAGGATTGTTTGTGCAAGATGTTCACAACGAAGAAGGTTCAAATATTAGCTGCAATCACAGAATATATGTCAGATGAAGGACTCTATAGCCGTACATATAGAGCTTTGTCCAGGGGGTTTGACGGAATGCTTCCAGCTAAACTTGTAGCAATACAGACAAGTCGGGCTGTGCGGCAGGAGCTACGCTGGTGTATCACAGGTCTGCCTCCGAGGCGCTGCTGTATTTCTAGTCCCTACGCGTTCTCGCGCAAGGCACTTGTAGCGTTGTGCGCCCGGTTTGTGTGAAAATAAACTTGGTTGTCTGAGGCCATTATACCTGATTGGATACACCCTCACAGCCACTGCCGGGGAGGCTTCCTGCTGGGGTCTCTGATAGGTCACTGCTTTGGATCGTGAAGTTTATTTCACTTTAGTGGGTACATCTGTTTAGTAGTCCACAGTATCATCTTGTATGTTGAGGTTGTCGGGCTTGTCAGACGTGTAGTGCCTGTCGCGCAACGATTGAAGAAACGGCCGTCTTCGCCAAAGATCAAGCCAGGCTACGCATTTCGCTTCCTTGCTTCTCATCTTGAACATCGACAAGGCATCTGTCAAGCAATGTCCTGCGGCTTTCGAATGACATTGAACGTGCTCGGCTAATTCTAATATGTTTGTTTATAGACATCGCTCTGAGCGGTTCTGCTATTCTTGAAGACGACCCAGGTACCTAGACTTCAGATACGCGGGAACAGAAAGACTTTGCAAACGATGCTTGGTATAACATTCAGTCTATGTACGAGGCTATAGATCAATGTGTTACTTGCCAGTCTGGCCGCATTGGATGACATCCCGAGAAGCTCAAGATGTCCCCAACTTGAACCACGATCAGGCGAAGCCCAAGCTTCAAACGCGCACCTGGCAGCTCAACCTCTAAATATGATTTCCCCCTTGGTTTTGTTATTGGCTCCAGCTTCATGATTTGATCTTCTGTATCTGGTCACTTGAGTGAAGGATGGAACTTGGTCTTCTTCGCTTAGTCCACCCACTAGGCGCGCAGGAGATCGGAAAAGCTAGGAAAACAAATTTTGCTCCTTTGTGACTACAATATGCTGGTGTTGGAATCATAATTCGGTGAAGAGAAAAGCCTGACCCATGCCGTGGTCGTTACCACCTTTGTCTGTTGCTGAGGGATCTGCCAGGGTGCGGTTGACCGTATATTGTTTGGATCATCACATACATAAACTGTTGGTTCGATTGTTGGGTTTCGAGCTTGTTCTTCGATTCGAAAGGGGGTGACTAGGCACGGGCAAACCTTGAGTGATATGACCATGATTCCGCTGTACTCAACCTTCTCCAGACGAAATGGCATGAGATTTAAAATTGGCAACGGCCCCTAAGCCACGCTCATGCCACCCTGAAGACGTGTTGGACAGAGAGCCATGATCATGCTGTACATGATATCAGCGGCATTGTCAGGCGTGCTTCGAAGCGCCACACCGACGTCACTGGTTGTGGTTTGCCTTTGCCAGGTCTCCGGTATGTCAATTCTTTGTCGTAGGTCGACCTTTGTGAGGTTTGCAAACCCGTAGATGTTGGCTCATGTGCGTAGCTGTCGAGAAATAATGACCCCTGTCGCATTGAAATGAACATTCCTCAGGAAGCTTGCAAGACGAGAAATGGCGACGGAAGTTGTCGCGACGGGTCGTAGTGTATGTACAGGCACACTGATATCGTGTGCCTTCCTCAGACGGTGAGCGGTGTATGTTGGATTTGTAATGCCTCTTGAGGTCCTTAGCCGATGTGAAAATGCTATTCTCACAGCCCATAGTGCAAGGAAACTGTGGCTTGTCGCAAGCATAGTCAGGCGTGACATGATAGCTAAGGGACCACTGTGAGTGAAAGACGCCACCAGGAATGTCCTGGCAGCTGTCTCCAACATTTGACTCCGAGAGCAATCTTGGGTCGATGGACTCTGAAGGCTGGGAGTTTTGATGCAAGCAAAGATCTGCTTGGATTTCCACTCCACAGCAGGTTCTGCAGAGGCCATTGGGGTCGAAAAGAGTGGATTTGCATTGATCGCAGAAAGAACGTGGATGTGCCCAACGCTCGCACTCGAGCGCGTCATGTATTAATTGATGATCATAGTGTTGCCGCCTGTGAATGTCGCTGACGCCAGGGAGATTGGCGCAGCTAGATTCGAAAGAAGAAAAAGAAGACAATAGAAAGTTGGGCGAGATAAGGTGAATGGCAAAGACCTGACTGCTCGAGCATAGGATTCCTTTATACTTGAGAATCCCGCTACCTGCAGGCTGTCTTTAGTCTGTGGTCAGCCCGGCTCTGCGTGTGTTTGAGGCCATTCTCATGATCCTTGCCCGTAGTTCCAGGAACTTCAGTCAGCAATCTAATAAGAAACATGGCTTATGCATTGGCAATGCTGGCAAAGAAAGCGGCTGAGCCGCGCATAAGACCAATCAACGACAGTGGCCTTGCCAAGTCAAGTACCAAAGGATACATCTAGATATTACGGTCTTCTAGAAGTACATGCGCGTCTTGCCGATGGCAAAAGACTACACATGAAAGAATTCAGGTTGCAAATCTTAGTGGCATACATAAATGAGTGGCTAGGCGGCAGAATGGCGAGCCTGGAAAAGTTTGCGAAGCATGCTGCGGTGAGGGGAAACAAAAATAATCAGGGCCATATCAGTTCTAAATCACTCGAAGGGGACCAATTACGGAATTCTTCAAAAGCTTCAGTGTAAAGTCTCGTGCTTGTATTAGCAAATCCCGTTGCGACGACAAATACGGGACGACAACGCATGCTGTACACGACTCTGTCTGTGTTCAGAGGAGTTGGACACAACATCGGGGGTGTGGATAGCCACAGCGCCAGCAGTGTAGAATCGGCAATTGCGGACGAGAGAACAGATGGTGGTACTGGAGGATGTATCGTATCTGGGACAGAGTAACGACATGCATTAGGCTCGAGCTAGGTTCGGCAGCGCTCTTCCAGCCCAAGATGCAGGTGAGATTGGCGGGTGTAAACAAAACAGTCTGCCTTGCGGCATAATGTACAACCATTCTACTGCAGTGCGGCTCAGGTCCATAACGAATGGATGGATGCGGATAGTCATCAGATACAGAGCCTCGCGACCCGTAGGCACACCTAGCCCGTATGGCCCCAGCACTCCCACCTAGGTTAGATAGGCAGCTTTGTCCAACCCCTCATCCACTTACTTGATCATATCCCGACGAACCTACCCAAGCTATTACTGCTGTGAAGCTATTGACATTGCGTTGCTTATAGAAGCTGCAGCTGGTTGATTGGCGCGATTATTGTCCATGCTGTTCCTACTTCCAATCACTGTGCAGCTCTGGGATCCTCGCCCTTGCGAATCTTGTCAAGATATTCCTGATACGAATCGATACCCCGAGGCATACCCGTCCAAGCCAAGTCCTGCTCCTCCATGGCCTTCTTCCGGACCTCTGCAAGCTTGACCCATGAGTCCCTAGCTATCATCCTCTCGTGCCAGGCCTTCACATTCGGGAACTCCTTGAATCTGTCTTCGATTTGCATCGGCACGCACTGGTGGAAGATGTCATTCCACGGGACAAATGAGAGATCTGCGTACGTCATCTTGTCCCCGACTAACCACTGCTTTCCCTCGAGGACCCCGTCCAGAACGCCTAGTTGCCGCTTGCATTCATCATTGAAGCGCTTCTGCACTGAGGCGATCCTCTCGGGGTGAAGACAATTGAACCTGCATTCATGTTAAATTGATCCACAGAACATCCACGAGAGACCTCCCAGCCAGCTTGATGGAAGAAAGGACCCTGTAAGCTCATCTGAAAGTGCAGCCATTGATTGAGAGCATGGCTCTCCTGCAAATGATCTGCCGAATACGTGAGGATTTCACTGCGATCGTAATGCTCGATTATATATGTAACAATGGCACCCGACTCCCAAAGAACCACTCCAGTGTTCCGTTCTTGGATGGGCTTCTCGCCGGTTAGCAGTCGCAAGGAGGGTTCGCAGCAGCTTGTTTTCTCACCAGGAACGGACCCGTTGGGATTGAGTTTTATGTATGGCGGTCTTTTGATGTCATCAAATAGGAATGAGATGATCACGTAGGGAACCTGAAGCTCTTCTAGAACGAGGAGTACCTTCCAAGGGTTGGGTATAGTGGGCGTCAGCCATACGCGGATGGGCTTGAGAGTGCTGTTCTCCATGGCGTGAGAGATGTGAGGAGGACGAGACTCAGATGCATCACGAAGCCTGGGGCCTCCGCTTCCGATGACAACAGAGCATGCTTCAAATCCTCCAGAGCAATATATATGGGGATCCATGCAAAACTCAAGTGTTGGTGCAACGAAGCTGCTGTGTGCCAACAATCCCTGCTGATCTACGACTTGGACGGGTGTGCTCTATGATGTATCCACTACAGACCAGCCAGTTGGGATGTTTGGATTGTATGTTTTTCTTCCGAGGGCCAAAGAAAAGGCAAAAAGTCTGCCAACTTCGTCGCGCATCGAAGTTCTACCCAGCATGGAGAAAAACACAATTTCGATCCATGTCAAGATGGAAAAGTAAAAAATTGCAAAAAAGAAATGCCACTGGATCTCAGTTTACTGAGATGCATTGGGAATTGAGCCCAATGCGGGGGTCGAACCCGCAGCCTTGAGATTAAGAGTCTCACGCTCTACCGATTGAGCTAACCGGGCCTAGAGCTTGTTGTTGAAGCGGTGCGGCTTATCAGATATTATGTTGCTAGTATTGGCATAGCTCCAAGTCAGCCCGGTATTTGGTGCAGGGCAATCACACGGGCATCTGGTCATGAGTTTGATTTTCCGGTACCCGATGAGTTAGAAATTCCTTCTTCTTATATGAGGCATCACAAAAGTAGTTTTGAATATAAAATCAGTTGAGAGATCAGAATGAATCTCAGCTGTTATGGGCCGACTCTTCTGGACCGGAGTATGAATCTGGGCAGTATCATCAGCTTTCCTCGCTTGGTGCAAATCAAGGCAAGAAGTCATTTGCGACGAGGTCCGACTATCAAAAGAAACATTATTCAAACCCTAGGTATAAAGAACAGACACTCCATCAAAGTGTTGGCAATTATTGTAGAAGAGCACCGGTGCGTAAGGCGCGAATGGCCTGAGGCGACCATTTGCAATCGCAAGAGACGATCGGGGCCAGACGATTGCTCGACTTGGCTAATAGCCATGTTGACCTTTGTCTGAGACCTGTATGGAATAATCTGCACGCAATTGAACGAGCGGGTGAGTGGGACAAAATGACACATATCTTTGGAATCAATGCAATGAAGCTTTGGAGCTCTCGGCCTCGATCTGATTCGAGAGCTGCTGGCGCACGGGAATAGCTCGCTATTGTGTGGCGGACACATTAGCGGCAGAAGAGCTAACGTTCATTGCCGTTGCGCACGCTGTCAGCTAAACTACCTAATGCCTCCAAAGCTTCCCTCTGCCCTCTCCTGACTCCGAGCAGCACATGGAAATGTAATGTGATCATTTTTATTGGTTTCCCAAGAATCCAAAGATGATCGCCAGAGTACAAAGAGGAGAAGTTCCACAGACACGTATTTTTGATACTTGATACATACGTCATGACTGTGTAAATCATCTCAGAGCCTCGATCTTTCAGACCGCAGAGCAGTTTGATACTGGTGTGCAAATTGAAGCACCCGTTCGACCCGCCCGCAGCAGCGGGACTTTCTAGGCAGCGGATTTATTTCCAGGCTCGGAGCTACACCTGTTGATCTCCAATTATGACTGGAAACAACCACCGTCGAGACTACCACATGGTTGATATTTGCCCCTATGGACTGCAGGCATGAACCAATACAAACCAGGCCATGAGAAAGAAGCTGCCGTTCATTGGACCGTCGCATCCTATCTGCCGTTGCCCACCGGAGCAAAGTGTCATTGCCCCTGGCAGTAGCTACTCTGTAGTATGCTGAATTACATGGATTGATTCAATTCGGCCAGGCCCCAGGGCACCGGAACTTAGTAGACCCCCGGAGCAAAACCTCCCGCTTTTTCTACACTGCAGGCGAATATGGGATCTCGACGTCTCAATCACAAATGTCCGCATCATCAGAGATGCAGAGATTCAGAATCCCTGAAGCGACTCAAAAGAAATGTCCGATCAAACCTGACTCAACCTATCAATGCCGTTCCGCTCCACATGCGACTAAGGTTACCTGCTGCCGTTGACAAGCTCGAATTTGCAACCCACTCGAGCCACTGGAACTGACGGCCCCAGTCTGTAGCAAATTGCGGGGCAATCTCGAAGTTGCATATCCTGTGATGGTATTCTGACATCATGAATACGTGGGTATTGTCGTGAATTCAGAGAACGTTTGATATGTTTTGACACTGATTGGGCCTTGAGCTCAACGTTTGAAAATGTTTAAAGAGGGTGCCGTTTCATCGCTGGGTTCTCCTTCAGTCGTGCCTCCTTTGGTCCATCCTCGGGAAAACAGTTTGACTTGTGGGAAAAGCTACCAGTCTTCCATCTTCATAACAATTGAAAATCCTCAAAATCAATGGCATCGAATGTCATTTCAGCTGCCGTAGACAAGTTGCAGAACACCATGGCAGGCGAGAAAGGAGCCAAGACGGCTGACATCGAGCGCGATGCCGTCACCCCCAGCCAGGACACTCGCATCACCAGCGAGTATGGAGTCAAGCAGGGCAACACCGACGACTGGCTCAAGGCTACCAATGGAGAAACCAGCGGCCCTTCCCTAATTGAGGACCACTTTGCACGGGAGAAGATATCCAGGTTCGACCACGAGCGCATCCCCGAGCGCGTCGTTCACGCCAGAGGTGCCGGTGCTTTTGGAACTTTCCGCTTGAAAGAGAGTGCCGAAGACGTTACACTTGCACCTGTACTCAACGACACGTCCCGGGAGACTCCTGTATTCCTCCGGTTCTCGACTGTTCAGGGCAGCCGAGGAAGTGCAGACACTGTCCGTGATGTTCGCGGATTTGCTGTCAAGTTCTATACCCAAGAGGGCAATTGGGATATTGTCGGCAACAACATTCCTGTACGTTTTTGACCCCACATGCTTCCCAATAAACGGACAGAAACTCACAATCCACAGGTCTTCTTCATCCAAGATGCCATCAAGTTCCCCGACTTTGTCCATGCTGTCAAGCCGGAGCCCCACAACGAGGTTCCTCAAGCTCAGTCAGCACACAACAACTTCTGGGACTTTGTGAACCTTCACACCGAGTCTACCCACATGTACATGTGGGCCATGTCTGACCGAGCCATTCCTCGTTCCTACCGTATGATGCAGGGTTTCGGTGTAAACACTTTCACTCTGGTGAACAAGAAGGGCGAACGCCACTTTTGCAAATTCCACTTCACACCTCACCTCGGTGTACACTCTTTCGTGTGGGATGAGGCTCTGAAGATTGCGGGACAAGATCCCGACTTCCACCGCAAGGATCTAGCCGAGGCCATTGACAATGGTGCGTTCCCAAAGTGGGATTTCGGTATCCAAGTCATCCCCGAGTCCAAGGAGCACGACTTTGACTTTGATATCCTGGATGCCACCAAGGTCTGGCCTGAGGATCTCATCCCCGTTCGCAACATTGGTGAGCTCGAGCTCAACAGAAATGTCGATGAGTACTTCACTCAGACGGAGCAGGTCGCCTTCTGCACAGCCCACATGGTTCCCGGTATTGGTCATTCCGATGACCCTCTGCTGCAGGGCCGTAGCTTTAGCTACTTTGACACCCAAATCTCCCGCTTGGGCATCAACTGGCAAGAGTTGCCAATCAACCGACCAGTCTGCCCGTACATGAACTTCAACCGAGACGGACAGAGCAGACACCGCATCAGCAAGGGTTCTGTCAACTACTGGCCCAACCGCTTTGAGGTCAACCCCCCCGCCAAACCAGAGGAGGGTGCTTACCCCGATTATCCACAGAAGGTTTCCGGCATCAAGCAGAGGACACAGGGCAAGAAGTTCAGAGAGCACTTCAACCAGGCTCAGCTATTCCTCAACAGCCTTTCGCCTCCCGAGAGAGCTCACCTTACCAGTGCTTTTGGTTTCGAACTTGACCACTGCGATGACCCAATTGTCTATGAGCGCATGTCCATGCGCCTGGCTGATATTGATCTCGACCTTGCTCAGGAGGTCGCCACCATGGTCGGTGGACCGGTACCTGACAAGGCATCGAGGCCCAACCACGGCAACAAGGCTTCAAAGTTGTCTCAGACCGAGTTCCCAGCAAAGGTCCCAACCATTGCCAGCCGAAGAGTTGCCATTTTGATCGCAGACGGCTACGACTCGACCGCTTTGACTGGAGTCAAGGCTGCCTTGACGGCATCCAGCGCGTTGCCTTTCATCATTGGCCCGCGACGCGCAGAAATTTTCCCTGCTGGTGCCGAGAAGAAACCTGGCAATGGTATCAAGGCCGACCATCACTTTGAGGGCATGCGGTCGACCATGTTTGATGCCGTGTTCGTGCCTGGTGGCGCCGAATCCATCAAGACTCTTTCCTCCAGCGGTCGCAGTCTGCACTGGCTTCGTGAGGCGTTCGGTCACCTCAAGGCTATCGCCGGTAGCGGCGAGGCTGTACAACTCTTCAAGCTGGCTTTTGGTCTCCCGAATGTCTCCATTTCTCAGGACCACCAGGCTATTGAGTCGTATGGTGTCGTCACGATTGCCAATGTGACGCCAGAGCATTTCACCGAGACCGTCAAGATTGCCAAGGAGGGTACGCAGTTCCTAGAGAAGTTCTGGTACCAGATTTCCAACCACCGTAACTGGGATCGCGAGCTGGACGGTTTGAGCTCACAGGTTGCATACTAAACCTGGGCACCTGGAATGTGCTCACTGGTTTCTATTCTAGGCTTTATTACTCAGATATCCCTTTAGTGTTTCGCAATTGCATGACGATATTCCAAATTAAAAGATCAAAATCTATCATGCGTGTGTGACATCTGATTTTACGAACCTCAAAAAGTACGACGAGGTAGTGCGTATTCCGTACGGCCTTCCTCCCGATAAGCTATGATGGTCTCCGTGAAGCTTCACATGATTACTGTTCTGGTCTGACGTGACGTTAACTCACTGTCGGTCATTACTGCTGCAACAATTTGGTCTCAGAGCACGTCATGCTATGGGTCTCGCTTAGCCAGTCGTATGAGTGGTATCACAGTATTTGACGAGTCTTTCCCGTTCCGACGAACCGAGATATACTGGGGCAAGGTCACTATAGAACGTGTAGTCGTCGTCTTACACCGTCTGATTCATGTCACGGTACCATTGACTGGAGTATTTCGAGAGCACCTCTCTCTCTGTACCTGCCTCGAATTGAGAAGGCGCCATCAAAGTGGCAATAGTGGCAAGGCGAATTCGTCCAACAGAGGCCAGTGAGCTTCCCCGCTTGTCGCGTGCTGTTCAGGAGTCTGGCCCTCGATGGATCTGGATAGACGTGGTGACAGTGACACTGCGACCGTGACTGGCGAATTGCGACTCTCTGGACATGGTGCAAGAGATTTGCATACTTGCGAGCGTGGACTCGGCGCTTTGTCATTCACCACTCATGGGACCGGCCCTGAATGCCAAGACCGCGAGGCCAGCGCCCAGACTATATGATCTTCCATTCACGTGGGCTTGTCCCGAAAAATCACCACATAGAGACCCGATATATCTGAGGGACGCGTGGCCACCGTTCCGCTGAGGTCTAGCTCGGCCGCGTCAGCCCCAAGGGTTCGCACAATGGTAACATTCTGCACTGTGGACGTTGGGTTTGCCTATATAATTCGACCTTTATCAGGGCGGGTGCTTCGCGTATCGCGAGCATGACCGAATCGGGAAGTTGGCCAGGAACCCGACGTGGGGTTCCAGGCCAGATCCGTGGTTCCGACATGTAGAGTGCTTGTTTCGCCTTCCCCTGCATGGGCACGAACGTGTCGACCAATGATGAGAAGGACTAAGATTACAACTGCCGCGGCCTAGGAAATATCCAAGAGTCTTCGAATTATACGCAACGGAGCTTTTTCAAAGTCGCCAAAGGTGAACAAGACTACTGGACTCACTGGCCAAATAACCATAATATAAACTCGGTAGTTGATCACTATTTTTGGACTTGGCAGAGCTTGGAAACCCCGAAGAGGAAATACTCGGGGCTTTTAGTCCACATGCATGGGCAGGACCCTGGATCCCTGATGGCATCTTATTGGCCGTCACATGTTGGTTGCCGTGCTATAGATAGCGGGAGACCAGTACCAGAGAGGAATGTGTCTTTTGACTCTCATCTCAGCATTCTTTGGCTTTTTTGCCTTCTCGCCTCATCGGTGGCATGCAATGGTACGTTCGAAGTCCCTTGATCGCGGAACCGATCGATAGCGGTGCGACTCTGGGAAGAAAAACAACATCTCGGCCGCAGGACCCCCTGGCCGAGCTTGGCCATCGGAGAGCGATGGCGGAAATTCCGAGCAACATCGAGCAAGAGTATATGAGTCGGCGGCGGCGACCGCGACGGATGGTCTCGAGCTGGAAGAAGCGACTCAACCCCTTTTGAAACATTTCCATCTCGCGGCTCATCACCATGAGGGCAGGACGAGGACTCTCTGCGGTCGCAGCCCTTTCGGGTCTGTCCGTCAGCCTTGCGCAGAATTCCACCTCGACGGCTTCTGTCGCCCCTCCTCTGCTGGCCGATGGCTACAGTAAGTTCATGAAGAGGCACCAGAGTATCCTTGCATGACTAACAGTCGGATGTAGTTGACCTCGGACCCGCCACCGATGCCTTTACAAAAGCCAAGGCATTCGTCGACAGCCTGACCAACGAGGAAAAGGCCAAGATCATTGTCGGCTCCAGCTTCACCGGCAACGTCTCGTGGAGCCCTCTGGCGAGCAAGGATGGAGTGCCCGGCATCAACATGGCCCTCTTCGTGTCGGGCTTCCCCATGCCCAACGCCGCGACCATGACCTGGAACCGCGACCTCTTCCAGCAGCAGTTCAAGGCCACGGGTGAGGAGTTCTACAGCATGGGCTACAACCTCATCCAGGCCTTTGTCGCCAGTCCCCTCGGCCGCGATCCCTACGGCGGAAGAGCCAACGAGGGCTTCTCGCCCGACCCCTACCTGACCGGTATCCTCTTCGGCAAGGGAGTCGAGGGAATGAGCTCCGCCGGCGTCATCCCCGTCGGCCGCCACTACCTCCTCAACGAGCAGGAGACGAACCGAATGGGCGGCGGCTACTCCTCCAACGCAGATGACAAGACCATCCAGGAGGTCTACCTCTGGCCCTTTGCCGACGCCGTCAAGGCCGGTCTGATGGCTGTCATGTGCGGCATGAACAAGGTCAACGGCACCCTGGCGTGTGAGAACGCAGACATCCTGAACGGATACCTCAAGACGGACGCCGGCTTCCCCGGTCTCGTGCTGCCCGACGTCGGATCCCAATCGACGTCGTACGGCTCGGCCAACTCGGGTCTCGATCTGGGCTCAAGCAGCCTGTGGAGCCAGAGCACCATCCTCAGCGGCATCGAGAGCGGCGAGCTGTCGCAGGGCCGCCTCGACGACATGGCCATCCGCAATGTGATCGGCTACTACTACGCCGGCCTCGACGCCGACGTCCAGCCCTCTCAGCCATCGGCCACGGAGTTGCGCGACGTCCGCGGCAACCACTCGGATATCATCCGCAAGGTTGCCAACGAGGCCATTATCCTCTTGAAGAACGACAACACCGAGGGTCGTGGTCTGCCCCTGAACAAGCCGCGCACCATCTCCCTCTACGGTTCTCGTAAGTTCTTACCCGTAGTCATAATGCAGTGATACCATGTGCAGCACATAAGCTAATCCCCATCCTCCATCAGACGCCGGCCCTTGCATGGCCGGGCCCAACCAGCAGTTCAGCGTTGCCGGAACGCCCGCCGATACCTACGCTGGCCACCTTGCAACTGGTGGCGGCTCCGGACAAGCATCCTTCCCGTACCTCCTGACGCCCTTTGAAGTCCTCAACGTGCGCGCCTCTCAAGAGGGCTCCATGCTCTGGTGGATTCTGAACAACACTTACACCGCTCCCGAGTTCTCTGGTAAGTCATCAATGAAGTTCCCCTATACGATTATCATTAGAGAATCAATATCTATGGACACGGCTGTGGCCTCCCAAGAACCTCTGCTGACTCAAGTCGTACGTAGGCTTCCCCGGAGGTGGTGGCGGCGGTGGCAATGGCTCATTCCCAGGCGGCGGCGGCGGCGATGGTGGCGGTGGCTTTCCAGGAGGCGGCGACGGCGGTAACGGCACGATCCCGGGCAACGGAGGAAACGGTACACGACCTGGCGGCGGCGGCGGCGGCGGCNGCGGTGGCTTTCCAGGAGGCGGCGACGGCGGTAACGGCACGATCCCGGGCAACGGAGGAAACGGTACACGACCTGGCGGCGGTTTCGGCTTCGGAGGCACCGGCTCGACACCATCCTTCGTCTCGTACTCTGCCAACTCGGAGGTCTGCATCGTCTTCATCAACTCGGCCTCGGGCGAGGGCGCGGACCGCACGGAGCTCGCCAACGTGGAGCAGGACACCATGGTCAGCACCGTCGCGGACAACTGCAACAACACGGTCGTGGTGGGCAACTTTGCCGGCCCGCGCGTGCTGGACGCCTGGGCCGAGCACCCCAACATCTCGGCCATCCTGTACTCGGGCCTGCTGGGGCAGAACAGCGGCCAGGCCATCTCCGACGTGCTGCACGGCGACGTCAACCCGAGCGGCAAGCTGACGCACACCATCGCCAAGCTGGCCGAGGACTACCCAACGCCGACGTGCATGACGACCGAGTGCGACTTCGACGAGGGCGTCTTCATCGACTACCGGTACTTCCAGTCCAACGAGGACCTGGTGCGCTACCCATTCGGCCACGGCCTGAGCTACACGACCTTTGGGTACGGCGACGTCGCCGTCTCGGTCACGGACCAGGCCGCGCTCGACTCGCGGTACTCGACCGGCACGCCCACCCTCGGCGGCAACAGCGACATGTACGACGAGGTGCTGACGGTGACCACGACCGTGTCCAACACGGGCGGCGTCGACGGCGCCGAGGTCGCGCAGCTGTACATCACCTTCCCCGACGAGGCGGCGCAGCCCGAGCGCGTCCTTCGCGGCTTCGAAAAGGTCAGCCTGGCCGCCGGCGAGTCCGCCGACGTGACCATCAGCGTCCGCCGCCGCGACGTCAGCTACTGGGACACGGTCGCGCAGAAGTGGGCCATCGCCACGGGCGACTACACCCTCGCCGTCGGCTCGTCCAGCGTCGACATCCGGGGTTCGACGACCTTGACCATTTAGATGTGTCTTTTTCGTTTCCGTCCTGTATTACATCAATGCTTTCCTACTATTATTTCTCCAAGATAAGTATTTATATCGAAATAAGATACCTCGAATATACCTTTTTGCATTCAATGATATACTTGCCCTTGAGTGCATCACGGCCAGCACACCTCAGTCTCTGGTTTTGTACAGACAGGCTCCATTGGTAATCATCAGAAGATATCGGCATCAGTTGAGACCAATAATCTCGATGCCGTGGTCTGCAAACAAGATGCCTCTTTTCCTGATCCGAAAAGCAATCCATTTATTGCCGGATTATCACCCATAACGCGTCTTAGACCAGGACGAAGCAGTCAAACGAGTGACTACAAGACGCGGCGCGCATCGCGACGTGTTGATGAGTAGGACGGCTTTCGCAGGTAGGGTTGAGCGCAATGTACCGTGGTCTCTGCGTGTTTGGGACCTCAAGAACTCTGTTCAAGATATGCCGCATCTTAATCTACCAAATATCCGTTAGATGTTCCCACAGAGCTGCGTTCAAAAAGCCAGATACGTCACTTGGCCGGCTTGGACTAAGTGCGCACCTCAGAAAGCAACGAGTGCCGCACCCGAGAATACCGAACCGCCGGCTCCTGATGCGGCAGCCGCATGTTGGGATGGCCACAAAATATGACAGCTTAAACCTGCCAGTCGTGAGTCCTGCTTGATTTATATGGCAATTTTGGTCGATGAGCCGTACTTCAGTCCGACACGCGATGGTGTGGGCCGTAATTGAACTTCCTTCTCAACCCCGTTGGCTCGACAGCGGTAAGGTCAAAGTATGATTTCGTCTGTACTGATACTGGCGAGTCAGCAAAGGAACCGGAGAAGGTAATCTGGAACGAATCCCATCCTAGTTCTTCTTGTTTTTCTTGTCTTTTCCCCCATGGTGATTTCGTCCATTCGCAGTCATCGCCAACGGTGGCACAGATAGGCGCAAAGGATGAATTGATGCGCATGTAAGACTGTTGATGTGGAACGACGGGTGGGTATGAAAGTTCACCACAAAGACTTTTCGGTTTGTTCCTGCATGAATCTGCGAGTTTATCAGCTCTTCCATGCGTAGATCTTCTGCACCAACCCCTGAAGGATTCCTCAACCGCCAAGCGCCACCTCATTTCCCATTCCGGCAGAGTTAACCTTACATCATCTCAGAAAGTACCGTACTCTTTGATGATGGAGAGAGTCGAGAGAGACTCGGCCATTCCCTGTTATGTTCATACCGATCCTCTGTTGTTATGTCAGTGGAAAGAAACCGTGCCAGACATTGAGTTTCGCGCCGCCCTCCCGTCATAGGTCGACCAACAGAACATCGAATAAAATGATGTCGCGCCCCCATCACCCTCCGGGTGTGTTGTTGTTGTGACCGACCTGTCTTCCATTTTTCTTCTACCATTCTCGCGAGGGAGGCCCATTTCCTTGTCATTACCTTCTTCCAAATCATGCATTTCCAGTCGCTCATTTACACCTCGTGCCTTGCCACAGCAATTGCTGTGCATCAACACCAACATGTACATCAGCATCCGGCGCGAGAGGTTCTTCAGGAAACACATACCATAACGATATCTCTGGCCCTAGGCACCGCGCCAGCAGCAGGAGCCCCGGCGACCAGCATTTCCTCTTCCCTTCCTTCTCAGCCGAGTGACACTGGCGCCTTGTCGCCGATTTCATCAGATTCCAAATGTTCTTACTGGTTGGAGGACATTCACCACCAGGGCGTGGCACCATTCAACAACAACGCAACCGATTATAGGGTCTTCCGCAATGTAAAGGACTATGGCGCCAAGGGAGACGGGAGTTCCGACGACACCAAAGCCATTAACCTGGCAATCAGCGACGGCAACCGTTGCGCGCCTGGCGTATGTCCCTCGTCCACGACAACGCCGGCTCTGGTTTACTTCCCGCCAGGCACGTACATCGTCTCCGGCGCCATCGTCGGCTATTACTATACTCAGATCGTGGGAAACCCAAACTGCCTGCCCGTCATCAAGGCGAGCCCGGGTTTTAAGGGCGCATGGATCTTTGATGGCAACAAATACGGTGCTGATGGTCTCGGCTGGGGTTCCACAAATGTTTTCTGGCGTCAGATTCGGAACTTTGTCGTCGACATGACGGATATTCCCGCTTCGAAAGCGGTTTCTGGGGTTCACTGGGCAGTGTCGCAGGCGACTTCCCTCCAAAACATCGTCTTCCAAATGTCTGCTGCACGTGGTACACAACACGCAGGCGTGTTCATTGAGGAAGGGTCTGGCGGATTTGCTACTGATCTGGTATTCTATGGAGGTCTGTACGGAATCAACGTTGGAAACCAGCAGTACACCATGAGGAACCTAACCTTTTACAACTCCGTCACCGCCATCAGACAGATCTGGGATTGGGGCTGGACGTACTCGGGCATCAGTATCAATAACTGTCAGATTGGTTTGAACCTGACTGATCTCAAGTCCGATGGATCGCAAGATGTCGGCTCCGTGGTCTTGTACGACAGCGAGATCAATGACACGCCAGTCGGAGTCTGGACTGCTCGCACCCGAGGTTCGACACCAGCATCGGGAGGTAGTTTGATCCTTGAGAATGTAGATATCAGCAACGTCGGCGTCGCAGTCCAAGGTTCGCGCAAAGAGACCATTCTCGCAGGGTCATCTCGTCCGGCCACCATCACTGCCTGGGGACAGGGGGATGCGTACAGGGGAGGCAAAGGGCCAACCGACTTTCAGGCCAATATCCGTAGAAACGACCGGCCACGTGCGATGAACCGGAAGGGAAAATATTATGTTCGCTCAAAGCCTCAGTATACAAACTATCCAGCCTCCAAGATTGTCAGCATCCGGGATTCTGGTGCCGCCGGTGATGGCAGGACGGATGACACCAAGGCCATTAATGCCGCCTTGCTGGCCGCGGCTGCAGCTCGAAAAGTCGTCTTCTTCGATTCTGGGTACTACAAAGTTACTGGAACCATTTTCATTCCAGTCGGGTCAAAGATCACAGGAGAGTCGTACCCTGTCATCATGTCGAGCGGCAAGTACTTTGCAGATACTGATAACCCCAAGCCAGTTATGCAGGTGGGCAGGCCGGGTCAGGTCGGCAAAGTCGAGTGGACTGACGCCATCGTCAGCACGCAAGGCGCACAGCCCGGAGCCATCCTGATCCAGTGGAATGTCGCCTCTAGGGGAGCACCATCTGGCATGTGGGATGTCCATACACGCATTGGAGGGTTTGCAGGCTCCAATCTGCAAGTGGCAGACTGCCCAAAGACACCCAAATCTCTGGTGACCGCAAGCAAGCTGAACGAGCAGTGCATCGCGGCGTTCCAAAGCGTTCATGTGACGCAAAAGGCCACCGGTGTATACATGGAGAACTGCTGGTTCTGGGTCGCTGATCACGACGTGGATGACCCGGAGTTGACTCAGATCACTGTCTACGCTGGACGTGGCCTACTCGTCGAGAGCGAGCTTGGTAATGTATGGCTGATAGGAACGGGTGTCGAGCATCACGTTCTGTACGAGTATCAGCTTGCCAATACCAAAAATGTCATGATGGGACAAGTGCAAACAGAGACGGCCTACTACCAGCCGAACCCCGACGCAAGGATTCCGTTTCCAGCCATCAAGTCGTTGAATGATCCAGTCATCGGCCAAGGCCAGGACGGCTGGGGACTGCGCGTCGTGAATAGTAACGACATCTTTGTTTATGGAGCTGGGTAAGTGCTGCGGAAAGGGATGACTCGCTGCCTTGGCTAACTTGATAATAGGCTGTATTCGTTCTTCGACAACTACAATGTGTCATGCGCTCAGCAAGGCGTAAAGGGCAAGTGCCAGACTCGGATCGCCAGCATCGAAGATAGCTCCGTGTCAGTGTACAATCTGAACACGATTGGATCAACATCCATGGTGACTGTCGACGGGTGTGACATTGCGAGCTGGGCGGACAACAAGAACAACTTTGTGTCAACGATAGCTTGGCTGACAACCTGAAGGTTCGAGGAGTGGTTCGAATAAGGAATAGAAAGCAAAAATGCGAAGAAATTAAACGTGCCAGAGTCGACTTGTCGATACCCGGAGATGTTATGTGAAAGATTCCAAAGATCGTGATCCAGAGTTTCATTCCAGCTCTGCTTGGAGCGCCAAGAGCCAAAGGGACAAAAGGTTGTGGTGCTAGGACATGACTGCAAGACTCTGATGCCGTGGTCATTGCCTGAAGAAGCCGATGAGGCTGGTCTTGAATGCCAAGTTCCTGGAAGCGTCGGTTGGCGTATTGCCAGAGGAATCCAAGCCTCTAAAGAATCGCTAGTGTTGTCAGTGATGCTTCTTGTTGTGCCGGACCATGTGCTGCCGGGACGGCCAGGCCCCCATTCGAGGCCCGACCGCTGCGGCGAACATGGCGCTCTCGAGACTCGCTCACACCTCGATATCGCGTATAGGCAGATCTCTGAAGCCTAGGAGGATCAGAAAGCACGGGTCCGGGTCCGGGGGCAACTGGCCGCGCATGAGCGGATCGACAGACGACGATGCTCAGATCCGTTCCCGCCAAGCGGCCAAGGAGGCCAAGCCTTGCCCAGCCGTTCCAAGTCGCTGCAGGTCGGGAGATCTTATGATCGGCCCCTGGGGATTCCGGGTTCTCGCCATGTTCCGAGAATCATGGCGAAGTCGTCGATGATATTTTCGTTGAGGAACGCGAAGACAGTTTGGGAAGATCCAGCAAGAGCTCAGGTGTTTTCGTCGGTGAATAATGGTTGTTGCTCTGATAGTGTCTGCCTGCTGGGGTCGATGATGAACGGATGTTTCGCTATCAAGTATCAAGCCCGCCTAAAACCTTTTCTCCACAGCGCATTCTCTCATTGTCCCCGCCCCAGATTGTGAGCGTTAGGCGACCTTTTAGGCTTGACGAGCACTAAAGCAACAACGAATACACCTAGACCTAGCCTATGTTACAGCGGGTAGACAGCAGAAACTGGACATGATCGGGGCTAGGTTCTAGCGCCAGGTTTCGTTTCAGCGTTGTGCCCCATCTGAAACCAGTGGTTGGTTGGAGCCGGGGTCCTAGCGGTATACTCCCGAGTCCCAGTTACAGCAAACCAGATTCCATCATCTCCACCTCTTCATTGCCTCCATCGCGAATAGAACCTCAATAGTCGACCAATTCTCGGGAACAACCTCGGAAGCTGCCAAGCTTCCCCGCCAAGCTCATGGCCAAGATCAACTAAACAGATCTGCCACAAGGCTGGCGACAGCACGACCGTGGCTGAATCCTGCGTTCTGTGATGCGATTCGCCTGTGCGGACTGCTCTTGGCTGTTTTGCAAATCGTCTCGAACTACCCTGAGTCTGATCCAAACACCAGCGGGAGGAGAGAAACACGATATCAGGCCTCAAAACAACAGAAGTCGAGACAAAGTACAGCAGAAATGTTCAGACGAGGCTATCATGGAGTAGTTCTCTGGCAAAAGTCTGCCATTTTTGCGGCGGTCACTTTGTGTATAAGAATGACCGTCTAATCCCTCTCTGGATCCTTCTATTCTTTTCTCATCATCATCAACAGCTTCAGCATCTTCAACAGTCATTACGACTTCTCATTTCTTCCTTCTCTTCTTAATCTTTGCTCATCTTTGAGAACAGCCCTGGTGGCCTTTTACAACTACTCTCTTTACTACAAGCTATTCTCTAATACCCTCTTTATTCAACTATTTTCCAACCCTTCAAAATGCGTTACTCAATCATCTTCGCTGCCGCCGGCCTCGTTGCCTCCGTCTCCGCTCACGGTGTCGTCACCAAGGTGGTCGGCGCCAACGGTGTGGAGATGCCCGGCCTGTCCGTCGCCGACGGCACTCCCCGTGACTGCTCCAGCAACGGCTGCGGTTCCCAGGCCGATACCTCCATCATCCGGGACAAGGACATCTCCGGCGGCGGCAGCCCCTTGGGCAAGACCCAGGGCAACGGCCCCGTCGACGCTGCCACCATGATCAACAACTTCATGGGCGGCAGCGCCGCTCCCAGCAACAACGGCACCGGCGTCGGTGTCGAGGACGACATTCCCGCCAACGTCGGCGCCAAGAAGAACAAGGTCAACAGCGCCAAGTTCCGCAGCCGCCAGCTGCTCGGCGGCCTCCTCGGCGGCGGCGGTGCTGGCGGCAGCAACGCCAAGGGCACAAAGTCGACGCAGCCCGCCGAGACCATGGTCAAGGCCACCGCCGGCCAGGGCGCTACCAGCGGCCTGCCCACCGCTTCCGACGACGGCACCGTCGAGCTCCAGTACCGCCAGATCAACCAGGACGGCGCCGGCCCTCTCGAGGCCATGGTCGACGGCACTTCCGGTGGCACCGACATGGCCGCCTTCCAGGATGCCGAAGTGATGCAGAACGTGCCTGGCCTCGTCGCTGGTCTGTCGACGGCCACCAACACCGACTTTGCCGTCAAGGTTGCTATGCCCCAGGGTATGACCTGCGACGCCACCGTTGGCGACGCCCAGAACGTCTGTGTCGTCCGCGTCCGCAACAACACCCCGGCTGGTCCCTTTGGCGGCTCGGCCGCATTCACCCAGACTGCTGCCGCCCGCAAGCGCGCTATTGCCTACCGCCTCAAGAAGCGTGCCGAGGAGGCTGCCGAGGCCGCTGCTCGCAAGTAAATGTACACTCTGGGATCGGGAGATCAGGATAATCGGAATAGAATCCGGTTCGGGTTTGGCGCTTTGAGTAGGACTTTTGGCATCTCTAGGAAGATGGCCTTGGGATGATGTCTTTTTTTTAGATGTTTGAATGCTTGATGATCATATACATACTTATGGAAGGACTAGGACACTTGGTACAGTTTCCAGGCTCATTAGATAGTCGGAAGAATCCAAGTCTAGCCTTTGTACATTCTTTACTATGTTATCTTTGAATATTTGACGCGAATGCTGATGTCCATGTTTTACTCGATACTTTCTTCAATCAGTTCGCAATACTCCGTACCAAGAGAATAGAAGGGTACAAATGCCTGAAAAATACCAGTATGGCTCCCTCTTTGTAATTCATATGCAAGGCATATGCTTTAACTCCATGCATAGAACTCATTGAAATGCCACCTAACTCTTCCCGTTCTCGAACCGCCACGCATTCTCAGAGAAGGTATGTTATTCTGGGCCTCATCTTGTACACTGCTCTTGATTTTATACCGGTCATGAAGAAGCTTCAGAGCCTGGTCAATCAGAGGCGTCACGTTCCACACAACGACCCGCGGCATGTCCCAATTTTGCGCCTCCTTGAGCGCGCACGTGAAGAGACTCGCCACATCTTCAGCCTGACTGGTCGAAGTCTCTTGTGCCAGGTGCATCCGTTGGATCGTGAGTTGGTGGCTCCGGAGATCGTGGTACCAGTACATCCAGGCGTCACCCGAGGCGCACGCGGCTCCGAGGACGTGTTTTCTCCCCGGGCACGTCTTGCTGCTTATGAAGGAGGCTCTGTCGCGCAGCAGACTGACCATTTCATGGGTGGGCAGGACCGCCATGTGTATGCCCTCGTCGTTGGCGTCGAGCTGGGAAAAGCTCTGCTTGAGCTGTTGAACGTCGCGCTGGCACAATTCCGTAATCTCATCGGCTTCCAGCGTCCTGGTCTGTGGCATATCCAGCGCTTCAGAAATATCCGTATCCGGGGTGAAAATTGTGCCCTGTGAGACTGGAAACGGTTGCCAGCCTTTATCAACGTAGAACTGCAAGTTCCGTGAGAAGGTGACAAAATGGGACTCGCAGGTCTCAATAGACTTACATCACCAACAATAGTATACAGCATACTAGCATAACAGCGCCCGGGGGCATCCAGCCATTCAGCGACGTGTCGCAGAAGCGCAGCAGCCAGGCCGTACCCCCGAAAGCGACCGTGGGTGACGACGGCGGCTATACAATACCCGGGCTCCATACGGACGCCGCCGTCTCCACCATTCTCGTCTGCCCCCGCGCCGTCCTTGAGGAGCAGGTCGCGCCGGATCGTCTTGCACGTGGCGTACGGATCCTCTGCCGAGGCGAGACACCAGAACCGCCACCCGCCGTCGCGCAGCAGCGGCCGACCGCCGAGGTACTCCTCGCGCTCGCGGTACTCGGGCCCGGACAGCGGGGCGCCGAATGCGGAGTCGGCCAGGTCGTAGCACACCGCGCGCTGGGCCGGGTCGGTCGCCTCGCCAAAGGTGGAGTCCAGGCGGCCCTTGGGCCCCTCAATGGTCACTGGCAAGGTGTGTGCCACGCTCGGTGCCTCCGCTGTACTGTGTACGGTATAATAGCCGCTCGCCAATCCGGGGGCAGGGCGTTATCGTGGTGTATGGAGTGTGGAGCGGAGGTTCCACGTGTGGGTCGATCGGGTCGCCCCGACTTCCGAAGTCAACACTATATTTGTGTAGCATTCAGTGCAACGTTCCGCGGATTTATATAAGCATAACTCACGTACTATTACACATATATAAGACAATATCATATGTTCCCCGGAAGAATCTTGCCATGGTCTCTTGATAATCATTTACCTATATTCGACCTATCAAAAATGTTAAAAGGCGCTTTTGATCGAGAACTGTATGAACATCAGCGAATGATTGTAATCAAGAAATAATGATTACGATACAGCAATCCGCGACATCCCCTCTAGCCAACCGTAGCCGGGTTTTAAGTCCTTGTTCTATCATGATTCGAATTCGCGAAGGACTCAATCTGCAGGAAGCAGTCGTTGAATTTGCAGTTTTTGTCGTTATGGTTGTATTATTTCTAATGCCAGGTATAATTCTATAGGAAAATGATTCTCGTCATTACCTCAGGGGCAAACAATTCCCGGTGATGTACCGCCCGCCAGGCTCTTAGTAGTTGAGACTTTTCTGTACCATTAATCTTTCCTAGCATACTTCATAATCTCCCTCTCAATGATAGACAAACTATCCAAGTCCTGGTTCTCCTGCATCAACCGTACTGCCCGGGTCTTGTATCTCTTGTCCGCAAAGATCTTATCCGCCGCAGCCGAGATGGCCTCGGGCTCCGGCGTCTGCGTCTTGAGGTTGACGGCGAACCCAGCGTACTCGGCGCGCGCCGTCACCTCGACTTTGTCCTCGGTAATACCGGCGACTACCAGGGGAACGGCATTGAGGACGCCGTGCATCATACCGCCGTAGCCACCATTGCTGACAAAGACGTCGGCGTACTCGAGGGCTGCGTCGTATGGCAAAAAGTCCACCGTCCGCACATTCGCGGGGAGCTCGAGGTCCGCTGGCAGAGAGGCGTCCTTAACGCCCAGGATAGCAATGACGATGATGTCGTCGCGGCTGGCAAACGCCTTGATGGTCGGAATGATGAGCTCGTTGTAGTCGGTAGCGATGGTTCCCTGGGCCACGGGGACGACTTTTTTCCGCCTGGGGTCGTCGGCAGCGAGCGCGGCGTTCTCCTGGATATCTGACCACCACGACGGGTACTCGAAGCTCGGGTCGATACCTCTCTTAGGCAGTGCTCCTGCAAAACGGATGCTTGGCTTGAGGTCGGAGCGGGGATACTCCAGGCTCGGGCTGCACATTTGGAAGGTGGTGTCGAACGAGTCGATCCACGAGTCAAACATGAAGCTCTCTGGTAACCTTGCGCATCCTAGGTCCTTGAGAATCTGGCGATACTCGTTTTCCACTGGCTTGAAGGGTCCCTGGAAGTATATCATGTCGTTCATGAGCTTGTTCCTGGCCTTACCGGACTCTGTCGAATCCGGGACGAGGCCAGGTCCGAATGGTGCAATATCCTCACTCGTGGTGAGGAGGGGTACAACATTGATATCAATGATTTTCGGGAACTCGCTGTAGCCCTTGGGTAAAGGTGCGCCAAGGGTGAACGGGACCAGACCCATGCACATGGTCTCGGCGACAATCACGACGTCGCCATCTGGGTCCCGCTCACGTACCATCTCCAGCAGTGAGCGCATGGTCTCACTGCGCGGTCCAATGGCCGGCAGGAAGACGGTCCTCATGTCGTATATGAGCTTTGGAAGCCCCGGCGGGTGGGCATCTCGCCCCTCGAGACTGCCTGGCGGGAAGAATGGTGTGGTCTCCCAATACTCTGCTCCAATCTTGTCCACGCTTGGTTTGATATCGGGAGCCGTCATGAAGATGACCTCGAATCCTCGCTTGACCATTTCGCGGGCAATGTGTAGAGCTGGCGCAGAATGGCCCATGACCGGTCCGGCCGACATGACCAGCAGCGGCTTCTTCTTGTCCTTTGCCATCACGGGCAGGGTAGTCTCTCGCCCATTTGAATCGATAGTCATATTGTCGGATAATGTTGAAAGAAAGGATTTGATAGAAGTGTTTGGGGATGAGTAGACAACATTATCGACGGACGCAACGAAGGCGGCTGGTCAACCCTAAATACACCATGTCACCGCCCCTGAGAGGAGAGAAAGAACGATGGGGTTGGTGTCAGCCAGCCCATGATGCACCTGTATGGATCCGCGGCCGTCTGAGGTACCTAGATTACCTACCTACCAGTAGTACAGTGTGCTAACAATAGTAGATGTGCTACCTAGGTACCTAATAGTAGTATAAAGCAGCCTGTTAATAATCCTTGGATTGCTTACATGCGACTTAAGTCGCAAAGAAGTGACATGATTGGGAACATAACGGTCTTGTCAAGGTTGTCTCAAAGACTTCAACGTGACGTGGCATCATAGATCAATGAAGGCCAAATGCTTCGCGATATGATCGTTTTTCTGTCTGTTGGTTCGATCGGCACTCTGCATGATACACAGGACGTTACAACTGCACGACCTGCAGCCCGAAAACGAGGCGTCTCCATCTGCGTTTTGACAGCGGAATAGCAAAGGCCAACGAGAATCTTTCGATATAATAGACCCACACTGCAGGCAGGCAAGCCAGGCGTTAAGCTGCCGCCGTCACAAAGTTTCCAACGGGTGGGCCAAACCTTGGGCCTGGTCCCCTGGTGGTCGTTTGGGCGGTCGGCACCAGCATGTTAGTCCCAGATGCTAGTGCTCATCGGCGCGCTGGTACCGAACCCGGCTGCCCGGATAAGAGCCAAACAGCCCTGAGCGCTAATAACGTGGCAACACGACCCCCCAGGGAAACATGTCAGCACTTGGAGGCGCGCTTCAACAAATAATGAATGGGATCAATCATGACAATATCTCATTAAAAAATGATTGGCTGGCTCCGTAAAATTTACTGTCGGAAATGAGATATCAAATTTGATATTCCGAATTGGGGTTGTTGTTGACGAAAAGCTGAAAAGATAAGATGCAGGTAAGATTCGACGCCCTGCCAAGCCCCCCAGAGCCGCCTGCTGTATCGTGCCTAGTCGCCCGGTATGGCGGGGAGCTAGCGGCCGCCCTGTAAGCCACGTAGCGGCCTTGGCAAACTCCTACTATAGTCCTAGAATCGAAATACTTCTATTTGCAGCTTTTCAAGAGCAGTTCGTCACCTCGGTCTACCCTTGAACGTGGCCGCCAACAGGCCCCACTCAGCATGACATCTCTCAGGGATGCTCACAGCAAAGGGTTGCGCGCAAACCGGAAAAATGACGAATTGGAAAGCCATGGTCAGGACTGTATCTAGATGTATGGATCCATTTCCGGCGAGGTCTCTAGAAAAGGAAATTGACCAATCATGTTCGAGACCATACTTCCATAGCCTACCTACCTTTCCTCACGTAAGCACTTTCTCGAAAGTGAATCTATGCCGAAAACTAAATCTAGGTATACAAGACCGAGTGGATATAAATGGCGCTGATTGTGATTCGTTCTACCAAGAGTATCTTATTTGCCTACATCGTACATCATGAGATGGCGCCACCGCTTGAATCAAAGAGTCCAGCCTCACCCACTATTCGATGCACACGTAGCACTGTTTCTGCCTCTCAGAATGAGTATAGACTCTTCATGGTCTTTTGATCATTCGTTTCTGTTGATCACCTTTCTTCAGCAAGGGCAATATCTGAAGAAGAATCTTGAGCACCACGTGGGTAGGTTACCCAAGCGACCGCCAAAACATATGTCAGCTGTTGAGTCCATGATCCGTCGGGACAGCTGCTATGTCCCAGAAATCACTAGAATTCAGAGCAGATGCCCCAAGGGGTTGAATTTACGATCCATCTCTTTTAAAAAAGAACAAGCATAGGTCCGTAGGGCCATAGGTACATAGATACGTACCGGTAAAGACTGTGTTTGCCGTACAGTCCCACGCACCGCAGCGTCTGCAAACGCGTTTCAGCCTGACAAAGCCGCCGTCGAAAGGAAGGCAGATAATGTGCAAGACGCCAACAAGTTTTCAACAACCACTAGGTCTTCTGGCTTAGTGGTTGGGTGCGACAGACCTGTTGTTAATTGACGCAGACTCGACCCTCGGAGGACTGGAAGACTCTACCACTCGACCCTCAACACAATCTGTTCGCACCTTTTTTTTTTTTGGACTTTCTTGTCCTGCAAGTTTTTCCGTCCTTACAGGCCCAGACTCGCATGAAAGACTCCAACTCTTGGATTTCGTGCGTTCCATTGATTCGTACTTCTTTTCGTTTCTGCATAATTTAGGCAGTGTGCAATATAGCGAGAAGTCTTCACGGAACAGGAAAGAGATCACTGGGTCTCGACTTTGTATATCATTTGCCGTTGTCTGAGAATCTGGCCATTAACTATCAATTATTCATCATTGCTGTTTCCTGTGCATAAGGTCATGCTCTATCAGTTTATCCATTATTGCCTTTGCCTCTGTATATCTATTGGTTATACATCATTGCCAATATCTGTGTATGTGGCCATGCTCTGTTAGATATCCCCTGTGTCTCAGGACTCATGCTCAGACACATCCGTGTACTCATGATGTAAATACATTCTTCCAGTACTGTTTAATTCATACCATGTCCAAGAGTTTCATGACTTGGTCTCGTGGTGATGGTTCGCTAAGGGTATTATCGCAATCGCTTGTCACAACTCCCGGTTGGTTGTTCTGCTGTTCATGGCTGTCCTCGAGACGAAACTATGCCGAACATCTAGACAGACACCTCAATTCCCAGTTTCCAGGAGTCACCATCCAATCTTGCGTGTATCTGTGGTGGGCCCGCTGCTGCGAGTCCACGCCAACACGGTGGCGAACTTGCTGGATATCCAAGTTGGCGTACCGGGGACAAGGGACCCCCTTGTCAAAGGTGATAGGGGCGGGGGCGGTGGTTGTGAGTCGTGCACGTGCCGACACTGGTTGCGGGTTGGCATTGGTGC
Source organism: Pestalotiopsis sp. DP-2020a (assembly GCA_018115615.1). Taxonomy (NCBI): domain Eukaryota; kingdom Fungi; phylum Ascomycota; class Sordariomycetes; order Amphisphaeriales; family Sporocadaceae; genus Pestalotiopsis; species Pestalotiopsis sp. DP-2020a. The sequence goes on along the minus strand of JACVEI010000199.1, from coordinate 169,539 downwards.
CAATTTCCTTGGATCTGAGGGCAGCCAGATTCAGAGAGGTCACGCGAAAGTTGATCCGACCATTCACGCTGGGGACGGGAACGACAGCGACACGGAGATCTTTGAAGATACCGTCATTGGCTGATAAACCACCAGGGGCGGTACGGTCCAGGTGCTGGAGCTGCGGCTTGCTCCATCCGACGAATACTGCCGCATATGGATTGTAGAATCCTTCTTGAAGGCCGAGAACCTCTTTCTTGCTCAGCGGTCGCATATCGGACGCACCCAACACATCCTATGGGTTGGCTTTGCGAGCCCACTGCATTGGGGATGCTGGTCAGCCTAGGATCAAATCAAAAGCAAAGTATGGCACAGGTGAGAGGCTTACGGATATGGGACGAGCAGGAATGCTTAGGGATGACATTGTGATGTAACAAGTCTGTCTTGTGCCGGTCGCGTGACGTTGTTGTCAAAGCCGTGCCTGAAGAGAAGAGGGTCAGCTTGCGATGGACTGAGCGTGTCGGTGAATGTCCAGGCTTGTGACATACTATTGGCGGCAACGTGAAGATAGGAACTGCTGCTCTGATGCGCAGAACCTCAGATGTGATGTTTGTTGCTGTCTATATAGAAGCCTGGAGGTCTCCTCGATGGCAAGTGATGAAAGTTGTGATGAGGAAAACTCGATGACACGAGATGGAAAGTGTGGTGCGCGTGATAAAGAAGCAGGGGAAGAGTTGAAGCTTGGGTGTTTGTCGACAGAAAGATTTATCACGTACGAGGTACCTAACCTTAGGTAGGTACCTAAGCTGCGGACGGAGCTCAAGTTGTTGGTGGGGTGTTGTAAATGTGGGGCTGAGAGCTGCGAGGTGGGGCACAGCGCCGTTGAGCGCGGGCCGAGCCGTTGAGGTGGTCTTAAACAAATCACTGCCTCTTGGCTTGATACAGTTAGGTGCAACAGATTGTTGGTTGAGTGCAAAATCTATCATCTAAGGACTGGAAAACTCCATCTCTCGCGCTGCGAACATTCTCTGGAGTCGTATTCTCTTTTCCGCATGTTCCAACTACCGTCGAAAGACACCGGATAGTGTGCAACACGATGACAAGTTCCACGATGTCGCTGGTGTCTTGTCTTGGTCTCATTTTCCATGCTTCTGTCTGTGTCTAATCATGCTTTACCAAGTATCCTCCATGTCCTGGGACTTGTGTTCATCCATATCCGTGTAACTATGTGGCATGTTCTCCTCAAATCCTGTACACAACATGTCCATTTGTCTAAGCATTCCTCGTTCGTGATATCCAGCCTGCAGGAGGATGAGCACTTGTTTTTCGTGGAGCTCTCCCTATCCAGCTTGTTAGAGAATGAGTAACATCTCCAACTGTCTAAGCATTCCTCTCTTCGCAGTATCCCGCCTGGAAAAGCATTCATCGTAGTATCCAGTCTGGAAGAGCATTCATCGCAGCTCTCCGTATTCGTGTCTCTGGTCTCCACAGCTCTCTTTCGGGTGTGACGATATCCAACGTCTGCACATGCCCCTCACTCGTTCCAGTTGCCGGGCGTCACCATCCAGTCTTCAGGGAACCTGTCTTTGGCATACAGTGATGAATCCTCACTGACACGGTAGCGGAGTTGCTGCAGGTCCATTTCGCTAAAGCGTCGGCATGGCACGATCTGGTCAAAAGTGGTAGGAGCCGAGGCCGCGGTGAACAGACGCGCGCGTCCAGAAACTGGTGCCGGATTGGTGTTGCTGCCAGTATCTTTGGCTCTGAGAGACGCAAGGGTGAGTGATGTCACGCGAAAGTTTACTCGGCCGGCCAGACTCGGAATAGCGACAACGGCGACTCGGAGGTACGGACCGAGGGGTGTAGGGTACTACTGACGATGATGTGCGGCGTCTGTGCGTTCGAATAACACCGGTGGCACCGGTACCGTTCTCGCGGGCCCGCTCAAGGCGCTCTAGGTCAGCATTGGTAGTCCAAGCTGGATACCGCGAGGCCCCAAGCACCAGGACATCGGCTAGTTCCGGGTTGCCGAAATCCTTATGGTTCTCGGGGAACCAGTGGCGCTTGTAAACAAGAGAGGGACCTGTGGCGAACAACTTTTTGCAGTCTTGCAATCTCTGCCCGGGCGGGGTTTCGGAAAAAGTTGGCCGCATCCTTGACCTCTTGTGGTCGCCTGAATGGGAGTGCACTAAGGGTTGGCTGCTTGACTGCTCCCAGATATGAAGGATTGGCAATACTCGAAGCAAAAACCTCTAGAGTGTCAACTTCCTCTTTGCTCAGTCGCTGCATATTGGTCGCGCCCAAGACATCCTAGGGGTTGGTTTTACGCGTCCACTGAAAAAGGTATCTTGGTCAGAATGGGAAGTCGGAACCGTTGGAATGCCAGAGACAGAAGGCAGCAAAGATGATAGACGTACATATGCAGGCTCGGAAGCGTTCGAGGAGGACATCGTGACGGACAACTATTGTGCGAGTCACGTGGCGTTGCTCTGAGCCGTTACTGGAGAGGAATGGGCCGGCTTGCGGTCGATTGAGCGCAGCAATGGAGATCGCGACGGTGAAGAGCGTGACGATGAAAGATCGGATCAAACGAGGCACTAACCTAGGTTAGTGACGGTGACAAGAAGAGATGGATGGCTGCTTGATGCGCACACCCTGAAAGACAATGTTTGTTGTGATGTGTTTATATAAGCTCGTCAAGGTCTCCTCGGTGGAACGACTTTGGGGGTGTGATGCGTGACGATGATGGAGAAGAAGTGGAAGCTTGGGGGTCGGCGACAGAAAGATTTATCAAGCTGCTGAGAGAGCTTGAGCTGTCTGTACGTAAGGCAGAGGTGGGGCAGTGCCTGATGCGGGGGTGGGCCAGTATCGGCTCCACGATCTTTACCCGCCAGAATACTCCATTTCAGAATTACTGAACGGATCCACAGTTAATCATGATCACATCACCAACCAGAGAATGATTGCATTGCATGTGCGTATTCCGCAATGCGAATGAGGGGTGTGCATGTAGGTGTCAGTTAATTTTAGACCGGTATCACCTATTGCATATGGCCCCCAAGCTGAAGACGCACAAATGGGGCTCAGCCACCAATCATAGTCGCACATGACCCGGCGTATTGCTCGATTCGGGGCAGATCTTACCCTTCGCGTCGTTTGACCTTACTCTGCGGGACTCTCTGCAAGCTGTTCGTCCAAAAGCTTGCTGGTGCGGAACATGTATCTCACCGGAGCTTTCAGAGTACCCACAGTGCACACACAGCCCTGTTTGCTGCCTGATGATCTCAGTCTCACGAAAATGTCTCGTACCACAGGATACGAGCAGCCCATGTCATCAATTACTTTCGCTTCGGATGGACCATTCTGCTTTTTTCACCAACTTAACAAAACGTCGCGCTCCTTGGTCGGGGATATTTGGGAAGATATCGCGGAAAATGTCATCGGAGGATCAGTCCCCCTTAAACTACACCGACAAGGGCACCGGATTGGTCGCCCCCGCCATTGTCTTATCCTTTGCGGCTACTATCGTCACCCTGGCCCGTTTCTGGGCGAGGAAACTGACGCTTCAATCGTTTGGTCTGGACGAGTGGTTGTGTTTGGCCGCACTCCTCGCTCAGCATGTCTTCCTGGCAGCTTGCGGCGTCAGTGTATTCCACGGGGGGATGGGACGAGACATCAGGATCTCAGCGGCTGAGGACCCAGAATCTCTCGTCGTTCTTTCAAAGGTCCGGATCTCTAGACTCCAACATGAGGTTTCTGGCAATGCTGACATGAGATAGTCCATCATCGTGACCAACGTCGCCTGGACACTCAGCTCTCCGTTGATTAAGCTGTCCGTCTTGGCTTTTTACTGGCGCCTCTTCCCCACTCGGACCGTGAGGCTGGGCTGCAAGTTGCTGGCTGTCTTGTGTATTGCCTGGTTCATAACAGTCATCATCGTCAATTCCCTTGGATGCTGGGACAACGTTATAGGTCCGAAGACCAACTGCTTATCCGGCAGTCTAGTGTCTATGGATATTGTACTAATTCCATCAACCGCCAATTGTGTCATTGACTTTTTGACCCTCATTCTGCCGGTTCAAGAGATCTACAGACTGAAGATTTCAACCAAGCAGAAGTTAAAAATCGGCGGTGTTTTCCTTCTTGGCGGGATGTAAGTCGTATCGCTACCAAATATTCCGCTCGTAACTTTGTAGCTAACTACGGAATTACTAGGGCGTGCGCAGCGAGTGTGGTCCGTACAGTCGCCCTTGGCAACTTTTATAAAGTGGATGGAAGCAATTTTACTCGTACGGCACATCCTTGGTACGTATGATTGTATCAAAGACGCATGCTAATTACCAGAGCAGAACAATTCGTGGTAGCCGGCTTCGCGGCCCTAGTGGAGATCTACGTGGCAATAATTGGTGCGTGTCTACCAGTACTTCGTCCCGTTTGCCAACGGCTGCGCCATTGTGGTAAACGAGAGAGTGGCAGCCCGGCGCCTAGAGAAGCACAAAGTGATGGCAGGGTTGGAAGAAATACCAACATGCTGAACAAGAAGAGCCAAGGGGTTGCTGGCCACTCGGTTGAAACTCTCGACTATAGATTTGACGACGATAGCCTCACGTTGGGAGCATATCCTGGCAATCATCGCGTCTACATCCGAAGCGACGGGAGAGACGACATGCCTTGAGACCTGATAGTCAGCCCTGATTTATACAAAGCATGAGGGTCTGTGACCAAAATTTGTGCAGCGCAGTCTTTCGAATCCCACGATGTATTTGATTGTGGTTACTGAGCTGTGTATGAGATGTCCCGTAGTAAGTCACGCTGACACAGGTACTATCATATGTTAAGAGGGTTCCGTGACAGAAATCGGCCCCATTCTTTCACTTATGGTTTTGAGTCTTGTCGTATACATAGGTACACATCACCCTACCAAGGCCGTATGTTGGAGCTATTACTCGTATCAGCTCAAACACCCCATCCGACCAGGGAATATACCTAGATCTTCTGGTTTGAAGTCAGAACTGGGTGATTCAGCGTTATAACATTTACTGGTTAGCGGAAATCTATAAACAATTGATTGAAGAAGCTACTATACACTAAGAGTTGATTTGTTTAAGGCATCTCAACGTACACTTAACACATCAATCTGTAAATGATAACTTTGTAGACAAAATACTGGTTATAATTGAACGTTTTTAGGTGCTTTGCGCCGGAACCTAGGGGATGCTCTGTTTTCAGAGGGTAATTCCTGGCAGGCGATAGATAATCCCTAGCCTTGGAGTTCTTAGCCCTACAAAATTATGTGTATCATGAATGGTGCGAATTGCGAACAGGTATCTCCGATGTCACACACGGAATGGTTGGTCAGCAGGATTACACGAGCACAGCCTTGTGAACGCTGCCGGTGACGCACGTGAGAATTTCCCCTCTTTGCATGCGTGGTCTTGGCTGACGAGGGGCATCTTAAGCATCGCTTTTCTCGTGTTCTTTGCCTAGCATACTTCACGCGGTTGACCAGCTGCAGCATCGCCTGCTACTTTTTCCTCGATCGGAACTTGTTGACACGGCCCTGGGTCTGGAGTTCGCATGGAATGGCGGAGACTCCCATCTTTACTCCGCTCAACCGGGACCGGTCAGAGATTCGGCTGTTAAAGGTTTTGCCACCCAGCGCGGACGGCACACCAAGCTTCCAATTTCGAATCGTCTCCATTGACGATGATCCCACATTTGCGTGTGTATCATATGTCTGGGGCGACCCGTCAGAGCTAGGGATCATGCTCGACGGCCAGGCAGCACGGATCTCGGTCGGTCAGGTTTTACCAGCAATCCAGACTGCGATTCATCACTAGCAGGAAATCCGCGGTTGCGACTCAGAGAGGCTGTGGTTGTGGGCCGACGCATTATGCATCAACCAAAGCGATGAGGGCGAGAAGAGCTATCAAGGGCCGCTGATGGCGCGTATCTTCTTTGGGGCAGAGCACGTCATTTGTTGCCTTTCATTCTCAATGTCACATATGTATTACTTCCTAAAAGCCTCTAACGCAGTAAATAACCTTGAAAGAAGGTTGTGGAGTGCTGGCCTTGTGGACAAGGACAAGCATCTAGTAACCCTTCCGCCATTGGATACCCGCATCATCAACTGGGCCGAAGGCTTTGATGGCCTGGATGCAGCACTGGAGAGCCTTGAGCCCATCTTTGTCTCCGATTTCGAGTACTGGAGAAGGGTTTGGATACTGCAAGAGGTTATCCTAGCATCGAACGCAGTCATTGCTTGCGGTCAAGAACGCTTCGATTGGTGGAAGTTGAAGCTTGTGAGTAGGTGGCGCACGGAAGCTGTACGCCTACCTAAGCCGGATTTCGTCAGCGAGCAAAGCCGGATAAGCAATACTCAAAACAATGCCGCGGGCTTTTGGGACTTGGTCGAGGTCTTTGCTGGATCTGGGCTAAGTGAGGCAAAGGAAGCCAGATGCTGCGAAGCTATCTTTGACATGCATTCTGATTCGCAACGTGATCATCTTGCGCCTTGGACCGCACAACCTATGCAAAACATCATGTCCTATGAGAGTACGCAGGGTCAGCTGCAGTCCGGCGATCCCACGAACATAGCCTCGCATGACCAGCAAAGCCGTGGCATATTGCAGCATTGGCTGACATCTTTCCCAAGCGGCAGTAGCCTTGAAGCCACCAACCCCAAAGATCACATCTATGGTCTCCTTGCGATTGCACCCATTGCAATCACCGTGGACTATTCTCAGTCTCCAAAGGATGTCCACAGCAGCTACATAGCAGCATACCTGAGAGACTGGGATAAGCACTTCCGAGAGAAACTGCCGCAATTGCATTTTCTCATTTACTGCTGCCGAGGTAGAGATTGGGTGGACTCCGTCTCAGGTCACTTAGATGGAGACTACTTACCATCTTGGGTACCCAATTATCCCTACTTCTCAAATTCTTACAACGTCTCTTTCGGCGTTAAACCCATTGAAGCACCATTCGGATACCCTAGTTGGTCGTACAAGGGCATCTTCCCACCCGAAACCAAGCCGGCGAGAGTGCTAATTGATGGTGGCATCAATCGTCTCATTGTGTCTGGCATCATTGTAGAAGCCTTCTCCTCTATATCTTTGTCAGCGTGTTCCGGAAAGAAGGTGCTTGACATCGCGAGTGGTATCAAGCTACTGAACAAGGATGCACAGGTAGTCAGCATTCTTGTACAAACAATCATGTGGGAGAAATTGCAACAACTCGATCCTGATGCACGGGAACTTATTCATGGCTCGATGGTTTGATTCTTGCGCATCTATGCTTCGGGAGGACATCGTGGACAGACATCCCAATGCAGCAACGGCCGCGCAGGAAATCACGACGCTCAATCTAGACGCTTTTCAGATCGATCATGGACTACCCGCAAGTTCTTTCCGCGAGGAGTTGATTTCCACTATAGGCGTTGAGCGATGGAACTGTCTGACTCTTACTGAGTCTGGTCGGGTGTGCCTTGTGAGCCCTTCTCGAGTCCAGGAAGGGGATTTATTGTGCATTCTCGATGGAGGGAGTACGCCGTCGATACTCAGACCGCGAGGTCCATACTACGTACACGTCTGCCAGGCATTCGTTGTGGGCCTCGAACATGGGCAAGCGAACGAGTACTTGAGACGAGGGGAAACAAAGGTTCAGCAATTCGAGCTTATATAGATACGTCGTTGGAATGAGTAGAAATTCTGCAAGTATCCAGATCATACAAATTGCGCTGATCTGCGACCGCCAGCATCAAAACCCTCCACATGCCGATTACATCACTGTCTGCATCGCATCCCTGACCCCTCGTGTACGCCGAGGGGTCATTATAATTTCCATTGTTGGGGCCGGGCTCTCCGACGTTGCTACAGGCGTACTTGTAGTACGAATTGGTGGCGTGCCACGCGTAGCTATCGGCGTTGGTGTTGGCCAGCTTGGCGCTCTTGCCATTGGCGTTGTCCTGCCTCGGGTCGACGAGTCCGTGAGTGCGCTGCGGGCAGTACGCGCGAATGCCGTCCTGGTTTTGTTTGTCACGGATCCGACGGTTGAATATGGGGGTTCCGACACTGGTAAAGTGCAGCGCTGGTGTACGTATCAGCTTCTGTAAATTCTTATATAATGGGAATGGGTTACAAAACATACTCTCATGGAGAATGGTGCTCGCCAGAGACTCCATCGCGATACTAGGGTGATCGGACAAATACCCACAGTACATGTCGGAAGGTATATCAGGGAAATGATATGCCGCATCGCAGATATGAAACTTCTCGAGCTTGTCAGCAGTATCGAACCCCCAATATGCACCCGTTATGGTGGATGCTTTACCGTCGCTACCGCAAGCGTCCAGGAAGTCGATATTGTCGAGGATCATGTTTGCAATGACGGGCTGTGCTACACAGGAAGTTTTGTTCACAAGTGCCGAGTAGACCTGGCCGATTTTGGTTTTCGAATTTTCTGTGTCTTCGAAGAATCGTTGGAAGACGGCCCTGTCTGTGTCGTCAACGTTCTGAGCACCAGAAACTGTGAGGTCCAACCAGCCGATACAGAATGCCCTGTGGGCTGCCTGGGCATGGCCCTTTTGGGTTTCGTCGCTCACGTCAAAGTTGAGATATTTGAACTCATTTGTACATGCGTCGCCGTCGCCTCCAGGATAAGACGAAGGGCTAGCACGAGCGGCGAGTATCTTGGTGGACTGGATCGCGATGACTCTAGACACGAGAAGAAAACAGCTCAAAATAGAAAGATGATGCATCTTGAAAGAACGGAAGTTCAGTGAGCTTGGTGGGAATAAATGATGGATTAGCTTTCTTGGGCGTGGATATCCCTCCAGAGGGCTGAATTGCTATGAGCAGAAGAGCATTTTAATACAAACCACAGTCCTGTCGGATTCTGTAACGCACAATGGATTGTGAGCATCGTGCTTCCATGGAAGCCTATCGCTAAAGGAAGACATAATATGATGTTGCTTCTGATTTCCAGAGAACAAGCCGACTTGAGATGCTTGGAGAATGTGGCTCGGCTTTTGAAGGGATGATGCACGGCACAACACTGATATGGTAGTCTGTTCTGTATCTCGAATGCATGCCGATCTACAAGGGCCAGACCTTTCGGACGATACCGAATGTCGAGGGGACTCGAGACATTTCAGAGTCAACCAAAGAGATCTATGACCTGTGTCTCCGATTGCGCAACGGGCTCCATCTGGAAGCTCGGCGGGGGTCCTAATTCCACTGTATTCCATGAAGTAAAATAAATATTGTTGATAGCAGGGAAAAAGAATCCATGATCTGATTCTTGAAATAGCAAATATTCATTGACTCATATCACGAATGATGATATGACGTCACCAAACAGCAGCCTAGAGAAGGATGTTGCTCATAAGTTCGTGATATCATTTCAATCCACGCCTTACTGGCCCATCATACTGAGACTCGACCATCTTGAACTTTCTCCAACTTCCACAAAACACATTCGTAATGACGCAGAATAGCTCAAAGAAGCAAGACTTCCCGATTTGGATTTCGTTCACTGGCAATAGCAAGTCGATGTTATTCGACCTCTCCGGTGCCGTATCGTTTGAACTATATTTGAGCGCGCGCAGGAACGCTGTCGACGAGACAGACCCCCGAAATCTTATTCTCCTGAAGACTGGTTCTGTGTTTCATTTCCCAGCTGCGCTGAACACGGGTCTCCTGGAGCTCGTGGACGAGGCCACTGGAAATGTGGTTACTTACCACGACGGCGCCGCTCACATTGGAGCTGAAAAGGCCGTCCCCGAGAGTATAGACGACGATACATTCATAACACTCCCCACGGATATCAAGAAGAGGAACCGGCCTATCTAATCGATACCACTGAATGTAGTATCGTGTCTACGTTCAATGGTACAACCGGAGCGCGCCTATCACATGCGGCTGCGTGACAGGAATCTGGGCGTGCGCTGGTGGTCATGGGGAGAACATCCGAGATCAGGGGGTAATATGAATGAGTTATATCCTTCTGAACGCCAGACCATCATTTCAGTCGGCCCGCAACGCTCGCAGGCGTTCACCGTCAAGTCAGAAATGCCGATACCATCAAAATTGTTCATCGGCCTGTCTTTAGCAGACCAGGCTGCTATCGATGAGCAGGGGAGTGACGGCAAGGCATCACCACCCACCATCAATATAACCATTACAAACACGAGCGACCTACCCATCGTGCTCAAAACCATCGGAGACCAATCTCACCTCAAGAGACCCGGCGACATCACCAACCCGCGGGCACGCGTCACGCATGAGCGGCCCGCCCTTCAGAACTTCTCCATCGTTGACCAGGAGACAAAAGAGGATCTGATCAGCAACTTGCCCCTGTTCACCTCGCCCGCACCCGGACGCCGAAGGACATTGGGTCGGAGTCAGTTTCTTGCGCTCGCACCGCAGGAGCAAGTCGTCCGGACGGCCGAGCTCCCGGACCAGAGGCTCATTCCTGGCCGGGAGTACCACGTCACCTTGAGATCAGCGGGATGCTGGTGGACGTAGGGAATGCTAGACGACTTGTTTGGTGATGGGAACAGAATGATGGAGACATTGCCGCCGGGGCCCAAGGTCCCGATGCCGCTGGAAAGCGAGGATGTGGTCGTGGTTATTTGCCAGTGAGTTTTTGATTGGCAAACAGTCATGTACGTCTGTTTCGAATTCAAGGGGAAGCGGACAGGTTGCTATGCTAAACATGATTCTTAAAATTCACCTGTATCTGCATTGTAAACAGTAAGTGGATATTTCTCAACTAAAGCCATGCGAAAAGTAACATCAAAGTGCCATGCGATCGGACCGACTGCGTACCTTCTTTGAACGGACTCCCAGACACCTAAAATCAGGACTTCCGAAGTGCTCTGCCGACCTCTGCATGGCTTCTCAGGACAAGATCTTACCTCAACTACAATATGTGTTCCGTTCAGGGTCCTCCTGGCTTTCGCATACGCCAGAAGGGCATTGGAGGACCCCGGCACATATCAAGAGCTGAAGTTCGAACGTATGATGCTCGATTTGCAGCTTGCATTCTAGTCAATGCAAGTCATTCCGAATCATCCAACGTCTGTTCTGCGCTCAAACAATACATCTTTCTTGCGATCCAGGCCAGCACCCCAGACGGCGCCTCAAGATGCAGAGCGCCCAAAGTCAACTCTCCAAGCTCATCCACCAGCTGGACTTTGCTTCACAAGGGTCATCTGGGGCGAATTGACATGGAATGGAACCCAATGGAGTTGCAGTCGAGTCTATCAAGATGGAAAGCATTAGTTTTGATTGAGATTAAGGGAGGCCAAGTTGTTGTTTTTGAGACGTGAGAAACAGCCCGAAGGAAAAACAAGTGAAGACAGATGAAAGCTTTATAGAATCTCTCAACTCGCTTACTTTTTCTCTGCGGACTTTGAGGCATGTCAGTTGTCACCTACCAAGGACCGAAATGAACGAGTACAAATGGGCACGACATACATACCTGGTTCATCTAGAAATGTATTGGCATGCCGATTCCCCATCGGGAGACACGCAGGCCATTGCTAGCAATTTCCATTACGGCAGTATTGACATTCGAATTGAACCGTCGTCGCGATAGTTTGCCTCATTGTTAATGTCCCTGTTGAGGCTCGCAGCCACCAATACCTCCGTGGTACATTAATAAGTCGGACTTAAGACAATTGTGGGTAGGAAACATAGTACTTACAATCCAGTCCAGGACACCCTGATGACCTGAAATCTACAAGATTAGTAAAGTCGTGCTAGATGTACTTTGAGGAACCCATGTCGTATGCTCGGGAAGAGTGTTCGAGGGAAAATAGAGTGAAGCAAGCAATACCGTACTTTCGAGTACGAATCAGATACAACGCCGAGATGACCGCAGGCGCGCGCCCCTGATCAACTCACAGAGTCTTTGATACAAGTTGGGCTCCACAGACCACAGAAGTGCCGGTTGGCAGTGCAAACGCCAGACTTCTGAACAGAGTCGTCAACTCGTGGCCAATAACTCCTGATTGCGTGATAGTTGCTGGCCATAGTCTATCGATAACAAGATTACCTGATCGGCCACGAAAGCACTGCAGATTCAGAGAAGAAGGGACACATCGAGCCGCCAAATATGCCAAGTGGTAACAAAGACCTTCTAGCCAGAGGTCTAGAGCTTCTCCTTGTGTCCGACAGTCATGTGGCGTCTCGGGATACAGTTACTCAGCTGGCGAGAATGTCACGACATCTGAAGCCTGGCGTTGCAGGGGAGAAATATATCGGCCTTGCGGAGCCCGCATTACCCACATTTGCCATCCGTTCGTGCTCCGATGGTCCCGAATGAGGAATTTTGGAAACAAGCCACTCACGATTGCGGAGTCTGTCGCCATGGACAAGGAGATATGTGATGGACAGCTGGCATTTGGGTTCATCGGCTTGTTCCGCTCATCGGCCGTGGATAGAATACTGAGTAAACATGCAAGCCTTGACTCTTGACTCTTGACACGACAGCACGCGCAGGCATTCGGTCACGCAATCGCAGCATGAATCTCGTCTCCAGGTCCGAGGCCAACATAGCTTACTAAAATAGACTATAGAAGGGTCATAGAATGGCATGATTGGGTGGGCTGTTCAACACTAGCGATGATGGCTGTCTCCAGAACCGGACAGGCCTTCACCTATGTTTCCCCATACAAGTCACAACTGCCGGCAGGTTCTCCATAGAAGTGAGGGTCGATATTCTCTGAGAGGGATCAGTTGCCTGCCGATATGGAGGAGATGCTAGCAATACGATACTCTGTGCTGCTTGTTTGCCCGTGTTCCAAGGGAATAGCACTTAGCGGCAGTATATGATCAATATCTCGCTTACAACGGGAACGGCAGTCGGAAGTACACATATAATCCATGAGGCTCACTGGCAAGCCGGCCGAGTCCCATATTGCGACGAGCCAACGTGCGCAACCGTGGGCAGCATTGTTTTGTCATACGTTACTCAATAGGAAGTTGGATGGCCAGGCTTGGGCAATCACGAGTGAAATTTGGGAAATCTCATCAGATCCGGAACTCGTGAGTGGAGAGCGGCGGGCGGGACAGGCCAGTCAGGCCAGGCTCGGCGCTGGGCCCCAGCGCTGCAAGACGAAATCGCAAGCTCAATCACGCAATCGCCGTGGCCCTGGAGCAAAATTGCAGCGTGCTCGGCCTGCCGCTGCGGCTGAGAATGTTTAGCCGCGCGATACCCGCCCTGATCTGACGGCTATCGGTGGGTCCCGCGATCTTGCGTATGCTCTCTTTTTCTGTTTTTATCCCATTCAGGTACGCGATGCACCAGGAGACAAGAGCTGCGCAATAGTCAAACAAGACTCGCGATGCGAAGAAATGATGACATTCTATTAAATAGTGGGATCACAAGTCGGGGCCACCATGGCATCTGGCTACCGTAAGGTACCTTTAAGAATGCGGAGCGGGCGCTGTGCTGTCAAGTCCAGAAGCAAGCCTAAACAAATATAAGGGTCCTTTTAGTGTAGAAGCGTGGAGGCATTGCACTGAGAGAGCAGTGTCAAGTCAGCAGTGTAGTGTGCGCAGTGCACGGCGGGTTGCAAGCGGTGAGCGCCATTGAAAACCACAAAACGGTGGTGCCCTCTCGAGCCCCATAGTATCGTCCGCCCCAAAATGGTCACAATCTGGGGTACAGCAGGAAACGACCAGGGCGAGGCGCACTCCTGTCACTGTCACCTCTCAGGTCCTTCAGGGCAAGGCTCTCGAATTGCCCTTCTTTACCGGCAGACCGGTAGGCGAAGGGCTGACCGACATCCGCCGCCAACGACAATGGCCGACGCTAGGGCTTCTTATTGGCTGTGACGAGCTCCAGCTGAGGGATAACGCAATCGGCGCCGTCTCTTGGGAATTCGACAGGGGGGTTCCCGCCGCGCAGAAAGTGAAAGGGCGCCCCCCATGGATGGCATGACTGATGGGATGCCGCTTTCGCCATCAGACGACGAGTTTTGCTACGTCGATGGTGCAAGAAAAGAGGAAACGAACGAGAGAGTAATTCCAACATTTCGTCCGCAATCCCAAAGCAGAAGTTGATAGAAATATCTGCCATCTGTTCTGGTGTCTGTTCTGGCTCGTTGGTCACTCGAGAATTATTATATCATTGATATATCGGGTAACTTGCTCAACCAAGGCCGAATCTACCTACTTCTTCAGATCCTCTCTCTTATCTGACTGTGTGACTGCTCCAGTCTGCCGTCATTCCTTAGGCCCATCACCAAACCATCTCCGCCCGCCTTTATTAGCCAACAAACCTGCACTTATTACCATCGTACCTACGGGCAAAACCTTGAAGGTCGCTTGCAGTCGCAGAGACAACACAGCCAGCGCATCAAAAAGGCAATCAACCCTGTTGGACCACTTCGCTTGGCGGTTTGCTTGCTTCTGCTTAAACTGTCGGTCAGCCTGCAGGGTCAAACAAGTCTTGCGACATTTGACCTCCAAATTGAGAAAGACACCAACCGGCCAGTCCGCACAAACGACAAAGGACCTCTACCAACCCCGGAAGACTCTCAGACGTTTGGCGCATCTCCCGGATTTCTTTCCAACATTGCGCAACCAGCCCTGCGGTATTGCGTTTTCCATTTCAGCGTTTCGGCGGTCAAAAAGCATCCTGCTTGTTCTTCTTCATACCTGCCGATCCTTCCAAACAGACCTTGGGGCCGCTTTTCGCTTTGTTGGCGCTCCTGCGGTACATCCGTCGACCGTATCCTTGCCTGCAGGCGACAAGTACCTCGAGGCACTCGATACTCCTGCCTGAACTCACAATAAAACCAATCCCAATCATCCATCGAGCACGCCATAGCAGCTTGTCTGACCTCAACTCGGCTGCTCTGCTGTTCCTCCTCTCCACGCAGCGCTCCCTGGCCAGTGCCATGACCGCAGCGCCCGTTCCACACATCTAATAGTGTTTCCGTCCACTGTCCGCTGTACCAGGCTGTGGCTTGAGTCTATCATTTCGCCATTTCTCACCTCTCCTACGACATGGCCTATCTCACCAACTCACCCGGCCACCGGCCCCTAACCACTCAGGAAGAAGACGGTCCTGCACTGAGGCAGAGTGCACCATTCATCGCTCTCAAGAACCACCGCCGCAACTCCTCCCTCACTCTCGCACACCACAACCTGCCCTCGCCAAGCTCGACCGCATCCTTTCCCCTGAACGACACCGACGACAGCAGCCCGCCCACGAGGGATAACTGCGACAGAAGACGGCCTGATGAGAACGACTGCTCACGCCTGCCCAACATGTCACAACAGCTTGTCGGACAGGCCGTCACGCCTTTTCTGAGGGAGCATATTCCGGGACTCTACGCTCCCATCGGCAAGCCCAACTTCCCGGCCAACGTCGACTTTTCAGCAAGCTCTGCCGATCCCAACAGCAAGTTCTGCTACCGCCACCGACCCGACTCGAAATGCCGCCGCGCCGCCGACGAGTCCAAGATGGGCGCCATCCAAAGCAAGCTCGAGAGATTACCACAGGCCGACCAGCAAGCCATCACCCACGTCTGGTCCCTCTTCTCCGCCGCTCCCGCGAAGCACCGTGAGCTCATGCTGCAGGGCGTGATCACCCAGTGCTGCTTTCCTCAGCTCTCCATGGTATCGCGCGAACTCTCGGAATCTCTTAAGATCGACTTTCTCTCCGCCCTACCTACTGAGATCTCACTCAAGATCCTTCGCTTCCTTGACTGCGTCTCCCTGTGCAAAGCCTCCCAGGTCAGCCACCGCTGGAGAGGTCTGGCAGATGACGACCTTGTCTGGCAACACCTATGCATGCAACACATTGAACGCAAGTGCACTGCTTGTGGCTGGGCACTGCCTAGACTGGAGACGAAGAGACTAAAGGACTGGAAGAAGCAACACCAACTGGCTGTTGCGCGCATCCGACAAACAGAGGTCGTCGAGCTTCCAGAAACTGACACCACCGACGCAGGTGCGTTGACTTTGGCATCGAAGAAACGCGGCAACTCCACTCTTGAGAGCACCGAGGTCTCTAGCTCCAAGCGACAGTGTAGCGAGCCCGCTCAGAGGAGCTCGGTGGAGCGCCAATGCCGACCCTGGAAGGATGTGTACAGGGATCGTTTCAAGATAGGCGTCAACTGGAGGTTCGGCCGATGCTCTATCAAGACTTTCCGTGGTCAGCACACCAACGGCATCACTTGTCTGCAGTTCGACGACAACATCCTTGCTACCGGCTCGTATGACTCGACGATCAAACTGTGGCAGATGGACACTGGTGAAGTCATCAACACTTTGAAGGGCCACACCATGGGCATTCGAGCCCTACAGTTCGACGACCGAGTACTGGTTAGTGGCAGCTTGGACGGCACAGTCAAGATCTGGAACCGACGATCCGGAGTGTGCATCAACACTCTCCGACACAATGGCGGTGTCATCACCGTACACATGGACGGCGACTTGCTGGCTTCTGGATCCATGGACCGTACCATCAAGGTCTTCAACTTCAAGACTCAGCAGATCGTCTGTCTGCGTGGCCACACGGACTGGGTCAACCAGGTCAAGATTGACGTTGCAAGTCGCACGCTCCTGTCTGCTTCGGATGACTGCACCGTCCGCCTGTGGTGTCTCGACACTCAGCGTTGCCTCAAGGTTTATGATGGCCACATTGGCCAAGTCCAACAAGTGATGGCGCTGCCCGACGATTACGAGTTCGAGGAGGAGGATAGTCGTGAAGCCGACAATGCTTCTGTGGCTAGCAACCGCAGTAACTCGCCAGGCTTCAACTCTTCTGGTCCCGCCTTGTCACCCCCAGCCGACGACGAGAGATCCACGTATGGTCCCGAGTTTGTCGACAATCGCGACCGCGCACTCCCTCCGAGGTACATGCTTACAGCTTCCTTGGATGCGACATTGAGACTCTGGGATACCGCTTCCGGTCGCTGCCTGCGCACTTTCTTTGGCCACGTTGAAGGAATCTGGGGTCTTGTCGGAGACTCACTCCGATACGTGACTGGCGCCAACGATGCCACGGTCAAGGTTTGGGATCCTCGTACTGGAAAGTGTGAGCGCACCTTTACAGGGCATGAAGGCCCCGTCACCTGCGTCGGCCTGAGCGATTGCCGAATGGCAAGTGGTGGAGAAGATGGAGAAGTGCGCCTCTACCGGTTTGATTGCGATCCATCCGAGGCTGCTGCATGCGGAACGCCGGCATAACTATGAGGTTTCCGGTTTTGATTTGTCGGCGCAAGATTTTTTGAGATTATAAAGCATGGCGCAAGAGATACCACTTTATTTAGACGGGTCGGTCAAGTTCTTGTCACCAGGAAGCGCTTCCCTGGGACCGACTTGAAAATTTCGGCTGCTGTATCATTGTATGGGAGGGGTTCATCTTTGCGGGGATTGCTTCAAGGCGTTATCAGGGAAACAAACATACAAGGGAGTTTGATGGAATGAATGATTGATATTTGTTCGCAATACCTACATAGCATTGGGTTGGCTGGTTAAAAAAAACTGGAAGAGAAAAACAATAACCAAAATTTCAATTGATTGATGATACTCCTCACTTATCTCTCTTGATTGTCGTTGAATTTACCTCATACGTGCCATATGCAACTGCCAAACTGGTCAAAGGCTGGGAAGACCGATGCACCGAGTCCACCTCGCCCACGTGACCCGCGGGCAGGACCCCGGTTTGATGTTCTTCTTTTGGTGTTTTTGCTGCATCTCGCTGGCCTCCCGGAAATATTGCCCATTTTTCGAAGCGATTCCGGATCCCGGTTCCGCCTGCGATGGGCATGGGAGGAAGGGTGATGGGGCTGGCCCGAGGGAATGGAGCACCTGCGACGGCAATGTTGGTATCTCAAGGTGAACAGATTGAAGTCAATTGCAAGTCCAGCATACTGCAATCATGCATGGCGACATGGCACGTACATAGTTTGTGATCAAAGGTGTTGGGAAATGCGGTATTCAAGTTGGGCATTTATTCTTCAAGTGGTGCTGATAAGGGCAAGTCAGGCTGTAGACGAGGCCAAACCGAGGAGATGAACCCTCTCAACATGTCAAATGCCATTAAAATACTTGGACTCGATATAATCCGGGTTATTAATCATTGCGTGCGTCACAGCAGCGTCGGTAGTCAATGGTCACGCAAAGGGCGCGAGGTGACTGGGTAACGCCGGCCACTTATCAGATATGGAGTTGGCCACGGATTCTTTAGTCCAAGACATAGGATGTACGGACAGAACAAACCACATCCGGGCAATTGACCCTCTACTCACACAATGTATTTCTTGTAAGTTCGCCGCGAAGGATTTCAAGGCCCGTTTAAATGGTCTCTTATGCGCAAGTGACTCCCAACCTATAACGTTGACTTCCGGCATCGCTACATTAGTGCCGAGACGGAGTCACACCATACATACCAACAATAAAGTTGGCCAGCATCATCGACTGCGCCGTTTGTGAATACCACTATAATACCATTGTACAACATACCGTCGCTCTGTCTCTCTCAAAGGTATTCATTACCAAAATCTGATTCAAACATAACAAGCAATATGTCGGTCACCATCCGCCCCGTCGCCAAGGAAGACGAGCCGCAGTGGCGCGAGCACTGGGAGTCGTACAACCAATTCTACAAGCGGACCATTTCAGAAGAAGTCACAGCGACGACGTTTGCGCGGTTCCTCGACGCGTCGGTGCCGATGCACTGCGCCGTCGCCGTCTCCCCCGCCTCCCCCGACGACAAGATCGCCGGCTTCGCCACCTGGTTCCCGCACATGTCGACGTCGAGCGTCGCGCCCAAGGTGTACCTGAACGACTTGTTCGTGGACCCGTCGGCGCGGTGCGGCGGCGTCGGCGGCAAGCTGATCGACTTCGTCGTCGAGCACGCCGAGGAGGTGCTGGGCGCCGACTCGGTGTACTGGCTCACGCAGCACTTCAACCACGCGGCGCAGCTGCTGTACGTCAAGAAGGCGACCAAGAGCGACTTTGTGCACTATACCAAGAAGCTGTGAGGTCTGGGAGGGGAGCAGGGGGGGTTTGACTGGGTTTCGAGGTATTCCCGCCGCGAGGTCGGCGAGATCGAGAAGATACGGATGGCAGGCTCTGTAGCTATGAGTCACCCTTTACCTGGCCGGGACTTCGAATATATGGTCCGTTCTCGTCATGTCTGGCTGCCCATTTGTTCGGGCCATGACTTCGTCGGCCGTGCTTCCCGTGCGACGGCAGGGTTCCATTCTACCTGGTAATCGTCTTGCATCGATGAATGAACGGGAAACACTTGGTCTCCTAGAGTTATGACTGTGATGATAGCGACCAGTGAACATACGATTGATGATCTCGCATGCTGGCTCATGATATATCAAAGACCAAGGTATGACCTCATATCACATGCAAAAAGCGCCGAAGCAATCCAGAGCGCCGTCCGTGGTGCCGGCCGACTAAAAAGAACAGCTGACTCAGAATCCCAAGCACATTCATTACCCCCGGAAACAAGTGATACCTTTGAACAAGTATTCAGGGAAAGGGGGTTCGTTCCGCCCCGGCAATTCCTCATGACAGTCGCATCTCATCTCCCATTGCCTGGATATTCGAACAAGACTGAAAAGGCACACCCGATAGTTCCCGGGCGCTTCTACCCGAAAAGACCCTGGGGGGCCGTCTGGAAATGCACGTGGCAGCTGGGTGGGGGGTTTGGAGGGGAAGAAGTCGCCAGTCTCCCAGTGAGGAGGAATTCCGCAGTGCAAGTTTGGGGCGGTTTGGGCGGGATTGGAGAACGAACCAGGGGTCACCTTGGGGAAATTTCGCGATGCCAACTCGGCGCTAGTCCCCCGCAAAATCACAAGCTCGGCTGCTGGTCGGTTATTTTTTTGTTTCCCTTCTCAAGCTGCTTTGCAAAAAAAAAAA
>JACVEI010000199.1:0-149574 GCA_018115615.1 Pestalotiopsis sp. DP-2020a | reverse complement strand
CAAAAAAAAAAAAAGCTGGGGGAAGAATGAAGAGGGCGGAATTGAATTCAGGTCGTTCCCCATCCCCATCAGCCCCACGACGTCACGCCTTTTTTCTTTCTTTCTTCCTAGCACGGGCCCGGCTTTCCTCGTCTCACAGGCCGAGGATGTAAGAAAACGGACAGCTGCCGACCGACGATGAAAAAATGACAATTGACGAGACAACAGCAGATTTCGCGAACTTGCTTGCTGACGGCTGAACCTAAAGCAGGAGGACGCCAAAGAAGTGATCAAGGTGAAATGAGAAAAGTGCAGCATCTTCCAGTTCCAGCTATACCAAGGACTAGGCCAAGCCTTGTCTCTGCGCTCCCACGTGTAGGCAGAGGCAGAGCAGAGCTCCGGTGCGCCGAGGACTGCCGGTAGTGCGGTGCGCCTCCTTCGAAGGAGAAAGACCGAAACACAGCACCAAGGTCATTCCCCCAAAGTTGACCCACGCCAAAGCCGCGGGTGTCCTTTTCTATGTTTCTTTCTTGTTCTCGTCTAGATCCCGATCCAATCCAAACTAAGTGGCGCCTTGCTTGATCTTGAGTCACCCACCCCAGATGTGTACCTTTTTCTTACCGCCGGCCCGGGCATGGGCTATCATGTCCCTCCCTGCTTTGGGAATGACTTTATATAATCGCGGAATCTTTCTTAGTCGCCTAGTCATGCTTCCATGAGAAAACGGTCCTATAGTTTTTGGGTTTCCGTCTAAAGAATACATATTTCCCCCCGGTGCTGCCCACTACTTGCACCTTGTGGTTTCTCTATTTCATGTTCTGTCTTCCCTCATCCCACCTCCCTCCCTCCCTCGAACTCGACATCTACCCCCTCGGCTCTTTCCCGCTGATATCTGTTCGTGATCCGGAAAGGACATTGCCGTTTGTTGTTAACTCGCAGTAACAAGAGAGAGACGCAATTCTTTCTTATACTTCATTTTCCAACCGTATACCCATATCGTTCTTCTTAGATCGAAAGCTTTTCCTTGACTGGGTCCCATATCGTTTTCGTCCAAATTCGGCTATACCATACATTCTCGAACCGAGATTCCGAATCGCTTAACCACCGCGGCATCGTGACCTCCGCATAGCGAAGCGTATAACTATACGCGTGTGCAACCGTCTTTCTGGGGGGGGGCATTACAACATTATACAGGAATTGGGTTACGAGACAACAATCACATCATCATGGCGACCAAGGTGAATGAGAACGGCAAGAAGCCCACGTCGGCAGCGACCAACCTCATAGGTAAGCCTCTCGGAAACCCCTACATTCAGACCCCTCTCTTCTGAAGATCGCAGAACGAGAAGAAAGCTGACTTTTGAGATACTGGTTTAGCCGGTGGAGGAGCAGGAATGATGGAGGCGCTCGCGTGCCACCCCCTCGACACGATAAAAGTCCGAATGCAGCTGTCCCGTCGGGCGCGGCAGCCGGGTGCCCCTAAGCGAGGCTTTCTCAAGACGGGCGCCGAGATCATCAAGCGCGAGACGCCGCTGGGCTTATACAAGGGGTTGGGCGCCGTGGTGACGGGCATCGTGCCCAAGATGGCCATTCGGTTCACGTCGTTTGAGGCCTACAAGCAGATGCTGGCAGACAAGGACGGCGTCGTCTCGGGCAAGGCCACCTTCCTGGCGGGTCTGGCCGCCGGTGTCACCGAGGCCGTCGCCGTCGTGACGCCCATGGAGGTCGTCAAGATCCGGCTGCAGGCTCAGCACCACAGCATGGCCGACCCGCTCGACGTCCCCAAGTACCGCAACGCCGCCCACGCCCTCTATACCGTCGTCAAGGAGGAGGGCGCCGGCGCCCTGTACCGTGGTGTCTCCCTGACTGCCCTGCGCCAGGGCAGCAACCAGGCCGTCAACTTTACCGCCTACACATACTTCAAGGAGGCACTTAGGAAAAACCAGCCCGAGTTGGAGGGTGGCAACCTGCCCGGCTGGCAGACCACAGTCATTGGCCTCGTCAGTGGTGCCATGGGACCTCTCAGCAACGCACCCATCGACACCATCAAGACGAGACTACAGAAGACGCCTGCAGAGCCCGGTGTTAGTGCTCTGCAGAGGATCACCGCCATTGCCGGAGAGATGTTCAAGTAAGTCTGCTCGCATATAATACTGTAAATCTGCGGTTCGGGAATAGATGATGCTAACCATGATTGACCATAGGCAAGAAGGCTTCCACGCATTCTACAAGGGCATTACACCCAGAATCATGCGTGTTGCCCCCGGCCAGGCCGTGACATTCACCGTATACGAATACCTCAAGACCAAGCTAGAAAGTAGCAAGCCGATGAAACTGTCTGGTAACAAGTTCGAAGAGTAGGGAACTCGTGCCTTGTGGGATCTGGTCGACATTCTGTAAATATCCCTTTTATACCACAAATGACTGAGGGATGGGCGCATGACCCTTTGGCCGAGGTGGCCTGGGTCCGGATTCGAAGGGTTTGGAGATTTTGTTTGAAAGCATCAGCACTGCGCTCGGGTATCTACCATGCGGCTTCTCTGTCATTGTCTGCACCAGGCAGAGCTTTTTATTGATTCTTTTTATTTGCCCTTTCATCGTGTGACGTCTAATTGCTGGTATCTGTGATCGATCATCGGCCAGGCCTCTTGGGGCGTCGGAAAGCCGTCTTGACCTCGGCCTGCGGGTGCAAGTCGTCCAGGACGCTCTTCTCTGTGATCTCGCTCGGCTCTTCCACCTCGAACTTCTTCTCCACCTTGAGCCCACATTCGTTCTCGGCCGCCGTGATGACGGCGCGCTTCATGAGCGGGTACATCATGCGGAACTTGATGCTCTTGCCAGCGGCGGCCGGGCACGTGTAGAAGAACAGGACGGGGCTCTGCTCCTCGCCGGCATGAGTGTGCGAATACCGCCAAAAGGTGAAGCGCGGCTCCTTGTCGTCGATGCTGGAGGCGAGCTCGTCGACGGACGAGGGGCTGGAGCCACCGCCGGGCAGCAGCTCGACGACCTCGGTGGCGGGGTTGATCTTGAGGGTGACGATGCCGGGGCCCTCGCCGCGGGCCATCTCGCTGAGGGCGGCGACGGCGCCGGCGTCGACGGGCATGTTCATGGTCTTGCTCAGGTGGATCTCGCGGACGCCGGTGCCGCGGCCCTCCTCGGCCTCGGCGCGCTTGACCTCGCCCAGCGTGCGCTCCTCCTCGGTCAGCGGCGCCGCGAGCTCCGTGTGCTTGTCGTGGCGGCGGAAGCCGTCGGGCGTGAGCTCGTCGGCCGCCGTCGCGAAGATGGTCTCGGCAAAGTGCTCCGACCCCAGCTCGCGCACCAGCGTCAGCCGCGTCGACGCGAACAGCATCTTCTGCCGCACCTTGGCGCTGTCGGGCACGTAGCTGACGGCCACGAGGCCCGGCGGGCTCGGGTTGCGGCGCAGCAGCGCGTACAGCGCCTCGTCGGGCTTCAGGTGCGGCGTCAGCGCGGCGACATTGTCGAAGAAGTCGGACCCCTTGGAGGGCAGGGTCGTCACGGGCACGAGCTGCTCGCCCTGGATCGTCACCAGGAGGCCGAAGATGGACGTGTCCGAGAGCAGGCTGTTGAACTGGTTCGTGAGCTCCTGGGAAGCTGTGATGGAACGGTTGGTATGTCAGCGGGATGTTCCTCTCGCTACGTGGCCGATTGAAGAAGAGATGGGCTGTGGGAGGAGGTCGGGCGTGGTAATAATACCTGCTATTCCGGACTGCATTTTGGCGGTGTTCTGACCGCTCGGCTCTGGCAAGTCCTCTGCCCTCGTTCTTTTACAGTCTTGTCAAAGTTATTTCGATCCTTCTATACCTGTTGCCTCTGAGATACAAGCCTTGTTAAGTGAAACAGGTAGATCGGTATTTGGCTGCCTGGTTCGTGCGGTGTGATTGATTTACAAAGATGGAAGAATGTCTTAAGGGGAAGCCTGGAGTGTAACCTAGGTGATGGATGGCATTGCCTTAGCATGGATCGTAGCGCTGACCCCGCCATTTACTTCAATGGGGCGCGGTGAGCTGGTCGTCAACTTGCCCCTCTATTTGTAGTTGCCCCATGTGTTTTACTAACCTTACTGCTTTACTCTTGACCATAGAGTCAATGTTTATTCTAGGACTTGCACGATAGTGTTACCTTAAGAGAGTTTTTCCGACTGACCTGACTTGGTGTCATTAGAATATTTATTAGCACAATATTGTTCTTATTCTCAGATCAGGTCTGAGCGGCTGCCTATATTGCACCATCAATCAACAACCGGGAAGAACGAACTGCATTCTACAATTGCCTGAAATGCTCACTTTGACAAATAAGGTTTTTATACAAGCTAGGTAGGAAAGTACTATATCCCACGAGAAGAGCTCGAACCCCCCGATATACCCTCGATTATACACAAGTCCAGCTCTCAGCCAGGTCGACGTCTCCCTCGCCGGAGTACTGCAGCTGGAGCGGGAAGCGGCACAGGTTGCGCGTGATGCCGTTGCCGCTCGCGGGCAGGGTGTCGGGGGCGGCGCCGTTCTCGACCCAGGCGACCAGGACGTCGAAGGGGTCGGTCGGGGCGGCGCCGTAGCCGCCGCCGCAGTGCTCGACGCCGGGCGCCATGTAGAGGCGGTAGAACTCGTCGACGGCGTCGGGCCCGCCCAGGACGTCCTGCACGCTGACGCGGTACTGCACCGTGCCGTTGCCCCCGATCAGCGAGTCGGCGAAGCCGTGCCACGAGAGCAGCTTGCCGCCCGCCGCGCGGAACGGCGCCAGGTCCGGGTCCCGCGTGCCGATCAGGTCCTTGTACTCGGCCACGGACAGGTTGAAGATCTGCGGGTACGTCTCGTACGTGATGCTCGACAGGTCAAAGTCGGGCTGGTGCAGGACAAAGTCCTTGATCCAGGCCGAGATGAGGTTCACGGGCGTCGTGCCGGCGATGGTGGCCAGGGAGCTGCCCAGGGGAAGACCCGAGAACAACTTGTTGCCCTCCGTGTCGACGGGGCCGTGGGCGATGCTGTTGAAGATCTTGGCCTGCCGCTCCGTGATCGCCGTCGCGTTGCCGCTGCAGTTGACGGCCTGCCCGACCTGGGAATACGCGTCGAAGCTGCACGTGTTGGGGTTCACGATGAGCCCGTCCTCGGCGCCGTCGTCTGCGTCGCACAGCGCAATGGCCGCGTCGGTCAGCGCGGTGAAGACGCACTGCGGGACGAACTCGCCCTCGTTGGTCTGCACCACAAACGGCCAGAGCTCGGCCGGCTGAAAGGTATCGTAGTTGATGGCCGGAGACGCGGCGTAGACGCCCTGGTAGTCGCTGGGGTACCGCTGCACCTCCATATGCCCCTGGCGGCCGCCGGTCGAGCACCCGTTCCAGTACGAGTAGTCAGGGGCCCGGCCGTAGAACTGCTCGGCCAGCGCCTTGCCGACGACCGTCATCTCGTGGACCGACAGGTACGCAAAGTTGGTCACCAGCTGCGTGTTGTTGGCCCACGCGGACCCGTCGATCGAGTAGGGCAGCCCGGCGTCGGTCGTGCCGGCCGCGTACCCGCTAGCTACGGGTGCGACGAGGGCGCTCGAACTGCCGCCCGCTATGGCGCCGCCGCCGCCTGTCCCCTGGTACCGGCCGTTCCAGGACACCGGCAGCCAGGTCAAGATGTGCACGTTGTCGGACGCGTTGCCGTGCGTCAGGTAGACGTCGACGGCGCAGTAGCCACCGGCGTCTGTCGAGTTGGCCGAGGTGGCGTTGACCGAGGTGGTGACGGCGCCCTCGACCACGGGTGCGGTCAGGGACTCACATGCGACGGCGGGCGTGGTGAACGTGCCACGAACCCATGTGGCGATCGCCGCGGTGGTGAGAACGAGGGAGGCTGCTGGCTTCATGTTTGCGACTTTCTGAACCTCCGTTCTTGAGAATCCATCATCATCGTGAACAGAATCGCGCGGATAGATATACTTTTCGCCATGGTTGAAGCTGAGGATGACAGCACAGCACAGGAGAGCAAGCCGACAAGACTTGCCGCGAAGAAAAATAACCACGGCAATGTGATGTGTACCCATGGACTGCAGACTGTAAGTGCGACCCTCGACTATATGTCGGAATTGGGGGGAAAGATCGCCAAGAGAAGAAAAGGCTACAGGGTTTCCCCGGACCTCTGTCGTGTCGGGTATCGGGCCAGTAGAGAACAAGTCGCAAGGGGCCTGCGTCTTCTCCGCGCGGGGGAGTATGGGGTAGACGACCCCTGCAACAGTCAATGTACAGTATTCGTGACCATTTCCCAAAGGGGCATGTAAATGCCTCTTCATCTCGGATCAATCATGCCGTTAGCTTGGACAAGTCATCATCAATGCTACGAGGCCTGGAAATCCGTCCACTGGATCGTGTCTCTGGTCGTTGCGACTGAAGCGAATAGCCTCGGTAGAAGCCGGTGAAATAATGAGCCAGAGGACGGCATGTCATGTTAAAGCTTGCGAGTATGTCGAAGCTTGCGAAGTGTCATTTGCGTGTTCAATTAGACCGGGGGAGAAAACCATCCTGATGATGGGCCGCAAGATGCTCAAGGCTCGTTGATCATAAAGTTGGGATATGTATACATCCATCCCTGTTTAAAAGATAGCCAAGGCGTTTGGCGGCGATCCTACCAAGCCAGGCACATGCATGGGAACCGAAGTCAAAAGGAAACTATAACGCTTGACCTTTTTGCAGTGGTCCGAGAGGGCCTTGAGGTCCCACAGCTCGCCTATACTCATTCCGAACATTGATAACAGCCACGGGTGCAGAACTAAGAATAGGTTAGTGAGTCGGGTTGTCCCAGAAACTTTGACAGGGGAACGTACCGAGTTCATTCAGGACGGCAGGAGAGCCATCCTCGTTCACCGGCATGAGCGCCTCGAACGCGCTGTTGTCGCTAGCCACGGCAGAAAAGTGCCTATTCCAAAGCCACTTGACCGTCTCGAGGTTTCCGTGCACCCCCGCCATCTGAAAGTTGGCGAACCTGGCCAGGTCGTCGGGCTGCGGGTCCTCAAAGACCTCGGTCAGGCCCGTCCGGACGATCAGGACGTCGCCGCGCCTGAGCTCGACCCCCTGGTCCCTCGCGATCGTCTCCATCTCCGCGGCGGTGATGCGGTGCCCGTCCAGCGGGTGGAAGACGGCCTCGGCGCCCGTCTTGCCCTCGGCGGCGGCCTTGGCCTCGTGCCACGCCTTGACGTCGATCAGGACGCCGCGGGCCACGAGGCCGCCCCGCTTGTGCCAGTGGTCCAGCGTCGGCATCGCGTTAGCGCTCGTGGTCAAGGCCGACAGGGCCTCGTGTGTCACCTTGATGCCATTGTAGGCGAGCTCTGAATCCTGATGTTGCCAGTGGACCAGGCTGTCCCATTGGCTGCTGGTCTAGACAGAAATCAGTCATCGATGGGACTTGAACGAACGATCCTCCCGGAGTCATATTACCTGGGTGTTGAAGTGCAACTCGTCGTCCCAGCCGCACGAGTCGGCAGTGCCTGCCTCACTCAGCGTCGTGATCTTGTGCGTCAGCGGGAGACGACCCGGTGTCGGTATTTTGGAGCTGTTGAGTGGCCAACTAGACGAGACGTCAGCAGGGTGCTGGTTTGCCGCAGCTGTTGGGTACAAACGAACTTGAGAGACACCGACGCCCCGTCTCTTGCTTCCTTGCAGGCCTCCGCTACCACATCCGGCGTGAGTAGATTCAGAGTTCCAAGCAGGTCTTTTTGCCCGTCTTTATCAAAAATACCCCAAGCACACCCCTGAGGCATGCCCTCTACAGGAGGGAGGTCATCAAAGTCTGGAATGATCGATAAACTCATCTTGACGATTCCTTAGATAGATATAGCTATCGCCAAATGACCAGAAGTTAGGAAAGCACTTGGTTGACCTCGACAACTGACCCGCAGTGACTTGGGGAGAAGAATGTGAGTTTAGCTCATCCCAAGCAGTAGCCGGGTCTTATGCGAATCCCAGATTCCCACCTGCTGGGACGTGATTTGATGAATGTGGTCGTCTTCCCATGTAGGTCGTAGCATGCGGTTTGCTCTGCTCCAATGTGGCACGACTGGGGCCCCACAGCTTTTCGGCAGATCACGGTTAGTGAGTCCCCGCTCTAGTCTTCCAGGTCCTTGAGCAAGGGATAAATGGAAAGAAACACATTGGGATTAGTGCCTTGGAGGATTGAGGGGATCCGGGCGGGCCAAGAAACCAACGAATTGATACCAAGGAGCCCTCATCGCTTAGATGGGCAATGATCTCGTTGCAAGTTTCTTTGTTTCGGACGTTCGATATTACCCGTAGCCCGTGGATAGGTAGGTACGCATGCGAGGGGATACTAGGACAGCTCGGGCGGATGCCGAGAAGATGGGTCCACAAAACCCGAAGACGAATACGGCCGGAGTTTTTGGCGTATTCGCGAACCAGAGCACGTCTTGGGCGAAACCTACCAATGATCTGCGGTTGCAACCGCAGTATGCGGAGCTTGTCTGTCTAGAGTATAGTCCGGGTTGGCAGGCTGCCGAACTGCTTATGGGCCGCGCGACGTTGTGATAGTATGGCTATTCCAGAGCATAGCGTTGAAGCGGACCTGCCGGCTTGTTATGCAAGATGCTGATGGACAGTGGGGGTTGATCTCGGTGGTAGGTTCGTTCGAAGTGAGTTACGTTCGACTGCTAGGTACGTACCAGCGCAAGGCGGTATACATATACACGCCAGTCACCTATGCCATGTCCGACTTTTGGCATTCTCCGACATGATCTTCTCTTCCTTTTCCAATACAAGAGAAATTTGAATCGCCACCTCAAATCCCCGAGATGAGAACAATAAACGTGCAAGACGCGCAGCTCGCGCAACAAAAGTTTGGAGAAGAGGCAGCCAAGCGCTTGAGAGCCGACGGGCTTTCACAGTATCAAACACTGCATCACAGTAGCGAAGATCGCCTCCGTCAGCTGGCCGACGACCCCTTTGCCGACCATGCTTCCCTTGATCAGCTCCCTTCGGCCATCAAGTCCGAGGACCGAATCAAATTTCTCATCGTGGGAGCAGGAATGGGCGGTATCCTCAACGCCGTCTACTTGATCAAGGCTGGTTTTCCAGCAGACCAGATTCGTATTGTTGAATCTGCCGGCGGAATTGGAGGGACATGGTACTGGAATCGGTAGGTCAAGCTCATGCGATCGGTCAAGTCCCGGGGATCAATATTGATTGCTATCTCAGATACCCTGGACTACACTGCGACGTCGAGTCATACATTTACTTGCCATTACTCGAGGATACTGGATACATGCCCTCCAAAAAGTACGTTTCTGGGGCAGAGATCCGCTCCTACCTTGTGAGCCTAGCAAAGAAGTATGACCTTGAAGATAAGATTCTGTATCGCACCGATGTCAATGGACTACAATGGTCTGATGACGAACGGGCCTGGAGAGTCGACATGACTACCAGCCACGGCCCGGCTGGCCATGAGAAAAGCCCCCTTTGGTCGGATGCAGAATTCGTCTTCTTTGCGACTGGTCTATTTCCGATGCCCCAGGTGCCCAAGCTCCCAGGGCTGAGCGGCTTCCAAGGGACCATGTTCCATACGGCTCGTTGGGACTATAACAAAAGCGGCGGCTCGAGCGAAGAGCCCTTCTCGGCCCTGGAAAAACTCAAAGGCAAAAGAGTTGGCCTCATCGGAACAGGTGCCACGGCGATTCAGGTTGTCCCGGAAGTCGCAAAATATGCAGCCGAGCTATACGTCTTCCAACGAACCCCGTCTGCCGTCAACATCAGAGACCAGCGACCTACAGACCCTGAAGAATGGCGAACCAAAATTGCTGCCAAGAAAGGCTGGCAAACGTACAGAATGGAGAACTTCGCCGAGCATATAGCCAAAGGCGCTCCCGAGGGGGAGGAAAACTTGGTGGGTGATGGCTGGAGCCGACTGAAGGCATACCAAGCCACCGTTGGCGGCCACAATTTCGGGGCCGTCACACCGGACAAGATTCCCGAGCATATCGGTAATCTTATTGCCCTGGACGCGGAGCAAAACACAAGCGTCCGTGCTAGAGTCGCCGAGGTAGTGAAGGACCCAGAGACGGCCAAGAAACTGACCCCATGGTATCCTACATGGTGCAAGAGACCGACATTCAGCGACGTGTACCTCGACACATTCAACCGAGACAACGTGCACCTCATTGATACAGATGCAAAAGG
This sequence comes from Pestalotiopsis sp. DP-2020a, assembly GCA_018115615.1. Lineage (NCBI taxonomy): Eukaryota > Fungi > Ascomycota > Sordariomycetes > Amphisphaeriales > Sporocadaceae > Pestalotiopsis > Pestalotiopsis sp. DP-2020a. Next base: position 139,421 of record JACVEI010000199.1, on the reverse strand, counting down.
TGTAGAGAGTGTTACTGCCAGCGGCATTGTAGCAAACAGCCAGGAATACCCGGTGGATGTACTGATACTGAGCACTGGGTACAGCTCGCCGGGCATAGGCAGCGGAGACCCATCGGCGCGCGCGGGCATCACAATTGTAGGACGCGGCGGCCGCAGCCTCACCGAGAAGTGGGCATCTACCGGTGCGTCGACTTTGCACGGATGTGCTTCCAATGGATTCCCCAACTTCTTTTGGTACGGCCCGATACAGACTGGAACGACAGCCAACTTTGCACACAATCTGGACATCATGACCAAGCATATAAGTTTCATTGTGGAAAAGGCACATGAGCGCGTGGGAAGTGCCGGACAGGATCGGGTGGTGGTCGAAGTTACTACAGAAGCCGAGGAAACTTGGAGCATGCGCATGGCCCAAGGCGCTGCAGGGTTCGCAGCTGTGGGAATATGCACGCCGAGTTACACGAACAACGAAGGAGAGGCCTTCAAAGTCCCGCAGGATCCAGTCAGCATGTTGAAAAAGGCCCGAGGAAGCATATGGCCTACTGGTATTGTAGGGTTCACCCGTGACTTGGAGGCTTGGAGAGCCGAAGGAAAGCTACAGGGACTTGAAGTGAGCGTGCCATAAGTGTAGTACTTTTGTTTTTAATAGAACATTTCCCCAGCCATTAGCTGAATAGTTGGAAGATGGTAACTCAACGTCTATGCATTCCAACTTGGGTTGATTTACCTTCGGTTGGCATGAGGTTGAAATCCCGAAATAATACAACTGGCTTGCCGTAGCAATACTATCCTCGCCTGAAGTGTTTGACATCTTCGCCCTGACTCGAGCTAGCCAGCATCTCCTCGAAACGACGCTCTTGTGTCTCTGGCCGCTTTGCAGTCATGACCCAGTGAAAGACCTGCCGCCTGTAGGCCGGCGTCCGTTGTGCCAAATAAAAATTTGCAGGAGCGGCAGCCATCAGGCGCCGAATAAAATTGTCGCCGAGAGGGACTTCGCGCTCGAAACTCATCTGCGCCGTATTGGCCTCTGTGCGCTTGGCGAACGCGGCCCTTCCGGGCTCGTGGACGCGACCGGCGGCCATCAACAGTGCCATCTTGTCGACATTAACGCGGCTCCAGTGACTCCGGTTCTGTGCCCTCGGTGTAAATCGTTGTACCGTCCGGTCATCGTCGACCCTGCGTTTGACGCCATCGATCCAGCCCCAGCAGAGGGCCTCGTCGACTGCATTTGACCATGTCAGCGTTCCGCGGCCTGTATGTTTCTTGAAGAAGCCGACAAAGAGCTCCGTCCTCGCGCTGTAGTTGTAAGCAAGCCATTCGCCAAAGGCTGCTGGAGAGTCGAAGTAGATTGGCTTCTCCCAGCTCCCTCCGACCGAGCCCAGGTCTTGTGGATCTTGGCTGGGGGGCAACATCATGTTCTTTTTCGGGCGGCCAGGTCGTGGCGCGACAGCTGCCGTGTCTGCTATGATGGCACGTCGTATTTGGGCTGGACTAAAGCCAGTTCGAGATCGGATCTCCTCCTTTGACTTGCCGCCCTCGAAGAACATGGTGCGCACGTATTGGCGCTCATGTTCTCTCAGGTGCTTGGTAGACACGCCGGGCGGGCGACCCCCGATTCGAGGCATTGTGTTGAATATGTATCGTGGAGTATGGTGAATGGTATGGGTTTTGGACTCTGGCGGTTCAACTGTCAGGGGTGCTAAAATATTCTCGTGTCGGTTCGGGCCCAGCCACCAGGTCTGCTAATCAGGCCCACCCACTCTCCTACGAGCACACAGAAGGGCGCCCGTGAGCTCGCTTGTAAGTTGTGGGGTTGTTAGAGGCGGTAGTGCACCTACGGTTAGGTGTAGGTCAGCATACGATGCCCCGCGCCTTTGCTGTTGATACAGTGGAGGTGGGTTGGTTCAAACTTCAGGTTGCGACAGTGCATGTGTTTGAATGCCTGAGACGACCTACCTCGACGAGTTTGATTGGTTTGGGCGAATGGGAGAACCAGATCCAAGGGTTGGCAACACCATCACCGCTGCCCACTTTCGCTTGAGCACCCGGATATGGATGTGGTGATGTGGTGATGTGGTGATGTGGTGATGTGGTTTCGTTGGCACAGGTGGTAATGTAGCTGTAGCTGGTCGACTGTTTGTTCTTCTGTGCCTGCCCCGAAACCTTCTTTGTGGCGCGGGCAATGACGTGAGTAACAAAGCCAGAAGGAATAACCCCCCAAGACCCCTCATTGGTCATGCCTTCCGAGCTTTGTCTTCTAGGTGGGACACCATTTTTGGATTTTCAATTCGAGATGAGCGCGAGAATATACTCGATACACTATCCAGCTTGTTCTGAGCGAGCGGTTTCGTTGCGCTACGTTGGCATTATGGAGATCCAAAATCCAAATATGTACCTACACATGGCTTTCTTCGGTAGGGGTACACTGTATTCGTATGTCTTGAAGAATGTCAGCGATCCACAACCGGCTCCGAAAAGGCGTCCCAGGAAGATATATCACGACCTCGTTTGTCATCTTGTTAGTATCCTCCGACGTAAAGTCGGCGAAAGACGTTTGCCATTCTCCACCTGGCTTCTCTCGATATTGCCCTCTTTCGGTATGCCCAGTCCGAATCCACCATCAGGCAATCTGATATCTCGCATATACTTGCCAGGAAGGCCAATAGCTTTCCACCGATGATCGGCTTAGCTGCAGGCAGTGGGGTCAGCCGGTCTCAAACCCCACACGATGTTGGGAGTAATACCTGTGATACCAAGCAGCTATCACGTATCGCATACCCGCAGTCCCGCAGTCCGAAGTCCAGAGTCTTACCTTATCTATCGGGTCTTGGTTATCTCCAGCGTGATCCAAGGTTGTGTCTCGATTTCTCTTGTGGCGACTCAATGTGAGACTGTTTTCTACTTCATCTTCTTCGTCTGATCATTGATGGTAGCGATATCCACTCGCTTCGTTTGACTTGCCAGTAGAAAACTCACACAACTCACGAATACTTGCCATCGAGGCCAGATAACTGTGTTAGATCAGCTTCGCCATGGCAGCTGCAAGACATCCGCTGACCTCGCTATCCGAGGAGGAAATTAACCTCACAGCAAAAATCGTCCGCGGCTCTTACGATGCCGGCACAAAGCTTCTATTCAAAGGCATCACCTTGCATGAACCGTCCAGAAAGGAGATGCAGCAGTACCGAAGCGATGGAGGCCACTACCTGCCTCCTCGCAGAGCTTGGGTCAACTTTTACCTGACTGGAACGGCTTCCTTCTTTGAAGTCATTGTTGACTTGAGCGCTGGCAAGGTTGAGAGCAGCGTAGAAGTTCCGTCGCATTTCCACGGGCCTATCGACGAGTCTGAGATCATCACTGTCGAGAGAATTGCCCTTGAGGATCCTCGAACCAAGGCCGAGATCGAGAAGCTTCAGTTGCCCGAAGGGACCGTGGTCGTTTGCGATCCGTGGATCTGGTGAGTATATCCTAATGGCCAATTGCCCTGCTCGACCTTCATCCAAGTATTAACCATGACTAGGGGCGCCGACGGTGTAGCAGATGATGCTCGTCAATATCAGTGCTACATGTACATGCGTGATCCCAGTAATCCAAAGGAGGTCGACAGCAATCACTACGCATTTCCACTCAGTTTCTCACCTGTAAGCTATTTCATAGCCAGCCTGTCAGCTTGAAACTACCGTCATCACCGGGCTTGATCAGAGACATGGTCAAGTATCTAGTCTGTGTGGTGATGATATTACATGTACTAATAAAACACTGCCAGGTTGTTGACGCCACTACTATGGAAGTCACTAGGATGGATTACTTGCCAACAGGCGCAGGATTCGAGACAAAGTCGACGGGCCCCTGGCGGCCAACCACTGCCAACGAGTATATTCCGGAACTCAACGAGCAGAGAGACGGTCTGAAGCCTCTCAGGGTCGTCCAGCCAGAAGGTGCATCTTTCAAACTCGAAGGAGACGTCATTAAATGGCAAAAGTGGGAGATGCGCACCAGCTTCAACTTCCGCGAGGGTATGGTCCTGCACGAAGTGACGTACGACGGCCGGCCACTCTTCTACCGGGTATCGCTCAGCGACATGACGGTGCCATACGCCGACCCCCGCGCTCCATTCCACAAGAAGCAGGCCTTTGATCTGGGCGATGCTGGTGCCGGGCTCATGGCCAATGATTTGAAGCTTGGCTGTGATTGCCTTGGTGCGATTGCCTACAAGGACGGTCTGGTTGCCGACCACAATGGACTCCCAGTGGTGAAACCCAACGCCATGTGCATTCACGAGCAGGACGGAGGTATCTTGTGGAAGCACACAAACTACCGAAGCGGTCGTCCCGTTGTGGTCCGTCGTCGAGAGCTCGTCATTCAGAGCATCATCACTGTGGCCAACTACGAATACATTCTGGCCTTCATTTTCGATCAAGCCGGCGAAATGTCCTACGAGGTCCGCGCCACCGGTATATTGTCCACCCAGCCCATCGATGCTGGTGTCGAGGTTCCCTACGGAACGGTAGTCCACGACGGAGTCTTGGGAGGCTACCATCAGCACATCCTCTCTCTGCGTGTGGACCCCGAGCTGGACGGAAGCAGGGAGAACAGCCTCGTATACGAGGAGACCAGCGCTCTGCCGCGTCATCCCGACAGTAACCCTCACGGAAACGGCTACGTCAGCAAGCGTACCACGCTGGAGAAATCGGGTGGCTACGACCTCGAGTCCAAGAGGAACCGCGTCTTCATGATCGAGAATCCTAACAAGAAGAATCCCGTGAATGGAAAGAATGTTGCTTACAAGATGCATATTCCACCGGTGCAGCCCCTTCTTGCCGAGGAAGGCTCGATTCATTACGCGAGAGCCGAGTAAGTCCCACTATCAGATGTGCTGCTCGAGTCGTTGTAGTATAGTAGTACTAACTGGTGATTATAGCTTTGCCGATCACTCAGTTTATGTCACCAAGTATCAAGAAGGGGAGTTGTTCGCAGGCGGACAGTACACAAACCAGAATAAGAACACTTCCGGTGTGCGAAAGTGGGCGGCGCGCCAAGACGACATCACAAGTGAGGATATTGTCCTCTGGGTGCAGTTTGGACTGCAACATGTCCCGAGGATTGAGGATTTCCCAGTCATGTAAGTGCCCCTTCATGGCGGAATGCTATCTTCAAGCATTCTTGGCTTACAGATATACAGGCCAGTCGAGACCGTCAGAGTGTCATTTAAGCCGGCCAACTTCTTTACACGCAATCCCGCCATTGACGTTCCCCAATCAACGTAAGTGACGGACTCACCTCTTACAAATGCCCTGCTTTAGTAACCTTGGAACAGTCAGGAATTCAACAAGTCTGTGTTGATCGACGGCCGCCAGAATGGGACCAATGGAACAAACGGCAACGGAGAGTGCAACTCTTGCCCGTGAGATTTGTTCTCCTTGAAGCAGACACTTGATTGATGAGCATAGCGTATCACGATCACTGATGTAGACTTGAAAGATGATCTGGTCTTGAGTTTAGATGGATTCGTCATTTCATGAGGTAAGGATATCTAGCTGAAATGATAGTACTGTTATCCTTGTAGCTATGCCAATGCAAATATCCTGGCCAAAGATGGCGTCGAATTCAATCCTTCTTCTCGAGTTGGTAATTCGTCAATGGGTATATTTCGTTCATCCAGGAACGAGTGATCCTCCCAAAACAGAGTGCTGGACACCTTTCATGACCTCCTGCCCATCCCACGCGGCGTTATAGATTCAGCGCGCGAGCATGTTTCCATCCGATCCCGCCTAAGAGGTTGCTCACAATGTCCGCGAAGGGTCCGGTATCGCCCGCATTAACCATGTCGAAGCTGCTTCGGGCCTGGCTGTGCATCTTGGTCGGCCTCCTCGGCCGACGCTCACGAGCGGTAGGCTGCCCGGCTGCGGCGGGAAGAAGCGCGAAGATTGGAGTGAAATTTCGTTCTCGTCCAAAGAAGTCGTAGTCGAAAAGAATCGTAAGAATATGATAATGAAGGAGAAAACGGCTGATGGGTCTCGGCCCATCAGTTGGTGAGACTTGAGAGAGAGGGATACTGCGAAATTCAGAGGTCGCTGACGTCGGCACCACAATCACCCACTTTTTCTTTTTCTTATACAGAGGCTGGTCGTTCTTCTAAGTCTCGGGCTCTCACTGGGGTGGTCGCAGGGAGACGAGACATGTTCTCCTGGCACACATCCCAGACTTTTCTTTCCCGCGCAAGTGTTCGGCCGAGAAGAGTCGCAGGGTTCGGGATGTGTTGATCCAGCCCTCCACTGGCACTGCCGGCGACGAGGATGCCTCAAGCGGCAAGACATGCCATATTGCATGTTCTGACGGCCCGTCCTCTGGCAGGCGTCTCTCGGTGGCGCGCATGATATCGCGGCCATAAGCCCTCATCTCAAGCGGTCTCGCTCTGGCATACAAGTCGTAAAGTCATGACCCGATCCGCCTCGGGTCTACGTTCGCTTCCTCACACCGCCGCCCCGTCCTACCGCTTGACCACGACGGGCTTGGGCTCGCCGATCTGCGCGACGGTGATCTTGCTCCCGCCGGCCTTTTTCCCGCTCGGCTTATACACGGGGACCTTGTCGCGGCGCTCCATCTCCTTGCGCTTCTCCTTCAGGGCCTTGAGCACGTCGTCGTTGCCCGAGCTGCCGTACTTGCACTCCCAGACGACCCACGAGATGCCGACGAAGATGACGGGGCAGATGATGAAGATGGCGATCCAGAAGGGCAGCGAATTGCCCGACGGCGGCCACGCGAACTGCTCGCCAAAAGTGGTGGTCGAGGTGCTCGTCGCCGTGGCGGCCGTGGTTGTGGCGCGCACGGCTAGGGTCGCTGTGCGCGAGAGGAGCGAGGTTACGGTTGTTGCAGGGGCCATGATGGTATGTCGTTTGTATATACTTTGTATATGTTTCGTGGAAAATGAATGTATAATTCCTATCAAAGGAATGAGTCGCCGCGACAAGAAGAAAAAAAACCGGGGCGAAAGAGCCGTGAGAATCCAAAGAATGAAGGAGTGTGTATCGAAAAAGGAGTGTAAACTGAAGTGCAACGTCGACGTCGAAAGACCGAAAAGAGAAAGAAGAGACCAGATGCTGGATATTCCTGCGATAGGTAGATTGATTAAAAGAATACGCGCGGCTTTGCAGTGTGTAAGTGGTTCCTAGTTCGTATGTCTGTGACAAGTAATATGAATTAAGGGTCGTCGCTAGACCTTCTTCCACTTTCGATTTCAGGCAGGTTACTACTGGGGGTGGTTTATGGGTGGAGGAGGGGGAGATCCATTTGGAGGGGGGGCGGAGTGGCTTATAGGCTATGGACATGTTTTATCATCTTTTGCCCTCTGGACAAGACAATGCGCATCAAACCGAACAATGCGAAAATCATGGCGCAGCTCCAACAGAAGATGGGATGAACCATAAAGAATCCATTGTCTGCCTTGTTTGTCTTGTTCGTCTGATATCATTTTTGGGGAGGGAATTTCGATTGACGGTGACCTGTCACTCCAGTGGTCGCTTTTTTTCGCCGATCAGCAATCTACCGGGCTGAAACAAAGAGGAGGAGAAGCGATGCGCACAACCTGGCCCATACGTCAGCTCCTCTCCCAAGATTATCACACTATCGTTGGCATGCACTTGAGGCGTATCGCTGTTTGCAGGGTACCAAACCAGGTAATGATCATTATTAACATTAATCTTGGGGATTGCCAGTAGGAAGCGCGCTGGATTCCTCACGACAACCACAATCCCCTTCTTCATTATATCACGACAGATATGACTGCCTACCGCATCTAATACTGGAAGCGAAAGTCGAGACGCTTGTTGCCGTCCTTCTCGCGGGCTTCCTGGTCGTTCTGGTAGGCGGCCCTCTCCTCGAGCGACATCTGCTCCCAGGCCCTCTCCTTCTGCTTGTTCAGGTGCTTCAGGTACTGGCGCTGGGCCATGAAGGTGACGAGGCTCAGGGCGCAGATGGAGATGCACACCTTGTTGCCCGTCTTGTAGTACGGCGCGTCCCAGGACCGATAGATCTGGTTGCCGACGACGGACCCGATCTGGACGATGACGTTGTACGTCGCCGCCGTGATGGCGCGCTTCTTTACGTCGAACGAGTTCTCCGACAGCCACGACGCCACCAGCGGGTGGAAGTACGGGTAGCCCGACGCCAGCGTGATGAGCGAGAAGCGCGCCCAGTCGCGCCCGCCGTCGGGGATCGTGAGCAGCGCCGTCAGGATCGGCAGCAGCCAGAACTCGCCGATGAAGCAGTGGAACGCCCGCTCGTTGAAGTGGTTGCTGCTCCACGCCAGCGCCAGCATCGTGATGATCTGGAGACCGGCCGACGGCGCCGTCAGCATGTTGGACGCAAACGTCGTGAACCCGATGCGCTTGAGCGTCAGCGTCAGGTATGCCTGGATGGGCGTCGCCGGTATGTACGCGATGAGCCCGATGAAGTAGAGTCCCCACATGGACTTGTCCGACCATGCCGCTTTGATGTCCTTCCAGGTCGCGGGCTCCTTGACGGCCGTCAGACCCTTGGCGGGGTCATCTCGCAGTACACGCTGCGGCGGTTGTTAGCTTTGGTTTGTCTCATGATGAAAGGACGGGGCATGCTCACGTTGATCATGATGATTTCCTCCTTCTCAGTGTACCACGGCTTCCGGCACAAGACGGACGTTGTCTGGGTGGGCGAGAGAGGCAAGTAGAGGATCGAGGTGACACCCAGGACGACCGTAAGAAGACCCTCGAGCAGGAACAGCCAGAACCAACCTGGTCTGCCGCCGACGCCTCGCATCTCGAGGATACCAGCAGCCAAGAGGGCCGAGATGACTCGCGCAATGTTGAGGGTCGACCAAAAGGCAGCCAGCCGAGTCGACAGCTCTTTGCTGGTGTAAAAGTACGTGGCCATCAGAATGGCACCAGGAATGAAGCCGCCCTCGCACAGGCCGATCAAGGCGCGGGTGACGTAGAAGCCTGCGCGGTTCACGATGAAGCACTGGGCCCAGGATATCATGCCCCAGGCCATCATCATGAAAGGCAAGATGTACTTGAAACCATATCTCTTGGTCAGGAATTGGACGGGGAACTCGGCGCCCAAGAAGCACATGAGCTGGATAGTATTTCCCTGTATAACCCATCAGTCTCATAGTCCAAGTTGATGTAGTCCACAACTGAATTGTGAAAAGGGTATGTCACTGACATTGTTGTAATCATCAGAGGTCATGTTCAAGTCGTTCAGGAAGTTATCCGCCAGCGCGTTGGACAAGTTTCCTCGATCCAGCTGAAGGCCAAAGAACTGAGGTGAAGTGTTAGTAAGTCCGGGCTCCTAGATGAATACTTTGTTCCGACTTACCATGATACACAACCAGCCGAGGAGTCTGATATCGGTCTTCCGGACCACTCGTCGCTCCTCGGCGGCGGACCACGAAGCATACGGATCGAACCGGTGTCCACCCTCATAGCTCTCGTGAGGACGGATGGAGAGATAGATGTTCTCGCGACCGACCTCGACGACGCCCTTGTCAGGCTCGGCGTGGTACTCGGCCACCGACTTGGAGCCCGAGTTCTCGATATCGTCGAAGGAGCCCATGATGTTCAAGGTTGCAACCTGCTATGACAGATGGTAGCAGTCGAGACGTCTGGAGTAACCTCGAGTCAGTCTCCCTTGGCCGATCTACACAACCACGTCAATGTCGAACGAGCTGAAACGATGGGAGGAGCTGATCGAATGAGTCGGAAGGGGCAGGTAGCAAAGTCGTTCGACGAACTTTATATTGTAGATAGGCGTGGAAAATTGTCAGCAGAGCCCAGGCCCAAAAAATAGACTATTATCGCATGGCGTGATACGCGTTTGGGACAATTCTTATTCGTCCTTTAGACATATCCTGTTGGGACTTGTCTCTTTACACCCCTGGAGGTAGGGATTCAACGACATGCTATTCCGCAGTACCACGGACAGGACGCCCAGCACTGACAAGCCACCATGTGAGAACCAGCGCATACTCGGACACCACTTCGAGCACTGAAGCTGTAAGAACCGAGGCGTCATACTGGTACGGTTCATGCCGTGGTAGCGTATCCGACTCTCGAGCCGACGTGACCACCTCGAACTGGAACTGCATCTCCGCTAGCGCTGTGGACGACTAGGTTGGTGATTCGCCATATGCGGCAGGCTAGTCGGCCACGTTCCGGAATGCGGGGTTGACTGGAGAAATTCTCGGAGGCTCGAGTGGTTGCACCATTGCGGATACTGATGTCGTCTTCCGGATCGGGCGCTGGGCAGCTGCGAGCTTGGGAGGACTGGGGGAGCTGGAATTCAGATATTAAGCCCAGTGCCCTACTAGGGGTCGTGAGAGGCGCCCATGCTATCAATACGGTCCTGGCCTCGGTGAACAAGAAGACTGCGACTGGCTTACCGATAGGGACTGCGTCTATCAATCACGCAATATTAGCGCTCGATTCGCAATTCTATCCCAGCTTCAACTTCAGTACTATACTGCTTGTGCATTTACACAAAAGCCCCCAATCAGATCATACAATCGTTTATGCATAGAATATCGAATACGCCACACGCCCGCAGTTCCAGAATCAGAATGCCTTCCATCAGCACAGACTCGGCGCTAGACTTCCACATCGTGGGAGGCCATGCAGACTCCCGCCCCCGGCTGAGCGAGCCTCTGGTCTATTCCGGTACTCTGGATGGCTTCGAGCAGAACGACATTACGCCCGTGATTGGCCGCGAGTACTATGGCCTGCAGATACGTGATCTGCTTGCATGGGACGATCAGCACATCAAGGATCTTGCCGTGACGAGTGAGTTTACCATACTAGAAATCCCAAGCGGAGAGATGGGATCTCCAAAAATCGATGCCAGAGATAACCGAGAACTAACACGGAGCCTCATCATGCAGTCTCCCAAAGAGGTGTCGTTTTTCTGCGTGACCAAGATGTGACGCCTCTCGAAATGAAGGATTTCATGATCCGATTGTCCACCCTGGCCGGATCCCCATCTTCCTCCGGCCTCCACATCCACCCCTTGACCGAGGAGGGAAGCGAGCTAGGCGACCAGATCTCTGTCATCTCGAGCGAAAAGCAGAAGAAGGGAGGCGGTCTCACACACCAGCTGAGCGACGTCAGCCGCTTTGCATCCACAGCATGGCATAGCGATATAACCTTTGAGAAGGTGCCGTCGGATTATGCCATGCTCAAGATCCACACACTGCCCAAGACAGGTGGCGACACGGTATGTGCAAGCCTTCTACCTCGGCGAGGTCGAACATGTTTGCTGACTTGACCCTAGCTCTGGGCATCTGGGTACGAGATCTATGATCGCCTCTCGGAGCCGATGAAGAAGTTCTTGGAGGGTCTCACCGCGACGCACGATGCCAACTTCTTCCACGACGAGGCCTCGAGACTGGGCAACCCCCTGCGAAAGGGCATCCGCGGCTCCCCTCTCAACGAGGGCAGCGACCTCAAGGCCGTGCACCCCGTCATCCGGACCAACCCCGTCAGCGGTTGGAAGAGCGTCTTCGTCAACAAGGGCTTCACGAAGCGCATCAATGGCGTGAGCAAGGACGAGTCGGACGTCCTCCTCGCCTATCTCTACAACCTTGTTACACAGAACCACGATGCCCAGGTGCGCATCAAGTGGAACAAGAACGACCTGGGCATCTGGGATAACAGGTCGACTTTCCACTGCGCGACATATGACTATGAAGCAGCCAGGGCTGGCGACCGTGTTTGCAGCTTGGGCGAAGCACCATATCTCGACCTCGAGAGCAAGAGCCGGAGATCGGCGCTGGATGAGTAAGATCCAAAGTTCAAGGATCACATCGGAAAGCAACTATTCATGTGTTAATTAGCGAAGTTTTAAAGTTTTCTTCTTTCTCAAAGCTGGCAGCGAAAGCATCGCTAGATGTGTGAGATAGGAATGTCGCCGCCTTCCGTCGGGAATGTTGATACTAATATCCAGCATTGCCTTGGCGAGCTTTCATCGGGTTCGATTAGATTATATTTTCGAGGCGGTTCAGTGGGTAGGCGAGAAGTGCCGCCGCGACCCCGCTCACTTTAATGTACTGTCGTTTGTGTCGCATTTTCGTAAGTCAAATGAGAATATGTGACCGACAGGCTGCAGATAGTGGGTATACAGAGAGAGCATTGGGGCCGTGTCGCATTCCTGATAGGACGTCTTATCACGAAACCCCCCCCCAATATTGGGTCTTGCGTCCGCTTGAACCGTTTAGCTTCAACGGTGATCCAGTGGGGGAGTTTTCCAAATGTCCGGGACTACATTCTTGGGATTGTATAGCAGCATGAATCATTACCAACAAACCTTTAGCTCATTACAGTTGCACTGCGCAGGTATCCTTAACCGTCCGTATTTGATCAATAATGGCTTCGGCGGATAGACTTTTAGTGACGGTAGTCGGCGGAGGCATTGCGGGCCTCTGTGCTGCCATTGCACTCCGTCGCGCCGGCCACACGGTCCACGTATACGAGAGATCGGGACTCAACAATGAAGTCGGTGCTGCGATACACCTTCCACCCAATGCCACCCGGGCTTTGCTTGCCTGGGGTCTCGATCCTGTACGTGCGAAGCTCGTCACCGTCAAGTCAAGCTTCCGTGCCAAGGCAGATACGCTCGAACGATTCCACGTGGGGACATCAGAGGCGGCAATCGCGGAGACATATGGCGGGCCGTGGTTCTTCGCGCATAGGGTAGACTTCCACGATGAGTTGAAGCTCTTGGCGACTGACAGTGCCGGAGAAGGAATTTCGGTAGTCATCCACGTGAAATCGGAGGTTGCAAAATACGTGAGGGTCCCCTTTCTGAGAAGACATGGTGTATGAAACCACAAAACTCACTCACAATGGACTTCTAGGATCCTGATGTACCTTCCATCACGTTGTCGAATGGTACCGTCATTACGTCGGATGTAGTCATTGGCGCCGACGGCATTCATAGCACGGCTGTTGAAGCTGTTCTCGGAAGAGTCAATAAGCCTGTTCCGTCGAGGGACTTGTACAACTTCTGTTATCGGTTCTTGATTCCAACGAGCGAAATCGAGAGCGACCCTGAAACAAGTTTCTGGACCGAAGACGATGACGGTCGAATGAAGTTCTTTGTTGGTGATTTGAAACGAATTGCTTCATATCCATGTCGAAAGTAAGCCTTTTGTGGTCGAAATCTTGATGTTGCCGGATAACTGATAAATTATAGCAATGAGATGCACAACTTTGTTGCACTCTTCCACCAAGATGACTTCAGCATGATGAAGAAAGAAGGTCAGTCGATGTGGTATCCGCCTCTCCCAGCATTACTCTGACAGGCGCTTGTCTAGACTGGCAGGCCCCGGTGAGCAAGTCGCAGCTGTTGGAGACATTTACCGGTCTGCATCCCAAGCTGGAAGCTGTTTTGGACAAGGCCACAGAGATCAAGCAATGGGCCCTTCTCTATCGAGAGCCAATTCCAACCTGGATTCGTGGCAAACTGGTCTTGGCCGGTGATGCTTGCCATCCCATGTTGCCTCGTGAGTGTCGTTTCAACGTGTAGAGGATTCCGCCAGGCTGACAATTCCCAGACCAAGGGCAAGGAGGAGCGCAGGGGATCGAGGACAGCGTGGCACTTGGCCTGGTTTTCTGTGGCGCTAGAAAGGAGGATGTGCCAGTCAGGCTTGCCCTGTACGAGAAGATCAGGCGCAACCGCGCCAGTCTGATACAGATCTTCAGCAACGCCGGGCAAGACGAAGCAGAGCTTATTCGCCAAGAGGCTTCCAAGTATATGCCGCCAGAAGAAGTCCCTAGTCCGTCATTCCCCACGATACGTTTGAGTGTGCTAGACTGACTTGGCCCGACAGAATCGCCTGAAGAATTCTTCGACTTCAACTTTGGGTATGATGTGGTGCAGGACACACTGAACTACCTTCAGAGTCTCGATCCTTCCTTCGAGGTTCCAAAGACCTTCTTTGAGAGGGTGCCGACAGGAGGCGTCTATCCAAAGTCGGCTCGGTATGCAGGGTCGACTATGAGCTATCAGGATATCTCCAAGATTGCGCGAGCAATGCCGCAGATTCAGATGGTGGAAGTAAATGACGGAGAGCCGTGATGGTCGTCTGAGTCATTAAGTACTGGAGGATGGCAAGTGCGTTGAAGAGCTTCTGCTTAGCTGCAGGCGGTGAGATTCCTGCGTTATGAAGGCATTTTCATAGTTTCATCCGGAGGGAAGGAATCATCGAGATTCTTTCAAATATCGAGAAGAAAGTCGGCTCGGCCGGCTCGCCGAGTTTTGATTGTATGAAATGCATTGAATTTGATTCCTGAATATAGAGGTCTTTGTTATGGTTGAGACTTTAAGCTCTGTGGCTGCTGACGCCGATTGCAGCTAAAGGAGCTGGGCCACCTGGCTGCCACTGCCAGCGTCCCCAAGTGCCTGGGTGTTGACATCCACTGTTGAATCCAATTCCTTAGCGTCTATCACCAGCCAAGCTCCGGATGCTGAAGGACATCACATCACATTCATGAGACTGCATCGTTGTGTACGTTTCCTGCCACTCGTTGAACTAGGAATTGGTCGCACGACCAGCCATCCACAGGCGTTTTTCATAACTCCTCTGCGCCGCTTCTCCTCCCAGCCACCTGCCCGCCACTGTGTCATGGAGGAGCAGTCCAACCCATCCCTCGTTGAGACTGGTGGAGTGAGAGTGGCCATTGAAGGATGCGTAAGTTTTGTTCCATTTTACTTGCAATCCCCGACGCAATAGACAGAGCGCTATAATTTGGGTAACATACCAGCTCTGTGTCAACAGAGACGCTTTCCCTTTTCTCTATCCCAATAAATCATTTCCTTTATTTTCGAAATACTGATGGACTCCTTTGTAGGGTCATGGCACACTCCACGCCATATATGCTAAAGTACAGAATGCGGCACGCGCAAGAGGTTGGTCGGGCGTGGACCTTCTCATCATCGGTGGCGATTTCCAAGCCGTTCGCAATGCCGCTGATCTCACCGTCATGTCTGTGCCTGTCAAGTACCGGGAGCTGGGGGACTTCCCAGATTACTACAGCGGACGTGTGACCGCCCCGATCCCTACCATCTTCATCGGTGGCAATCACGAAGCTAGCTCACACTTGTGGGAGCTTTACTACGGCGGCTGGGTAGCACCGAACATCTACTACCTCGGATTCGCCAACGTGCTTCGCTTTGGTCCCATTCGCATTGCTGGTATGAGCGGCATCTGGAAGGGCTTCGACTACAATAAGCCACACAGCGAGAGGCTGCCATTCAACCAGGACGACATCAAGGGCTTCTACCATGTGCGTGAGATTGACGTGCGGAAACTCTTACTCCTGAGAGAGCAGGTAGACGTAGGTCTCAGTCACGACTGGCCGAGGGCCGTCGAAAGACACGGCGATGAGAAGGCCCTGTGGCGAATGAAACCAGACTTCCGGCAAGAAAGTTTGGATGGAACTTTGGGTAACCCAGCAGCAACGTACATGATGGACCGCTTGCGACCCGCGTATTGGTTCTCAGCGCACATGCACTGCAAATTCACGGCACTCAAGAAGTATGAGCCGCCAGCACACGTAGTAGCTCAGGAACAAGCATCCACGACACCGCAAGACGTTCCTGTCCAGCCCAAGGAAACAGCCTCATCGGAAACGCCGGCAAAGCCTGACAATCCTGATGAGATAGACTTGGACATGGAAGATGATGACGACGAACAGCCCATTCCCGACTCGAAACCCGCCGCTACATCTGAACCAACGCCTGCTGCAACTAGCAACGCCGTCTCAGATGAGCTGCGAGCTCAACTGCCTGCGTCGTTTGCAAAACGACCAGAACAGCCACGTGAGCCACGTGGTACACCAGGCCAACCAGTCCCTCCAACCATCTTCAACACGGAGACGCGTTTCTTGGCTCTAGACAAGTGCCTACCTGGTCGCAAATGCATCCAGCTCGCCTATATCAAGCCGATCACTACACCAGGCGAGGGTTCGGTCTCAGACCTTTGCTTGCAATATGATCCCGAGTGGCTTGCAATCAACCGCGTCTTCCACCGGTATATCAAGATTGGCGACCGCAGCGCCAAAAATCCCACCAACGAAGGCGAAGCAGTATACAACGAAATGATCGACAAGGAGCGTGCCTGGGTGGAGGAGAACATCGTGGCCAAGGGAAAGCTGGCGGTGCCATCCAACTTTGCCATCACGGCACCGCCTCACCAGCCCGGCGACCCGGAAAAGACCGACGAACAGCCGGAGGAATACACTAGTCCGCAGACGGCGGCCTACTGTGAGCTGCTCGGCCTCGAAAACCTCTGGGATGCCACGCCCGAGGAGAGGGCTGCCCGCAGGGCGCAGGGCCCGCCTCCCGAGGAGCCTCGCCGTGACGGTGGCAGGGGAGGGTTCCGAGGCGGAAGAGGTGGTAGGGGAGGTGGACGAGGCGGTGGCGGCGGCTCCGGGCGAGGACATCGTGGCGGCCGTGGTCGAGGCCGTGGCAGATGATAAACAAGTGTACTAATGTTTATTGTCGTCGCATGTATCGTCATTGATTTCGTCCACCTACAGCTGTACAACTATAAAGTCACACGGGCGCTGCATATGTATTCAGTCGGATTACATCAAGGAGGGAGCGGAACCTGAAGCAAATCATAGGTGTTGATGGCTTCGTACCGACATATGTCTTGTTACATCCACAATTGATATTACGGCCATTGGCGGTCCATCTATACAGTTGAGAAAAAAAGTCCAGAATCTCAGGCAAGGCATGGCACCATCTCATAGTGAGAAACATTTAATTTGGTCATCGGATTTTCTATGCTAGAGTCTCATCTACTGAATAGCCTGAGCTTGTAGGTATCTCCATATAATCTTTTGGGGGGCTTCCTCTTTCTCGTCTTTTCATATTCTAGTACCCTGCTAGGACATTTTTGAAATGTCCAACACTTCTACGCCTTGATACTCTCCGGTCTATTCGATTTTTGGATACCATTCTTCTGTTCCTCTGGCGCATCCATTTCGGCAGGCTCGTCGAATATTGGGTGTTCCGCTTCGTGGTCCTCAAAAGCGCCAATAATATCCAGCTTGATGCCCACGTCCTTGCAAGCGGCGATAATCTCCTTGGGCACGCCATCGTCGCCCCCGACGACGACCACAGTCTTGAGCTTCTTGTTCGTGTGCTGCGCCATCTGCAGGGTGTACTCGAACAGCTCCGTCACTTCCTCGTCCGTGCCGAGCTGGTGCGTGAACTGCAGCGTCTCGAGCTCGGGCGCGAGTCCCGCCGAGTGAAGCCGGGGCTTGTTGGACTTTTTGCCAAACAGCTGGTAGTCCCAATTCATGTGGAGGACCTTGAGCACCTCAAAGTTGCGCATCCTGGCAGGTTTCCTGCCTGTCAGGGTCGGGTGGTCGATGATGATGCTCTCCAGGGAGTGCGCCTGGGACTTGAGCGCCATGATGTAGTCGCTCATGTTGTCGGAGCTCTCCTCCAGCTCGGGGCACGGCTCTTCGGCCTGCGTCATCACGAACTCCCTCAGCCCTTTCGGGAACTCGAGGACATCCGAAAGAGCATCGTCGTTGATGTCGCACTCGATGAGTTCCAAAGTTTGCAGCGAGGTTTCGTACGGCTTCTCAATAAAGTCAAACCCGCGGTAGTCTAGCTTGGCCTTGCGGATGGTGAGATGTTCCAACGTTGGGTGCGCAAATATGTGAATGTTCTCGCGCAGGTCCCAGTAGGCGTCGTCCGAGCACTGATAGAAGAGCGTACAGGACTTGAGACAAGCCAGGTCAAAAGGCCCGTTGAACAGTGCGCCGATGCCGTGGAGAAGCGTCGCCGGGACAGAGACCTCGAGCTTCTCCAGGTTGCTCATGGTGCTGATGGTCCTGGACAGGGCCTCGAAGTTGGCCGGGTGGTAGTGAGAGCCATGAATGTGCCCATCGAGCCTGAGATGCGACAGCTCATGCGTGGGATACTCGAGGCTGACATCTTGGATCGCAGATCCGCGGCGCATGCGGCGCTTCAGTGAATCGCTAAAGACGAGGTGCTGCTCCGGGGTCTCGAAGCGGATCTTCTTGTAGAGGATGGCATCTGCCAGCTCATGCCACGACTTATTCACGAGCGACACGGCACAGAGATCCCGGCGCGAGATGAGTGCCACGGACTCGAAGACGTGCCGCAGTAACTCATCCGGCAGGTCGGCAAGCTGCGCGACCGTCCCCGAGGCAGTGGGGGCATATCTAGAGAGTTGCGCAACGGTCCTGGGAGTAGTGGCAGCGCAACCGGAAGGCCTTGTACGATGACGACGCTGGGTTAAAGAAGACTCGGCACCACGAGCAGCTTCTTGCGGGTCGGCGGCAGCTCCACCGACCATCGAATCGCGCGACATGCTTGGTGGTCCCGCGATCGGTTCGCTGATTGTTTGATGTGGATCCGAGAGGGAAACGAAGTGGACTCTGAGCCGGACCCAGACGGAAGGGGAATAATTATTAGATGCGGCTGATGGGATGAAGACGGCCGAGTCTAAGCGTGGATGCTGATAGGGGCGCCGAGGCCCGCGCTAGCCGTAAGAGGTAAGAAGATGACGGGCTCTACCCTGCCTCGAGTGTGCCGGGAGGCAGGCAAGGTTGCTGATAAGGTTTCCAAGGCTGTCTCTTGTCGAAAGAGTCAGGGCCACGATAAATCTCGCGTGGAGGTTGTCAAAAAGTCAATTGAAAAGGGTTTCGAACATGTGCAGAGGGTGCGGATGTCTATTAGTAAGAATTCCATGTCCCGAGGGCGAAGAAATACGGTTGCGGCTTTCTCCAAGTGAACCACTTGTGTCTCTTTATCTCCATCCATCGACAGTATCAAGTCTTACGACTATGACATGACATTTCCCCGGAGTGACAATAACGTGCGGCACATGCCGGGAATACAAATAAATAGCTGCTACTTGATGAGAAGCACATGATCATATTATTGTAACATAGGCCAAGTTGGTGGTGGTTAATTGAGACATCTGTCTACTCGAGTTCCAGTGACTTTGGGTCATGGTAGAATGACCAACGTGATACAAGTTTTCCATGAAGATATTTATCCCCTCCTAAAAAGCATGGCCTCCATAGGGAAAGCAGGCGACGCAGAGTGCGGGGGACGGTGTTCTTCTTCCATCCGATATAGACGAGTAAACCCATAGAGAAAGGATTGATCGCATATGCTAAGATGGTGCTGCATACAGGCATGTAGGTTGACGATCTGATTAGAGTTCACAGCACATGGCACCACATACTTACACAATCGGCAAACATTATCAGTAACTGCCAAATGCGATGAGATGTATTCGCATGATGCAAATGTCTCATTACTCCTGCGTGGTGCATGATGCATCACGGCTTTCAACTGCACCCTCTATCCAGGTAAGCAGGCAAAACTCCGTACGCCATAACGTTGCGATCTCTGGTAGGGTCCATGTCCAAAGCAACCTCCTGAGGAAAAGCCGAGTCATGCATCATAATACATTCATGTCGTTACGTCGCTTCTTTGGTGAATGTTAGCCGGGTCGTGCTGCTGGTTCTGGGTCCGTCTTACTGTCGAGTTGCAGATAGTCTGCAGCCATCAAGACTTCCAAACACAGCTCGACGGGAATGTCCATGTCTGGCACGTCCTCTCGATCCTTGTTCTTGTACCAGTAATGAAAATACTCCACAACCTTCTCCAGAACTTGACCACTGGAAAGTTGTCAGTTGCTGAGAGTCATGGCACTGGCCTGACGATGGTGATGAATGCGGGAGCCTCAGATCAAGTGTAGTTGGCTGTCATGCAGTCCCGCGGTATGGGGGTCTGTCCAGAAGGCAACATGGGGTTTGCATCGTCGAGCGACGGGTTGAGATGGTGTACACCACCAAGTGAAGACGTGTCCATGTCCAAGGACAACACCACATCGGCGAGGTTCCACTTACCTGATCTCTGGAAAGGTACAACGGCCGGTCTGGGCTTCCAGCAAGCTTCCGGAGCCTGCAGACAAACCAGTTCAGCTACCTCGAAGAGCGAGAACAAGGCTCAGAGTGAGTCCTTACCGCGAACTTCCAGCATGCTCTTGATCATTGGGCTGACCAAGGCGGCCTCCCGGAGCACGACGAACTCGAAGTCGTCTGCCGAAATGAGTGTGATGTACTTGGAAGCCATGTTCGCACAAGGTCCGAAGACGAGAGAAAGTGCGAAAGTGTCTGGTGCGAACAAGGGTGCCGAAAAACCAATACGTGACTGTGAACGCGGTTTGCCCTTGGACGGGACGCGCTATTGAGGGCAGAGATTTTTTGAAAATCATTTTTCCGCCGTGGTGTGCGTGCACGGTCCAGAAGAGACGCGGATTCCAGGGTGGCAGGCGCGTCTAACAAGCCAGCTGGCGACTGCTTATTAGAGGCTGAGAGTGGGGGGCGTTTTAGGCTTGGAAGAACAGCAAAGAAATTCTAGGTGGCTGGTACCTTGTTTTAGTAGGTGGGACTCTCTGGCGGAGGGCGTCCAGTTCTAGGTGCGACTACTGGGCGAGCTGGCAGACCTGGGTGCCTGGTACCTAGATTCTCGACGTCATCCGTGCTGTTGTCTTTTTTAGCGTTACCTAAATTCCAAGGTTCATCTCGAGAATAGGTGCGAAATATTCCGCAACAGCGGTCATTAGTGAGTGGGCTTTTGTCGGTGGGCTTTTTGGCTGATCAAGGCTTCCAGTATTGGCGAAGAACAAATCGTTGCCGAGTGGCCCAGCCAGAGCTCTAAATCTGCTGGGGAGGCCCAAGGTAAAGCTCAGTGGTTGGCGGGGGGTTCAGCCGGTTTGCGGCAGCTGAGGCACCCAATCAACGCGGGGTCACCCGAGTTTTAGGCCATAATGACAACGTTGATAGACATTGGCTGGCTCCCGACCTGCAAGGGGTTACCCGGTCAACCGCTACAGGTATGCGCATGACAGCGTGCCGCCAACCAGAACAAGTGTTCGGCAGGAAAGCAAGCATCAAGATTCCACCGTTTGTGCCTTTGTAAACACTTGATCTCGATCCTTTTCTCTTCATTCCCGCTTCCACCTTTCCCATCACTTCATCGCAATCTCGAGCAACAAGAATTCATATTCCGTACATTCTTCAACTCGCCCAAAGGCACAACTCAACCTGCACCTGCTGGAAAGTCGTACACTACATTCCTAGCGGTGAACACACCTTTGCGACAACCACGCGGCCAGCTCCAGTTTACAAGCATATCTCCCCCCATCGACGCATAGGCCATACCCAACCGGAATTCGTCCATTCCATCGCAGCATCTCTAGCAAATCGATCACCGCCAGACAGCCCTTGCTTGTTGCCCGCCAACCATGGCGTACTACCAAAATCGCAATTCCTACTACGGAAACAACGAGAAGCACGACATTCCCCGCAGGCCGACGACGAGCGGGCGCACATCGGAGCGCAACACGCGCTCCAGCGAAGGCACAGTCAGCACAGTCATGAGCGGCTCGACGGGTAGAGAATCGTCAGGGACGCACAACACGGAAGCACCGGCCTACTCCAAGAAGATTGTCGTCGTTGGCGACGGCGGTTGCGGCAAGACGTGTCTCTTGATCAGCTACAGCCAAGGCTACTTTCCAGAGGTAAGTCCTCTCTCTCTCTTTCGCAGCATTCGCGCCACGAATTCCATTGCCGCGAAAGCGACACACCATTTACATGGGTCTTCCACGACACGCGAATTCCGCGATTACGATACCATACGAGATGCTGACTATTGCGCTCATAGAAATACGTACCCACCGTCTTCGAGAACTACATCACATATCCAACGCATCCCCCCAGCGGTAAGACCGTAGAGCTCGCGCTCTGGGATACCGCTGGGCAGGAAGAGTACGACAGATTGCGACCACTCTCGTATCCGGAGACGGACTTGATCTTCGTTTGTTTCGCCATTGACTGCCCCAACTCCCTCGAAAACGTCATGGACAAGGTACGTTTCCCAGAAATAGAAGCCACCACACACAGGCCTCCCAGCTGGGGATTCCCAACCACCCCGCTTTCACGATCTTTACGTAAAAACAAACTTCCAGATTCAGTGCGCTAACCATCTTATCGGAATAGTGGTACCCAGAAGTCCTCCACTTTTGTCCCTACACGCCCCTCATTCTCGTGGGGTTGAAGTCAGATCTGCGCCACAAGAAGACATGTATTGAGATGCTCAAGACCCAGGGCCTCACACCCGTCACTGCCGAGCAGGGCATGACTGTTGCCCGGAAGATGGGCGCTCAGTACATGGAGTGCAGCAGCAAGGAGATGAGAGGCGTTGACGAGATCTTCGACCAGGCCATCGTCACCGTTGTGGGTAATGACCGGCGCAACCTCGAGGCGGCCATGGCTGCTGCCGACAACTCGACGTCAAAACCATCGCATGAGAAGAAGAACAGCGTCTCTCAAATCCGACCTTTTAAGAAGAAGAAGAGGAACTGCATTCATCTCTAGATGTGCTCCCTCATTGACGATTGACGAAAAAGTCATGATGGGAAAAAAGAATTCAACCACATCATGAGAACGGCGAGGGGATGGTTATACCCGGTATTGAATGACCTATTCAGCATGATATTTTCGCCACGATTCCTTTGTTTGTTTTACGACCTCGGAAAGATATTACGAGGAAGCACAATTGCATCGTTTCACCATCATGACAGCGAGAGTCAAGACAGGATCTCGCCTCGCATATAGACCTTGATGAGCGGGCGTTTCGTGCTGTCCTGCTATCGATCAGGGGAGGGTCTACGATAATGAGTTGGACGGGAGCTGTTGACCAAACAGTCTTCTTTCATATTGTATGTGCAGCATTTTAATGCGAGGGATCGGAGCAGGATATACAAAGTGTCCCTTCTTTCATTTTTCATATTTCTTTCTCATCAGAGGTACCCCAAGGAGGGAAGCCCGTATTCGTGGAACCCACATGTATTAAGGGAGGACTCGTTTCGTTTTGTTGTATTGCGTGGTGTTGGGACTCTTGCCTTTTTTTTTTTTTTTTTTTTTTTTGTTTTTCTCTCGACGTCAAGCATATTGGTTTGGGATAGGAAATAAATCACATTCATCAATCAGTGGTCCTATTGTGTTGCTTCGTGACTTTGTAAATCGTGATTTTCGGTCCAATGTGAACTAGAACTCATATATAGGCATTACCATCGTCCTACATAAAAGTCATTCCTCTATGGATTGACAAAAAAAGTCCTCCCATCAAATGACCAGGTCCAAGCCAAGACTACTCGTTGTTGTATCTTACAGACGAGGGTCTGATATCACAGACGGGATGTAGGTCCGTCGTAGTGCCCATTGCCATTGTCATTGCCTTGTCTTTGCTCCAAGTTGGTATGCAGATGCAGCTGACAATGGCGTGGCACAATATGACGAGGTCGCCCTGTTACTGGGAGACCATTTGTCACGGCAGAGCTCCTTGGTGCTTCATGACGATGATCTCTTCATTCTTCCTTCTTTGGCGACCTCTCTTCATTGCCCTCTGCGGCGGCTTCCGCCTTGCCACCATCGTCCTCGGGTTGCTTGGCCATTACATTTTCGAACTGAGACCAGAGTGCTTCCACCGACGAAAACTCATTTCCCACCTGTTCGCGGTCAAGTCAGTTAGTCGCCTTGAAGTAGGCCGTCGGCATTCACGTGGTCTTTGCCGGTCTGACCGCCACCTGCTGACTTGGGGCAGCATGGGCGGTGGGCAGCAGTCGAGACGACGAGGGGCATAGGAATGGAGAACAAGAACATGAACATACAGCAATGACGCCCTCGAGGTTGCGGTTCAGCTTGTTGATGTTGGCGAGAACGTGCTCGAAGCTCTGCAAAAGACACACATGACCTCTAATCAGCCCACCGACTTCCTTTCAAGAGCAGTACACCGCGTTCCATATGCGCGCGCGTGTCATGCAGCTGCGCAAGGCTGGGGGCCGACTACTACGTACCATGGCGATCTCGCCAATGAGGGCCTCCCTCTGTAGCTCAAAGTAGGTCTTTTCTCTGCCGCCTCCGCCAAAGCCCACGACGCCGCTCATGGCGGACATTGGTCTCTGGTGGTTCGACATGATCTTGGCTGCCACCACCGAGATTCTTCTCCTTTGCCGGGTTCCGGAGTCCGGGAACAACAAGGGGAATTACGAAAGGGGATAAGGATAGAAGAGCCTCGATCCGAGATTTGCCTTGCACCCCCTCGTCCTTGTTGTTGTCTGGGGTATAGTGATTCGGTGGTGGGCGTGGGGCCCTTTACTTGCTGCTCCGGGTCTACTGTACCGTACCCACGTTGAGGCTCTGCTATGAAGGTCCAGGTTCTAGATGCCGGAAAGGGGATCGGTACGGGGTCTGGGACGAAAGAGGGAATTGTGGTATAGAGTGGCTGGGCTGGGCAGGGAGAGCCGAGTTTGTTTGGGAGACGCGAGGCCTGGCTGTGTGTGCGTGCGGGTGTGTGACGCGATGGCGTTGCTGCTTTGAACCGGCGCGGGCGGGGCGCAGAACAGCTAGCTAACCACTGTAGACGACCATCTTGGCGGGAAGGGCGTCGCTTAGGCGCCCTGGCTGGCCTGGCTTTAACGCATGAATTATGTGGGGGCGTACGACGGCATCTATCGTCACCAACTCGACACCAACAGGAAAAGAATGTGGCTCGGCGGATGTCATGACGGGTGTTTTTTTTCCCTGTTTCTATCCCCGTGACCAGTTTGACTGCTTCTATAGAGATGCGCTAACTCGAAAGGGAACCAGCGGTCAAAACGTTCGCGGTAGACGACCTCGACGACATTGTGCAACGGATTAATTGTGTACTTGGTTTCGGAACGGCATGGTCACTTTATCACATGCACCAGAGATTCGCTCGCATCATGCGACCACTGAAGAATCTCAGATCTCGAGTGGTGCCCAGTAATATTCAGCAGACAGATCTGAAAATAGACCGACAGTTGTGACACGACAAAGTTTATCATTCCGTGCGAAGACAGATCTGAGATATACGGGTCCAGGTGATGAGGATGTGCAAACATGCTGGGCTTTAGTATATGCAGCTATATCTTACGGCAGCGGAAAGAAAGTCGGCGGTTTGTGACTCGGTTGGTCGGTCGGTATTTGCAGAGCTAGCCTTGCTCAACAGGAAACGGCTGACTATCTCGACTATTTCCTTTGGGTCACCAATCAAGATTTTCATACAAGTCCTTGGCAGCTATGCTTAGCCGCCTTCAAGTAGTATTCTCGCAGAAGAAGCAATGATTTGACTTTCTCCCCTGAAAGTTAACAATGTACAGTAATGTTATATTATGGAGCGAACCAGGACGCAGCTTGCTCGTGTATGCTGCGTCCGTTGAAGACATTTAATTTGAGGTCTTGGCAATACGGGGACTAGTAATCAACGGCAACGCTTTTTATGTGGATGCCAGACCACGAAGACACGAGACGAGCAAAGGAAGCGAGCGAGCGACAGGAAGTGGTCAGAAGGTCGCTCGCTCGCTCGCTGCCGGCATTGCGGGCGCCCAAAAAGCTTGGTTCGTGAGTCGTGAGATTCGTGCCGGCTTGGCTTGGCTAGAGCCCACCGAGGTCCCCCATCCCATGGCATGACTGGCAAGAGACTGGTGCCTTTGCGGCCGTTTTACTGTGCAAATTGTTCCCTAGAGGCACCAGACTTGGTAACACCATTCATACTAACGCGGCAAATCTATTGGTCCTCGAACTTTAACCAGCAACCCGCCCCTTAATTGCGCATTCAGGGCCCCCCCCCCCCCAATTACTAGCCCCCCCAGAACCCAGAACGGGGTCTTTTCTTTCTCGAACTGCGAAATTCGCACTATGGGGGGGGGGATCCATCTGTCGCAAAAGTCAGTCGAGAGTCGAGATTGATTGCGCAAACCTCCCAGACGGGCGAGACCTGAGGCAGCAAACCGCGTGGCACTGACAAGGCAAGGCAAACCTCAAGAAACAACGCAGAAGGGGGGATGCGATTCCAAACGGCCCCCTCGCGGCTTTTCCACCGTCGACAGTGGCAACTCTCATCCGATCATGGCATTGATGGGGATGCGATGGCATGGTCAGTCGGACCTCTGGTTGGTGGCCCCCCTAAAACAGAGCCTTTGGTACCTGCACAGCACAAACTGACAGACGTGGACGCGCCGCTGCTCTTCTGCTTGTTTCACGAGTCAATGGCTGGCATTGGTCGACAATCTGGGCTGCGCACACTTTGAAACGAGGCTAATGTCCGCCGAGCAGGGATTCATCAATCAATTGACGACACCCGTCTATTTGCGGCGATCGTGAAGATCCGTGAGGCTCATTTTGATGGTTTTTTCCTTTTCTTTGCCTGCCTGCCTGCTTTCCTTATTCCCCATCCCACTTCCAATGCGAGCACTGAGCAGTCAGGTCGATAGGTAGGGAATGCTTGGCGGGTGACCATGAGCACACTACACACACCCACATGGTCCGTCCCCATTGATGCATCTTGACCTGAACCCTGCATCTCTGGACAAAGACGGCCCATCCATGCCCCCCTTGCTCGGGACCTCATCCTCGCTCCCAGCTCGTTCCTGGACTGGACGGCCATGGTCGAATGGAGAAGAAATGGAGAGGGACCCTCTCGATGCGTCCGGTGAACAAAGCTTTCTACGCCGTCCAATTGCTCCCACCCATTGAAGTGATGCCGCCGATCCATATGAATACTCGTCGGCCGCCGCGCCTCTCCGCTGCCAGAGATCCTTCTTCCTTCTCGACGTCAGTTCTTCTCAGTTCCATACTCTCGAATTGCCGCCTTGAGTATCTTTTTTATATTATACACGAGGTCATCGCTCCTTACCACGGACCTCTTCTCTTCTCGTCGACTTCCCTCGCCTTTCTGTTACCTCGATTGTCGCGCCAGGGAGTGCCGGCACTTCCACTCTCTCTAAACAACTTACCACCAAACAAATTCCCCACGAGATCTTCCCGTCTGTCACAATTATGGTTTCATCCCTTCTTCTGACCGCGGCCCTGGCCGCTGGAGCCGCTGCCGCTCCCGCCAGCTCTCTGCCCGGACACCGCAAGGCTGGCTTCACCGTCAACCAGGTCCGCGCTGTCAACCATGTCCGCCACGGCCCTTCCGCCGTCGCCAAGACTCTGCTCAAGTTCGGCAAGACCCCCTCGGATGATCTGCTGGCCACCATCAAGGCCTTCAAGGCCGACAGGCTCGCCATTACCAAGCGTACCAACGGATCTGCTGTCACCACCCCTGAGCAGTCCGATATCGAGTACCTCACTCCCGTCTCCATCGGTACTCCCGCACAGACCCTGAACCTGGACTTCGACTCTGGCTCGTCTGACCTCTGGGTGTTCTCTTCCGACACCCAGAGCAGCGACGTTTCTGGCCAGAGCATCTACAGCCCCGAGGACAGCAGCACCTCGTCCGAGCTCTCTGGCGAGAAGTGGGACATTAGCTACGGTGATGGATCGACGAGTTCTGGAACTGTCTACACCGATGTCGTCGCTGTCGGTGGCGTCTCTTTCGACGCCCAGGCCGTTGAGGTTGCCGAGCAGGTTTCCGACTCCTTCACCGAGGACTCGGACAACGATGGTCTGCTCGGTCTCGCCTTTAGCACCCTGAACACCGTTACTCCCACCGCCCAGAAGACCTTTTTCGACAACATCCGGGAGTCCCTCGACTCCAGCCTCTGGACCGCTGACCTGAAGAACGGTGAGCCTGGAACTTACAACTTTGGCTGGATCGACGACTCGCTCTACACTGGCGATGTCGCCTACACCGATGTCGACTCTAGCGATGGATTCTGGAGCTTCACTGCCGACAGCTGGTCGGTCGGTACCGCCAGCTCCGGCAACACCAACAGCGGCTCTGCCTCTTCGGCTGCTGCCACCCCTACTTCGTCCGCCACTGCCAAGGCTGCCACGAGCAAGACGGCCTCGTACGTCGCTTCTACTTCCGCTTCTCCCTCGTACCCGAGCGGATCTGCTGGATCCAGCTCCGGCCCCGGCTCTGGATTCGGTGGCGGCCCCGGTAGCTCCGATGGCGGCCGTGGTGGCTTCGGCAGTGACAGCGAGAGCTCCAGCTCCGACTCCGGCTTTGGTGACATCGGCGACCTCGCTGAGGCGCTCTCTGGCCTCTTTGGCCGTGCCTCCCCTACCACCGGCGGATCGCCCTCGAGCTCCAGCTCTGCCTCGGCCTCGTCGACCACTCTCACCGGTATTGCCGACACTGGTACCACTCTTGCTTTCCTCCCCTCGGACGTCTGCGAGTCGTACTACAGCTCCGTCTCCGGCGCCGAGTACTCCAGCTCCTACGGTGGCTACCTTTTCTCTTGCGATGCCGACCTGCCCGACTTCAACTTTGTCATTGGCGACACGACCATCACCATCCCCGGTGACTACGTCAACTACTCTGCTGTCGACTCTGCCGAGACTCAGTGCTACGGTGGTATCCAGCCCGACACTGATATCGGTTTCTCCATCTTTGGTGACATTGCCCTGAAGGCCGCCTTTGTCGTCTTCAAGGACGATGGATCCTCCACTCCCCAGATCGGTTTCGCCAACAAGGACCTGTAGAGGACTTGTAGGGAGGATTTTCATATAAAGAGAGCCAATCACTTGCATACAGCGTTCCATCTTTTTTCTTCTTTTATGTACATAGATTAGAGCGGAGAAATAGCCCGTGGAAATGATACCCAAAGAGTCTATTGGGTCTTGAAAACATTTATTTGCCCTCGATGTTGCGCGTGAAATGGGACATGTTTGGATCGGTACTAGCAAAGATACTCCTTGACTAGCAGCAAATTCAACATGATATTGCTCTGCATGGCGTGCTCTTTGCAGACGTCGAATATCTTGTCCGTTAGCCTCACGATCGAGTTAGCCAGCCGTACCATGGCACACTAACAACTACCGCCACGCAGCTTATGTTAAATGTTATTCTTCAGCACGGAGCTGGCGGCGGCCTCTTGTTCATGCGCTGTTGTTAGCTCCCCACACGAGAGAGCGGGAAATGATGGGCCCGCTCCGCATCCAAATTGCCCTCCAGCAATGCATCAGCCGACTACCCGCTGCAAGACAAGTAATGATTGGTGGGCAATGGCATCTAGTTGCGTGTTCTAGACCTCTTTCGCGGTCGTCTAGTCGCCACGCTCTTGATCTGTGCTTTAACGACGGCCGTGAAGATACTCGGAGCAGAATGAAAGACACAACGTCATAGTCTTGCCAAGATGCTATGGCAAGGCATGTTGGTCATTTTCCGAACAATCATGCGATCGACAGGTGTATCAAGACATGTATTCAGTATCTACCCGGCACAAAAATCCACCGTATCAGCCTATGCTTGGTACAGATCAGATGGAGTCCTCCTTCCGGTCCAGCCCCTTCTCCCGGACGACCATCTCGGCCGTCTTGTCGTCGACGTGGTGGGCCATGCCCTCGATGACGGCGAGCGTGGCGCCGGCGCCCGTGGTCTGGAAGCGGCCGAAATCCATGACGCCGACGCGCTTCTGGAACAGCTCGTCGAGCTCCTCGAGCGTGCGGCCCTTGAGCTCGGGCAGCACGAAGAAGGCCCACACCGCCGCCACGATCGACCCTGCCCCCCAGACGAAGGCGATCTTGCCCTGCAGGTTGCCGTACCCCGAGTCCTGGATGAACGGGCTGACGAACGTGATGAGCACCGACGTCGAGAAGCCGCTGAACGTCGCCACCGTCACCGTCTTTTCTCGGACCGCGAGCGTCGGGACTTCGGCGCAGACGATCCAGACGCTGGGGAAAGTAAGTGTTAGCATGATTATCAACACCTAGAGAAAGTCAAGGTAGGGTGATACTCACCAGGAAGCCCACGAGACGGCCTGCACGAATTGCCAAATGAACAGACAAGCCAGCGCGCCCTTCTGGGCAGCCGGATCGCCGCCGTGGAAGCCGGTGAGCCCGGCGAGCACGAACATGCAGGCGGACAGCAGCATGGCGCCGCCGATCATGAGCGGGCGGCGGCCGATGCGGTCGACAAAGTGGAAGGCCAGCACCGACGACAGGCAGTTGACCATGTAGAGATAAATCAGAATCTCGAAGCTGTTGGTGACGCCGATGGTCTGCAGGAAGACGATCGAGTACGCGACGATGAAGCCGCTGCCCTGGGCCTGCTGCAGGCACTGGACGCCGGCCGAGATGAGCGTGCGGCGCAGGTTGGAGCCGCGGAACACGTCGGCCCACGACGTGTGCAGGTACAGCTCGCGGTCCTGCTCTTCGGCCTGGACCAGCAGATTGAGCTCCTCGTCGATGAGGGCGACGGGCGTGCCGCGGCGGAGGAAGCGTAGGACCTTGCGCGCCTCCTCGGTCCGGCCCCGGCCCACGAGCCACCGGGGTGACTCGGGAAGGAAGAAGCCGCCGACCACTAGCACGATGGGGATGATGAACTGGATCATCAGGGTGGGACGGTAGGCCCATTGATCGGTGCGGGACTGCAGGCCCCAGTTGGCAACGCAAGCCATTGTTGCTCCTACGAGTTGCCCTTGGAGATATGTTAGCACGCGAGCCCTTGCCGTCGATCGTGTCCTTGCTCACAGAATTGGTAAATGTTGATCAACGATCCTCGAATCTTGGCCGGCGAGACCTCACTTTGATATGTCGGGACAACACTGTTTGATGTTCTCGTCAGCAGGCATGTCCATGGAAATTCCATTGTTGATCTACCCACTTGCACACCAGGCCCATGGAGACACTGTTGATGATGCGGCCAGCCATGAGCTGCCAGAACTGACCAAAAGAGCAGACCTGAATCAAGATGCCAACGATAGCAATAGCAGCAGCCAGGAAAAAGGACCTGATACGACCGAGCCGCTGGCCGAGGAAACCAGAGAAGAGACACCCGAGCGCCACGCCGGCGATCGGTGCGCCGCTGCCGGCAGACTGCCACGACGCCGGGATCGAGTAGGTGCCGGTCGCGGCATCGTAGACGCCAAAGTCCTCGGCGAACTTGGTCATGCCCAGGAAGCCGGCCCAGTAGCAGTTGTCCCATCCGAAGCCGGCGCCGGCCAGGCCAGAGTAACTACACACGGCGAGCAGCGGGCCGGTGAGCTCCTGGCCGAGGTCGCTGGCCTTCCAGCGCTGAGCGAGACCCATTCTTCGTTGTCGTGATGTTGTCTTTCCAGGGTCGTCGTCGTCGTGATTATATGGTATCCTCGATCGGGAAATCTCGAATAGGCGATGGAGCTCGGAGGGCCAGATGCATGTCGTCGAGCACTTGCAGGGCGCGTTTCATGGCAGTTTATATATATTCAACATGTCCAACTGTTCATCCCCCAAATTCCCATCCCCAATCCGGCGGCTTCTGGATATCATATCCCGAAGATAACGTATCTGAGGTATCTTGCAGCTGAGCGCATATCCACCGCGCGCGCACGCCTCCCAGGGGGTCCCAACGTCGCGTTTGACATGTTCCTTATTGGATAGCCCGGGACTTCCATAGTAGTGTAGCTAGGCCCCAGATTGCCGGCGGCAAGGAGGGTGGCCAGCCCTTCCTGGTTTACCCCAGAGATAAGCTGCAATGAAGCCTTGGGGGCTAGTATATACCGGTGGACTGGTAGATATGGGCGCTCCAGCTGTCTAGCCTAGCCTGCGACGACTCGGCCGGGGGCTGAAAGCAGGTTAGTCCTCCGTATGGTAAGGCACCCCGAGAGCCGCAAAGCCGTCGGAAGATCGGAGGGGCCGCCGTCGATTTGGGCTATTCGGAGGTCCGTTCTAGTGGTGATGGCTTCCGGCTTGCGAGTCAGTCAAGATACACATTCTTTCTTACCAAGTCAGCCTAAAAACATAAGAAGGGACTTGATATCTTTCGTGATGATTCTAACGAGGCTGGACTATTAATTGAATACGGCTCAGGACGCGATCGCGACAATTTTGCTGAGGTGCCGATGGTCTTGGCGGGAGGCCTTCTTTCCCCGGGCTATTCCCGGACAGTCGCAATCGGCCGGCAATGCAACGAAGATACGACGACGAGATATTGGCCATTGGCTTTTGCGCCTGGAACTCGAACATTCTAACACGACAGTTTCTGCGATGCTGGAGTTTCTTAACCCTCAGAGATCGACAAACAAAATGACCTTGGGACATATAACGCAATGATTTCAGCTGATTCAACTAACATCCGAGGCCACTGCTCACCTCGACGTGTATAATGTTACTTCGACATTTCGATGCAAATTGCAAAAAGTGAGAGGAGAGGGGAGCTTTCGCAAAGCCCAATCGATCCATTGACATCAATAGGAGGTGAAAGTTGCAAAAAAGAAAGGCTGCACTAGCCGCGAATCGAACGCGGGGCCCATCGATGGCAACGATGGATTTTACCACTAAACCACTAGTGCTGGGTATTGCTCGAATGAGCCGATGAACAAGAGGGTGTCTAGCATGAATTATATCGATGAGACTTGTGACGATGTGTTTACCTAAATAGATCCCCTGGCCGATATGTAGTTGGGTGGGCGACTTCAGAGGGGCCCGCAGGTGGGAGACAACACGAATCACGACTCTGGCCAAGTTTCTGGCTAACAAGGCCGTAGTAGCCACCAAATGACTCGATCAGACAGGCCAGACGCGTGAAGAAGAGTTACGTTGAAAACGTGTTGTATTGCTAAGGCCGACGCCGAATAACTTGAGATCTGTCGCCGGGAAAATAACCGGCGAGGCACACGGTGCTGGAACCGAGAAGGTCACGCAATTCTCTAAGTTTTATCTATCCCCAGGAAAGTATCAGGTAATGTATGTACAGGAAATGCTTACCCCTAACTACAGCTTGGCACTTTAGTATAGTGGCATATTGTAGGCGTCAAAGTCGTATAGCCATGTGTCGATCGACGCCTGGTCATACTGGCACTCCAGCGTCGTGCCGTTGTTGGTATAGTACGGTCAGAGAGGCCAGGCACAGAGCTGGTCGCTCTCGCCCTCGTAGTCACCCTGGAGGTGGGTGGCGTTCAAGAGAGCGGGCTTGACACCGTTCTCGACCCAGTCAATCAGGGTCTGGAGTGTCGTCTGGGGAAAAGGTCCGTTGGCCTGAGCGTCGTTGGTCGCGCAGTGGGCGGCGCCGGGGACGAGGAACAGGCGGTACCAATCGCCTCGCGCCTCGGAGCTGGCGTTGAAGGTCATGTTGGAATACATGGTCGACCGGACGGATTCGTGGTAGTGGACGGACGATCCGGTGGGAATACTGGGATCCGACTCGCCGAGGATGGTCAAAATCTTGCCGCCGTTGTTGTAGAATGGTGTCAAGTCGGGCAGGGTGGTCTGGACCGTGTCCATGTAAGTCGTCATTCCTTGAATCATCCAGCTCTTCAGTGTATCGTACGTCACGTTGTCCAACGAGGCCAGGTTGCTGGCAGAGGTCAACTCGAGGAAGCGAACGACCCATTCGCCACCCGTTGATGCAATGTCCAAGGTGTAGCTATCAGTATCGGAGTCGTATGTCGTCGCGGCATCGGAGAATGACGCGGAAGGCTGGTACGATATGTAGACGCGATTACCATTGGCGTCATGGAGACCGTCGAGAATAGTCTGGGCGACGGCAACACCCTCCGCGGATACAGTGCCGTTCTGAGCGGGAGTGGAAGAGCCGCCACCAAACTGTCTCTTCATCTTGCCGAATCCCAAGCCGATTCCACCACCCGAGCTAGCAGCACATGCATACGGGGTACCAATGATCGAGCTAATGTTGAAGTTGAGCTGGCAGAGATCTGTTCGGGAAACAACGCCGTCGGATCTTCCGTCAAGCGAATCGCAAGCGGCGATGGTCTCATTGACAATCTTCTCGAGCTCGCAGCTCGGCGGGTAATAATCCAGGGTCTTCTCTACGGCGTTGGAGTAGAGGTGGTTGGCCTGTTGCTGGCCGTAGCGAATAGCGGGAGCGCCCGGCATGACACCGTCATACTCGTCACCCCAGCGCTGCACTTGGCTCCATCCTTCACGGCCACCTTCGGAACAACCCTGATAGTAGATATACACCTTCTGATCTCTAGACAGACCATAGAAGCCCCTGGAAAAGGCCTTGCCGATAACAGTGGTCTCGCTAATCGCACGGTATCCCATCATGAAGAGGGCATCATAGTTGATGGTTCCATTCGCCAGGAGGAAGGCTGTGTCGAAGCTCCCCAAACCTCCATCAGTCAAACCGGCCACGGCACCGACTTGAACACCGCTGGGCAACCACGAGGATCCTCCGTTGATGGCATAGGCCATACCTCCAGTCGCGAGGTAGCGGTTCTGGTAGGCGCTGGGAGCCGGCGTCCAGTACTCGACCAGTACACGATGCGATTTGCCCTCATGACTGTAGGCAAACGTGACGTTGCAATAGTCGAGCACGGCGTCGGGATAGAAGACGTTGCCGGAGAAGGAAGAATTGTACACAGCGCTAGCAGTTGCCGACGAGGCATTGATGATGATGTTGCCGAGTGTGCCGTTCGCGGGAAGAGCAGATCGGACGTAGGAGACGGTGCAAACATTCGCAATCGATAGGGACTGACAAATGCCGGCAGACCCCAGGCCAGCCACGGCCAGTGTGAAGAAGTTCTTCGTCATCGTGTTAGGTGCGGCAAGAGAATGGTTGATTGGTTAGCATCTCTCTCTCTCTGGTAATTAGCAGGCTGCCTAATATTTATGCCAACCATTGGTCTTTTGCAGTGTCAACACCATATTGCTCTCTCAAAATAGAGAGCTATCTTGATCGTCGTCACTTTTAGGGATCACCTAGATTGGGGGACTGGCTTACGCAAGCTCTACGCCCACTCTTCATCCACATCATTTTAAAAGATGCTTGATAGATTCTATGCGTTATGGCAGAAGAATCGTGGCGCAATGTTCTCTTATTGACAACCTAACTGGGCTAAGTTTTGGTCACGGAAAAAAAAAAGGCAAAAAGCGGACCTGCGCCTTACCACGGAGCGCCGAGCCGAGCTGAAAAAATGCTTGTCTGTCATGCTTAATGCCGTGATCCCCCGAGGCCAGCAACAAGGATCAATACCGGCTTGAAACACATGCTGATGATGCGCAGATTATACACTAGATGTCGCCTATATGAAGTCTTGGCAGTATTCGCGGCCGCTTACGTATACAGGCCTGTTCATGTAAAACCAAAATTGCGCCCGGCTTTTTTATGGATTTATGTATTACAAAAAACGGTTGGTTTTTCTGTTGGTAACGACCGACCTCTCTCAGTCTCGTCATGCTAATAGCTCCAAGACACCTTCCAGATCAGACTAGTCGTCTCTGGTTCACTCAGAACCACCTTTGGTCCTCGGATATCAGCTCCTTATTCTCGGACTCCAGACAGCGGGCCCATACCATTGTGGCATTGTCGGGTTTTCCGCCCGGAATCAAGGAAGACTCGTCAGTATCCCAAGATAGGGGCGGCCCCATCGCTAATCAAGAACGAAATCGGGTCCTCCCGGTACGTGTCTGGAATTGTCGTATTGTAATCCGATCCTTTCAAGGATTGCAACAGACCTTCTGTCCCGTACTCGGGCAGCCCTCAGCCGAAACGTCTGGGGACAGCTCGTAAATCCGATCCATCACGCTGGTAGCGTTGGCGAACTGCGGATACGCGGGCGCCTGGCCAGTGAACCACGCGGTGAATGCTGCTTCGGTCTGGACTTGGGACTGAAACATGGAGCCGAAGAAACCACCCTCGTCGTGGACATTCCCTATCAGGAACGGAATATCCGCCACTTTTCCTTGTGAGATGAGGGCGCGCGGGCGGTCAGACAAGAAATAGTCGGTGCTGTGAATCGATGGTTGCCATACGTTATTTCCAACCACGACACCTGTGTTCGCTGCCTTGAACGCCTTGACTAGATCGGCATAGCTGAGGCCCCGAAGACAGGCAACCTGGTCTTGAGTGGAATTGCATCCCGCAGCGGCCACGACATTGGAAAACGTCGCCGTGTTTCCAGGGTGTTCGGCATCGAGGAAAACACCGGACATGGGGCCTCCGGACTGCAGGATGACACCGTGGAAAAGGCCCTCGGGATCGCCCCCGTTGGCTGTCAACTGCGCACCAACGCTCTGGGCCCCGGCACTTTGACCCCAGAGAGTGACGCGCTTCGGGTCACCGCCAAAGCTGGCAATGTTGGCTTGAATCCAACAATGAGCCTCGCGCTGGTCCCAGAGCGCGGCGTTCAGGCTGGCTGTCCCATTGCCAGCTGCGCTCACCATGGCCTCACCGGAAAGGAAGCCGAAGCCGCCCAAACGATACGCAAGGGACACGTGAATGACGGGCTGGCCGAATCGCTGGCTTGCTACAGCCATTGCAGTGCCCGGGTACTGCGCCGGGCTTCCCATTGTGAACCCGCCGCCGTGAGTCCATGCCACGACAGGAACGTTATCGCCAGCCTGGACCCCTGCTGGTCGGTAGACGTCCAGGAAGAGGCAGTCCTCTGCGCCTCCGCAACCTGCGCCGCTAGTCGTAGCCGTTTGAGTAGGAGTCGCGGGACCGGTCGGGACAGGAGCTGGTGCCTTGAGTCGAAACGTGGAGTTTAGTGGTGCAGCATAACGTAAGCCTTTGAAGTACTCGACACTGATCCCGCCAGAGGTGACCGAACCACCACTAAAGGTTTTTTGAGGCAAAGATTCAACTGGAGCTGCGGCGGCTTCTGGGGCATTTCCCGTCAATGCCGCTGCCGCCTGGACAATACATCCGGCTATGCTCAGAAGAAGGCACCTCATTTTCATTATCAGAATGCCAAGACAATGATCACGATCAAGCAAGCCCTAAGGTCTTATCCGCGGTGTAGTTATATAGCAATACTTTTACTGCTCGGCGCGGGGATTACAAAATGCTGGCAGATCGCATTCATACTACAGGCAAGGCGTACTCATAGCATATGCTGACAATGTCGAGGTCCCAGCTGCTTCGTTGGGAAAGAAACATATGCAGAAGTATACCCTACTAGGAAGGAATTCGTATAGACGTTGATCATGTTGCACCTCAGCCCTGATCCGCGCTTATATTGAGTCAATCGAAATTTTGCGCTGAATGTCGTTGGCGGCACCTCTCGTGTTAAACAGCCACACGGCGATAAACGCACTTTGAATCCTAGCTTGATTGTCTTTACTGTGTTGACGTTTCTCATTGTTGGCACTCCTTCGACAGCTGCTTTGCTTATTGCCGCGATGAACTCAAGTGCTCTGCCGCAATGGATTGGTGGCAACTTTACGTCTCAGAGACATTCAAGCAGGTGTTATCTAGGCGCGTTCCGGTACCTCTGGGCTATAGTACCTGCCACACCACCGCAGTGCTGCTCGGCTTGGTCAAAGCCATAAAGTGCTTCGGTCCTTGCGATAAAAATGTCGGTTATTTTTAAATTTCCGGAAACTTGCGTAACCCCACACATGCTAGTGTCATGGATCATTCTTCTTCCAAAATTAGAGGCTCTGCACATATCCTTGTGCCAATACAGGTTTGTCGGAGATATCGGAATACGAAACTTGAAGCAATTACGACATGCGCACACGAGTCTAATCGCTACAGGCGCTTCGAAAATAACAACCGCGTACCATTTGACTAGGTATACCTGGGCGTATCCGGATTTATATCTCTCCGCGACGCATCGTAACTTTGAGTAGCCTTCCAAGGCATACAGAAATGATCAGCATCCGTGTTGAACATTTCCATGTTAAAGCATGGAGCACCGCAGGACATATACATATCAGCTTGAGCAAGTCTCAGTCAAGCCAGATTCCGAACCAGACATCGCCTGCCCACCGTGAAGAATTGCAGTAGTTCAGATTCAAGCGAGGAGTGTTACAGGATTGTGTTTATGATCTAACCAAATAATTCGGGTTTCCGGTTGATCGCGAGATTCTGGGTACCAGCAGAGCAGTGGTTTCGATGCTTACAGAGTTGCTGGTAAACACCCGGAACCAACAATTATGGATTGTTTGAAAGCGCAAGCGGACACCTACGGCGTGCATGCTATGTAGACTGGAAATTGTGAGACTTGGGATGTCAATGACATGCGTTTCGCGTAGTCTCCCCTCGATAGCAACGAGGAAGCTGACGGACACCGACCATTTGCAAAGAAAGGGAACCGGAGCTGAATACGACAGCAGGTTACGAGAAGAAATCCCTCTTCGTGAGTTCAAATAACAGAAAACGGTGATGGTCGTCGACGGTAACAGCGAACATGCTGCGGACGAGGCTCAATACAAAGTGTTGCAAGTGATTGCAATTAGAGACTAGATACCTAGGTGCTCCTCTGATCGCGAGCCTGGCCGTGGAACTGGATACAAAGGGCTGCCATCTCATCTCCACTAAGAGTACTCGACTCCGTGAGTACCCGCCAGGTCAATGTCCTTAGGGTGCTTCCACTCTCAAATGCGATCCGCCACGAAGCATGCCTCCTCTGGCAAGAATGGCAACGGCACCAAAACCACTCATTCATTCCTGTTTTATTTTTGCATTTCCGTTTTCTTTCGTTCGCTCTCCCCTCCATTTTCATTCCCCTTTCCATCTTTCTCCATCTCCTGTACGAGTCCATAATCTGATCCATGTCATCAAAGGTAGATCATAACTTTGCGTCGGCGATGTCCCCCAAGGCTTGGATCCCACTATAGACAACCGACTAATCAAACGTCGTGAGGGAACGGCTCTGAGACGATGATTCCTTTCTCGCGCTTCTCGGCTAGGAACTTGTTCCAGAATGCTGAAAATCTTGCTTGGTCGATCATAGCCAGTACGGAATCTCGGGTCATGGGCTCCAGTCCTGGCAAGTAAGTGTGACTCATGAGGAACATGACCTCCTTGCAGTACATGCAGAGGGCTTCCATGTGCACCGGTGCTAGCGGCTTCCCATCACGGCGCACGACAAAGATACTCCCAGCTCCTCTCCACTTGTAGTTGGGCAGGCCG
Organism: Pestalotiopsis sp. DP-2020a; assembly: GCA_018115615.1. NCBI lineage: Eukaryota > Fungi > Ascomycota > Sordariomycetes > Amphisphaeriales > Sporocadaceae > Pestalotiopsis > Pestalotiopsis sp. DP-2020a. Next base: position 100,562 of record JACVEI010000199.1, on the reverse strand, counting down.
AAGTGGCTCGCTGTGGCATCACAGCACAGGTGCAGGATCCCGGCGTCCCGTTCGAAGGCCTGTTCGAAGGAGCCAACTTGTACCCTCTCTCTTGCCGATGGTCCGATGATGGGGCAGCGCTGCGTCAAAATGGGAAGACCAATGCGATCTGCGATCCCTGAACAGTCCTTCGGGGAGGTATTGAAAACCGAATGTGTGACCGGGATGTCGACCGGCTCGAATCGCGGCTTATTGAAAGCCTCCTGGGCGCCGAAGCAGTTGATCCTGACCCCTTTGACCACCTTGGGATTCAGGGTCCAAGTAGGAAGCCGGAGATAGAGTGGCTGACCACCATATGCGATCAACTCATTGGCAATGTATCGAAAGTCGTTCATGCCCAGGTCTCGGCAGGTGCCAGTGTAAGCGCTTCGCCCCTTCTTTCCAAGCGCGACGATGGGACCCTGCCAACGATAGGACTGCCTCGGAAAGGTGGCATGCACGGCCGTGACGCTCTTGTTTAGCTGTGACCCATCGGCCAGGAAGTTTTCACGACAAATAATGTCGATGGTATCAGGGAGAGCCCTCAGCAGGATTGCGTCGTTTTGTAGCTGAAGTGTCTGGATCTTATCAGGGCCCATGAAGGGTTCCAGGTTCGACTGTTTGAGCCAGGCGACCTGTGGCTTGGATTCATCTTCGGGAAAGACGATGCCGCGGAAGTGGCGGTTGGATGGACGGGTCGTCATGTCAAAGTCGGAAAAGGCTTTGCAAAGAAGCTTGTGGAGAGGCCAGTCATCGGTCTGGCACTCCTGCGAGCAGTAGCGGGATGATTTGCAGCGACCACAGAAGTGGGTGTCGGAGACGCCGCACACGGTGCAGACATTGTTCCTGTCGTCGTTGGCCATGGCGAGCGTCTAATCACGAAGACTAGGCAGAGCGTTGGAAGAGGGAAGGAAAGAAATGTGCAGAGAATGAGGGAAGAGGTGGCGGCTTCCGTTGATCGAAGGGTGAATCAATATTTGAATGCTGGGTGACTGCGTTTGTTTTGGGTGGGTGGTTGTGGTTTTTGCAGCTTGCAGTTTTTGGGTTCTGGATTGTGGGTTGTGGGTTGTAGTCAGCTCTTTTTGTGCCGCAAAACGCGGTTGCCTTTGCTTAGGAAGGGAATCGTGGCAGGTTCCAGGAAGGCGCTCGACGGGATAATAGGCAACCACCTAAAAAGCGTTTCAGCTTGTTTTGCATGGAATTCTGCCCGAGTGTCCGGCTCCCCTATGCTCGGCACCTATCTTCTTCCAGTACAAGACACCTCGGTCATCTCAACCCCATTCTTCCAAAGGAGGCGAAGGATGTCCTCTGGTTACGCATAAGAGACGATGAGGCAGAGCAAGGGACAAGTCGTGGCTCATGATATGATCAAAAGAAGAAGAAAAGACGCGTGCGGTATTGCATGGAGTAAGAAAGCTGCAATCAATTGTTCGAAGCTGGTGTCGCATCCAGCATACCGCATCATCACAGTTCCTTGTCTGACCTATTCGGATTAATTACTCTCTGATCCATTGCGGATATTCCACATCTACTCATGCAGTCATGCATCATCAATGATTGTAGAGACGCAAAGAAGCAACATGACAACCGCGTAGACCAGCGACCATTCTCGGTTGTCTCTTTACCAAATTGCGTCCGGTACTTACCTACCAAGTAAGTAGCGATGCAGAAAGCAACCACCTGAAGAAGATGGATCTGCCCGCTGCTTGATTATTTTTATATGGGGTTACATATACATAGGTTAGGGAGGTAGATGGGCGGTGTTCAAACTGGATGTCATCTTCGCCTTGCCTGCCTGAGGTGTGATCGAGACCCAGGATCTCCCCAATGTATGTGATGACGGTAATTGCGATTATGTACATTGATCCAATGCTCCATGGAAACATCTACTGCAGGAAACTCGGGTGCAGCCTCTGGTCACAAGGCTGAATGTTTGATCTTCTCAGACCCAATGCGGTGTAAAGTACCGCTGTACAGCAAAACCGGGGACATTGGAGCATCGTCTGATTTCCATCGCAGCAAGCGTCCTCAAACTTTGAAGATTAATACAAGGATTCGACCTTGTCACCACTTATTATCAACTGCCCAAATTAGTGGTGTCATCGTAGGACACACTTGTGTTAAATGTAGAAGCAGGCTGGACGCGAATCAGCCCTCCGATGTTGGTTTCATTGCGCGACCGTGTTCTGCACGTGGAAATAATATGATCACAAACACCAGTACTTGAATGGACAGAAATAAGTTGGTGTAGTAGAAAAAGGTCGCCAATTACCTTGCCAGCGAACATGTCGGAATCCTGTTAGTCAACGAGCGATCTGGATACCTCCACATTTTCTAGGTTGGGACCAACAACCAACTGACCAAAAATGCTAACAACAGCTTGCTGCCATGAGAAATCATGTTTGTAAGAAATTGCCATCACAGTTTGCTTGGATTTGTCGTGATCTGTCACCCCTTTCCCTGGAATAGAGACGACACCTATAATTATTCTCCCCATCATCATCATGGCTTCCGAATTTGATATAATTATTGTTAGCGGCGGACCATCTGGGCTCAGTGCTGCATCGTCGATTGTACTTCAAGGTCACAATACACTGCTGTTCGACTCGGGAAAATACCGCAACGATCTAGCAAGCACATGCATACACTGGCAGCTTTCAACCACCGCAATCCTGGCGGGTTCCGTGTCGCGGCTGGGGCGGATTTCGACCGGTATGGATCAATGATAATCAAGAACGCAGAAGTTGAATCTGCAAGGAAGCTTGAAGACGGTCAATTCCAGGTCGAGGCCGCTGGACGACCATTGAGTACTTACTCGGGCACCATAGCTTTCACTGTCTATATTGTCATGGATGGGAAGAAAAGGGAGCGTCATCCGTAGGTATGTTGGCTGAGGGTGACACCAGCAAGTGGATAGTGCCCCCTGCATTTTGCTCGTCAGGCTCTGTGCCTGTCCGAGAAAGTCGTGCTCTTTACCAACGGCAACGAGAAGCTCGGAAAGGAACTGGAAAACACACTCGAGCGTGCACCGGCACCGATGACGGTAGATACTCGCAAGATCACGAAGCCCAGAACGAGCTCAAATCACGCCAATGAACACGATTAAGGTCACCCCGCAATTCAACCAAACCAGTGTAAAGGCGTCTTCGCAGCTGGTGATTGCTCCACTCCAATGCACACAATCACGGCGGCCCTTCATTCTGGTATACGTACGGGCGGTGGAGCTCCGCTTCAGATTCAAGCTGAGACTCATGGTGAACCGACGATATTTTAAGGCTGGGCTCGACATGTAGCTAGATCTTTGACGGAGGGTGAATTGGAAAGAAAACGGAATACCGTCCCACGAGAAGTACAGGAATCTTCTAAGACTCTAGCAACAGGGTCACTAGTAGTTCTGCGAAATCCGAGTTGCTTATTCCACATTGATCTTGACCAGAAATTAAGATACCTTGAAGCTAAACTCATGTCACAAGATCATCACTCGTCACCTTTATGTTGGCTATTGTGATCGTTCTATGCTCGCTGCGTATATTGCATCTTGAACGGTGCACTCAAAACGATCTTTTGGTTCTATGCGCGTTGCTCACACCACAGGTTTCGATTACCTTGAAGTATTTTTCTCCAAGCTTCATTGCTAAATCGCAGCCAATAATGAGGTGGCAACGTGAAGCTTCGTGATTGGTAAATGCTGCTCGGCTGTGTATGAGGGGCGCAGCCCCTCTCGTTGCCACTGCCTTGATGCAGCCGCCAGCCTCATCAAAACGAACTCCATTCCAAGCTGTTTTCTAGGCCAAGTATTTTCTCTTCTCTTTTCCCATATTACCTGTAGAAAATTGTGTGTCCTCGAGATGGAGGCCGTTGGTGCCGCGGCCGCGATCGCAGAGCTGTCGGGGCTTTCCCTGCGGGCCGGTAAGGCTGCAAAAAGTCTCATGCAGTCTTTTGCCCACACCCCAGAAGAAATCGTCGGGTTGAATACTAAGCTCGAGCGTTTACGCATCATGATTCAGCAGATCAAAATTCTCTGTGACGAGCTGCCGACCACGGAGTCTCATGTCCTCCTCCCCTCCGAACATCGAGTACTGCTCACGTTGAGCCTACAAAGAACAGTGGACTCTCTGACCAGCCTCAAGAGCGCTGGGCAGATATCAGAGCGCCAGGGAATACGAGAAAGGCTGCGATGGGCTGCATTGGACAAAAAGAAAGCACAGAGATTTCTGCAGGACATCCGGTCGGCGGAGTTGGAAATGGATTTCATCCTACAAATTCTTTCTGTGTAGGTACCACTGCTGCCCAGACACTGGAGCAAAGGTTGGACTGCAAAACACCAGACCCGTCTGACGCTCCAAACAGGCGATTGTCTTCGATAAACCAAAACTCGATCGCCACTCTAGCTGCCAGCCAAAGCTCTCTACAGGCGGCGCTGACACAATCCGTGGAGGAGATGATGACGCGTGTCTCCAGAGAAATCTCACGCCTTCAGGTACTGCATCGCCGCCCTTCTCTGACGTCGAATATATTCATTGACCTTTTGCACAAGCCTACGAATGACTCGACAGGTCATGCAGCAGCTGTACAGTACTGGATACCTCGTTGTTCTGGAAACGTAGGATATCGCGAAGAGCAAGACGACCCTATTCAGAGGCTCACAGAGCACAATTATAGACGTACGATCCGGTATCATGAGATCAAAGTCCGCAGTCACGTCGGCGGACTGGCCTCTGGCTCTGGATCGTCTAGTGCCATGGCTGTTGCTAGCATCAGTCAGAAGCGTACCTCCACAAAGGTCAAATTATTGATCAGCCTAGGCTGCAGACTGTTTGGAGAGACAGTCCTAAAGTTCGAGTTGCAAGTCTCGGTAAACTGCCGTTCTTGGAGCTTTGGGCCTCGGCTGGCATCATACTTCACCATACTCAACCTTCGCCCCAGCCAAAGTCCTATTTTCGTTGCTTGTCGTCAATACAATCTTAACGAGGTTCGTTACTTGATACGATCAGGTCAGGCTAGCATTCGCGATATTGACGAAGGCATCGGGGGCCTTCTTGAGGTATGATAATATATAACTCTGACATCTTTACCATGCTCTATTACGCATACAAACATCTGGTCGTTTGCTAACACGTCTTCTACAAGCATGTGATACTCGGAAGGACAATCTACACAGGTCTGAAATGCTTCGAGGATGAATTCCTTCGAGGCGGACAGCAATTACTGGAGTACCTTCTGAACCAAGGGGCTGACCCAAGTATCTACCTCGAGGGCAGCAAGAATAAGAGGTGAGTGTCCAAGTATTTCGTTTTCCTTGTTTTTGGTTTTTAACCCAATACCAGACCAGCAGTACTTGCTGCATTCGAAAAAGGCTACCCAGCTGCCGTAACCTCCATGATCTCCCATGGAGCAGACCTCATTGATTTTGGAAACCAACTGGCGGGGACGTGGGAGGAAGAAACTTCAAATAAAGAGGCATTCATATGGAAAGTGAAACTCTTGAAATCTTTAGGTTACTCGGATTGGCAGACCAACAAGTCCGTCGAAAACCTTCTGTACGGCGCGTGCTGGCACCCCCACATGCACCTCGCCCTTTTTGCATTGGAGGTGGCTCAAATAGATCCCAACCTTACAGGCCGCTACAACAGAGCACCTCTAGGTAATGCAGCCCAAAAACAATGGCTGGAGGGTGTTGCCGTACTGATTGAAGCTGGAGCATACCCTGACATTAGCAGTGGGAGCTGGGACGGAACGCCACTTCTTCGCAGTCGCATCCCTACTGGGATCCTCACTGACACAAGTCACTTCCTCTTAAGCCAAGGAGCTAATCCGAATACGCACACATCTTATGGATGTACGGTTTGGAATAGTATTTGCAACCTCATGGGACCTTTGTTTACTGGAATTCGGTCAGACTACTCTTTTTTCGGTGGCGCATCTTTGGTTGATATCGAAGCATCGCTTGCCCACTTGCTGCACCACGGTGCAGATCCTTTCGAGGTCTTCGGAACTACAAATGGGGTTGATCTTTGGGGTAGACAAATTGCAATGGACTAGTTTGATCAGATTGGCTACGTGAGAGCATCTGATGCGTTCCGATTCTGGAGCTACGGTATCGAAAGGGCACGTGCTGCGGACGAATCAATTCTAGATGGTGCGGAATTGAATCCAGATTTGGAACAGTGGAAGCAAGAAATTCACTCAGCGGAGAGTACTCGAAAATTCAAGTGGACTTTTCGATGGGATCGTTTTGGTCATATCAAACGCTCGAATCCCGAATGGTCTGTTCAAGACACGGACTCGGAGGCTTCAACTTCACTATACAGCGATGACATCGATCAGTCGGAGACCCAGCAAGCGGAACAAGGCGATGGCTCAGAAAGTGACATCATCTTCGAAGACGACAACTACAGTATCGAGAATGACGACATGACCGATAGTGATTATTCCAGTGATGATGGAGAATTCGAAGAATTTCCAGGGAGCGACTTTGGATACATTTCACCTGCATTCTTCCGGAACGCTACTGCCTTCTACCGTCACACCTCAAACGAACAAGGCCGCAGACAGCTGTCACGGTTTCCATTGGTTCGCGCCTTTTGCGACGCTCTCCAACATGCTGGATACCGCGCTGAGATGGACGACGACGGCGACATCTGGTTTGATTGCGATGATGGCGACAGGTACTTTGACGCATGGGAGACCCCGATCGACGGCGAAGACCCTGCAGTATGGATGCCCAAGGTCTGTCCAATTTGCCAAGACTTTCCGGCCTACGGTCTCGGTCACGTCCAAGAGAGGGCGACAAGGGCGAAGCAGCAGTATCATGAGTACAAGGAGCAGGTCAGGCAAGGGAAACGAGCACTATACATCTAGTTGGGGGATATCGCGACATATGTCTTCGGTTCTTTTTGGCCATGATTGATAGTAATGTTATTCTTTTTGAAGGTGTCACAAATGAAGTCTGAATATTATAAAAGGAATCAGAGTGGGCTCACTGGAATGATTACTATAGTGCTCAATACCTGCGAAGTGAAAGCAGCAAGCCGCAGTGAGGTCTCTAAAGACACCAGCCACCGGCCTTCATAAAAGACACCAGAGTGTAAGAGTACAACTATGAGGTAGAGCACGAATACTAGCAGGAGGACCTTTGAGTTCTGCATATATTGAGACCGCGACTCTGATTTCAACATGGATCAATATCTAAAGGTAAATCAATCCGCCAACCAAGTCATCCCGTGACATCTTTCGTATCAATTGATCCTTTCAGCCAAGCTGTGCGCGTGAAATCCGTCGTCGATGGTTGGAGATGGCGAACTAAGCGCCACAAATCTGGGCGTGGATCCCTCTTCCTACTATGTGACAGTCTGATTCAAATTTCAGGTGATGCCAGACACTTCATCCTTCAGGTAGACTATTTCCTGGAGAAAAAAGTGTTTTCTTGGCCATCATCAATCCCAATCGTATATACGATTGACTGTGATTGGCTTGGAAAGCTCTCCAGCATACCTGGGCGGGTATACCAGGGCGGGTATACCACATGATGCGCGCCCGTGTTATTGGACTGATGCGGCTACTAGGACAGCCCATTTTCGTGCAACTTCTCAAAATGTAATTTATCATCATCATGTTCTTGATGATCATGTAATGAATTGTCGGCAACGATGCTGCAAACACATTCAAAGTCGCCGACGATGCCTGCGCAACTGTTTGCAGCTGTCACTGTCCCAATTGAATGCCTGCACAATTCGTCAGTATACTCGGTGCCCGAACTTCGGGTACCGAGCAAAGCAGTGGCGGCGTGGATAGATCAAGCACGTAAGCACAATCACGTGATCCAAGTATCCAATGTGAACACTCTGCAAAGTAACCGGGGCGAGAAGTGTATATGTTGTGTATCCTCTGTGCATTTCTCAGCAAACTGGATAAGATATCCCAGAGGAAAGACGCGCGCGGGGGACAGCGTTATTTGTGGTGAGTACGAGCTACGAGGTAATGCAGCTTGGAAAGTCGGAGCCAAAGAGAGAAAACAAGTGAAGTGCTCCCCTCACTGGCGCTAGATTGTTAAGCATTAGAAAGACGCATGGATAGTTGCCGAGAAAAAGAAATATACAAATCGTGACAGCGAAGTCAGCTAGATGCGAAGCGGAATAGGATATACCGTGCGTGGCTTGCTGGACGAGACCCTTTGGAGGGACCCGAGGGGCTATGTCTGGTAAAGACGGCAGCGCATACATACTTCTTCAGCTATCCCAGTGCTATCTAGCAGGGATGGCATACGGCATGCATAATTGCCGTAGCAAGGAAGGATTCTACTTGCGGCAAACTCAGTAGCATCCAATCACGACAGGTGGTGATGATGCAGGTCAGCATCCCAGACGCCGCCGTCATCGTTCTGAGGTGGTCAGCAGGCGAAAGTGCCAGCTGTGCCGATACGAACGTGTTTACTCTTTCCTCTCCCCTCTATCTTTCGTCAGGCTCGGGCTCTTGCATTACTGTGGCCGTCGGATTTCGAGAGCATTTCACTTTCGCGCAATAGACGTCGACTTACATATATTCCGACCGCCTCGGGACTGGACCATAGATGCAGCTGAACTGACTCCATACTGAGATAGACACTTATACTCTCCATGCCTGTGCACGCAATGTACCTTCAATGTCAAATTATGACATTGTATCTCTGCGTGCTAGTAAGCCAATATTGCTCCTGATACCAGTGGGATCCAATTGGTTCCAGGCGGTATCATGAGCCGAAGTCGCTCGCCACATCCCCAGACATCGGCCTGCATATATTGCCTGACATAAGTGCCTGAAGGATCTCCAGGCTGTTCCTCCTAACGAGGAATCCGAAAATATTGGGAGGTTCTGATGAAGAGCTGCAGCCGAGTGTTTTGGAGTACCCAATGTAACCCCCCGGGCGCTGAAGACCCATGCAATGCCCATGCCATGGCTGGGATCTTCCCAAAAATAAGCATTGAACGATTGCCCAGACCCGATAGCGTTACAATGCCAATGTAATCTACAATACATTACTCTGCGCTGATCACTGTCTCATTCTTTTCACCGTCCCCTCAAAACTCCAGAGGTAGATTGATCGCCATTCTGATTGAGCAGAAAAAGTGTATAGTGAGTTTACCTGCACCTTGCCTCACCTTGTGCAACTGTACAACGTTTCATCGCTTGGCAGTTCTTGCACCACTTCAGTCACTGTTTCTTGCTGCTGTCGTGTGCGCAAACATACTCTCTTCTCACCGGTAGCTAACACTCTTCGGCTCCACAGAAATGAGTTCTGTTCCTCCCGGCGTCAACATCAACACCACGCCGGCAGCGAAATCGCCCACCGGTGTCTACGACTTCGACAGCCCCGAGAACAATGCCACTGTCTACATTGCCACCAGCGTGACGTTTGCCGCGATCACGTTCCTCTTCGTCTTGCTGAAGCTCTATGTCCGCCTCTTTGTCCACAAAAAGCCCGGCTGGGACGACTTGTGTACGGTCGTCGCCTATATCCTGCAAACCGCCCAGGTCGGTTACCTGGCCTACATGTTCGGTAATGGCGGCGCGCGCCACCAGTGGGACATGTCGTTAGCCACGTACATGTGGGTTCTGGCCATACAGAGACACGCAGCCGCCATCCAGATGCCGACGTACCTCATGACGAAGCTGGCACTGCTCATCCTCTTCTATCGCATCTTCTCCATGAAGAAGTGGTTCAAATGGGCCGTCTACTTCGGAGTCGCCGTCGTGGCCAGCGCCTACCTCACGGTCATGTTCATTTTCATCTTTGGCAAGGACCAGCACCTCTTGGTTTCCACCCAACACGGCATCGCCTGCATCAACCTCATCAGCGACGTCTATCTGCTGCTGCTCCCGCTCGGGGCGATCAATTCGCTACAGTTGCCCACGTCTCGGAAAATCGGTGTAGCGGCTGTGTTCGCTCTCGGTCTGCTGTAAGTTCTCCAACGTTCCCCGGAAGCGTCTTTGGGAAGATTCTAACTCTACCTACCAGTGCATGCACCATGAGCGCCATCGCGTTGAAATACCGCTTCGAGGTGGCTGCCGGCCAAGTCGCTGTTGACGGGACATACACGGTCCCGCCGCGCGCAGTCGTTCTGTAAGCCAATCATGCAGACATTCGCTTCAAGACCGTCCCAAACTGACCCAGATGCCTCACACAGGAACGTGGAAATGTACGTCGGAATCATGTGCGGATGTTTCCCCGTCCTGCCCGCCATGCTGCGCAAGACGACCCTCACCAGGTTCCTCGCCGACACGTTCGCGTCGCTGCGAAGTCGCCTCATGTCGTCCCAGGACCGATCGGGATCGTCTTCCAAGGCGCACAGCAGCGGGTGGGACGAGGATGCTTATCCTCTCTCGTCCCGCGACAAGCCAGTGTCCCTCCGTTCGCACCCGCAGGAGGTTCATGAAGTGTAGTGCAACTCGGACATCTTGATTTAGACTGTTGTACGCCGTTTAGGGTGTTGTGGCGCCGGGGCGAATATCTGAGATTTATACTTTTGGTCCAAAAGGTTGCGTTTGCTAGCCACAGAGACGTGTATTTCATTTTGGTCGTTGACTTTGTAAGGCGCTCCGGTGAAAGGAGAATTTCGTGTCAATATTTTGTAATTTCGTACATTCCGCAGTCCGAGAACAATTTCAATAATCAGACTCCAGATGATTCAATCAAATGCCGTGAATGAGTGCTAAGCCAAGATCTAAAGGATTGCCCTTGTTGCAATATCCATCAACCAGGTCGTATGGTTCCAGGGCCACGGGTCGCCAAAGCCCCTGCTCACCGAACATGCAAGGTGGAGCCAAGCATTCGGCTATTTTCGTATAATAATGAAAGTCTTCTCAGCTCTACCTCAACGAACCTGGTTTGTTCTTGTAACATCAAGATTTCCTATTCTCACAGTACCTAGTCAAGCGATTCGCAATGGTTAACCTCGGCGATTTCAACATGGATGATGGCAAACTGCAATTGACTGCTGCGGCGCTGGTGGTCACCTTTGGCCTATTCTGGGTGATCGACGCGCTCAACCAAAATACACCAAACTACCAATGGATCAACAACAAATGGCTTCCCCGTCTGTTCTGGACGAAGCGTGCGGACCAGTATGCCGAGGCTGGATATCTCAAGGTATGGATTAATACCAAAGAATCACCCTCGGACTTGATTGACTGATCATATGAGAATACAGGTCAATAAGGCAAAGGACAAGCCGTTCAAGATGATATGGTGGTCAAGAGAGAATATCTTCCTGCCACCCAAGTATCTTCAAGACCTCAAGACTGCCGAGGAATCTAGCATCAGCTTTCTGCACAATATCAGCGATGTGAGCACAAATCTTTGGAGGAAAGAACACGTCACGAATCTGACCGCGATGAACCGCACAGGCCTTTAGCTTGAACTACAGTGTCGGAAACTTATATGAAGGACCGATCATGATTGATGTCATTCGGAAGAAGATGAACCACATGCTTCGTATGTTGCTCCGTATCAGCCACCATGGTTTGAAGAAGAGCGAACTGACCAGGCGAATCTCTGCTCTACAGCATCCATCACCCCGGTGTTGGCAGATGAGGCCGACTTTGCTATAGCACAGGAAATTGGAGATTGTCAAGGTATACAAGCGTCTCACAAACGACCACAACAGTACGGGAGCTAAAGTGACACCGCAGATTGGAAGTCTCGCAACGCCGCAGATGTGATAGGGCGCATCATGCACCGCATGACATCTCGCGTCCTCGTGGCACCAGAAGTATGCCGCGACGAGAGATACCTGGACACGTCCCTGTCATTCATGAACTCGGTCATGATCACTGGGCTCCTGGCCATCATGCCGCCCCTGGGGCCGCTGCGCCACCTCTTTACAAAGCTGCTCGCGCTGATCCACAGCCGGAAGCTCGAGGCCACCGTCAGGATCATTCAGCCGATCGTCGAGGGCAGGCTGAAAGAGATGGCCGAGGGCGCGGAGGTTGAGCACGTCGACGCCATCCAGTGGGCGATCGAGCTGGCCGGAGACGACCCCGTCGAGCGCGAAGCCCGGCGCATCACGCTGAACACGCTGCAGAACATCTGGGCCGGCAGCGCGGGGCCCGCCGTCAGCGTGACGCAGATGCTCTACCAGGTGCTGATGATGCCTGAGTACCTGGAGCCCCTGGCCCGGGAGGCCCACGCCGTCATTGAAGAGTTTGGCTGGACGGACAAGGCCATGAACCACATGCCGCTGCTCGACAGTTTCATCCGGGAGTGCAACCGCATGTATCCACTGGGCGCCATCACGGCTGCGCGGACGGTCATGGACGATAAGTTCACGTTTCACGACGGGCTCACGTTTCCAAAGGGCACACGTTTTGCTTTTGCGATTGGCGCGATCCAGAAGGATGAAAGGTTTATTGAGAATCCCGAGACTTTTGATGGGTTCAGGTTCGCGGACAAGAAGAACGACGAGCCGAAGCAGTATATGCAATCGGCTTCAACGGTGAGCCCGAACAATCTAGTGTAAGTGGACTCGTCCCGCTCAAAATTCTCCCTATTACTACAGCTCACTAATCTACTCCTCATAGCTTTGGCTACGGAAAACACGCATGCCCCGGGCGGTTCTACGCCATCAGGAAGACCAAGATCATCTTCTGCAAACTCGCACTTAGCTACGCATTCAAGTGGACCAAGGAGCCCAAGTGCCGCCCCAAGGAATTCCCCGTCGAGGGTCAATTCGCTCCCAACTTGTCACAGGAGATTAGCTTCAGATCACTATAAATGGCTAGAGCCTTGCATGTAACATCTTGTTACAGGGTCTGCGCATTTGCTCATACGGAGACTGCGTGTGGAGGTAGTCTTAGGAATCCACTTCCATGGATAACAACCTGCAGCCTGGTGTTCGGCGACGGCATCATTGTGATCTGATCAATTCGGTCTCCGATTGTAGCGGACCCGGCGTCTGGTTGTATGTCGCTCGGCACCCATATTCCCAAAGGCGCGGACAGTGGTGTTTCGGTGCTTACTTTGTCCTCCGGGCCCCGAAGCGGAGCGGCGCGGCATTGTTGGTCCCACCGCTGGCCGGTCCGGTATTCACTCAAGCTGGAAGCGGCAATCTTCGGACCAGGAGTGTATCATGCTCTTGGTATATCGGAAGTCTGCATTAGGAATACAGGGCTAATACCGAGGTGGGAATCTTGACTGAGCCGTCTCGTCCCACCGATGCTTTGACATGCCCACTAGAAAGTAAACCACCTGATTGGTCGGAAGTAATCTTTGCCTTGTAATTGAAACAACAATTGAGCATCTTTGTCAACTGGTCTCGATTGTGACAGTGAAGCTCGGGTTGCAGCATTTGCACCTAGTATCTCATCAAACACTACTATCATGCCCGAAATCAGCGATGTCCTCATCATAGGCGGCGGCCACGCCGGCATGTCCGCCGCCCTGACGACGTACCGGGCACTGCTAAAGACGACCATATTCGACACGCAAAGACCCCGGAATCGATGGAACACCGCCGTTCGTCTGACCCCATCCTGGGACTCCAAGTCCGTGGAAGAGACGCGCAAACTCTCCCGTGAAGAGCTCGAGCAGACCGGCTTTGTAGCATTTGTGGACGCGGCCATCGAGTCGATCGCAAAGACGGACAATGGCCTTTTCAAAGTGAGCGACGCCAGCGGCGCATCGTGGCTGGGGCACAAAGTCCTGCTGTCCATGGGCTGCTCGACAACGTTTCCGCAAATTCCTGGCTACGAGGAGAGTTTTGCCAGGAAAATGTATGTGAAAGCGCCTCATTCGTGGCACTTGATTATGGTCTTTTGGTTTAGAAACTGACATGTGAATTCAGATACCCCTGCATGTATCAATTTGGATTTGAGGAGCGTGGCGCTCAATCGGCTGGTCTTTTGGCGGTTGACGGTTTAGCATCCGTGCGGTTTGCCACTGGCCTTGCGGACGACGGGCACAGGTTCAGCCATGAATTCACCATTTACACAGATGGCAACGCGGCACTGGCCCGCGAGTTGGAAGAAGTCGTGGTACCCAACGGTATGACGGTCGACGACCGCAGGATTCAGAAATTGCAGTCGGAAGAGGGCGCGAAAAGCATCACTATTCACTTTGACGACGGGTCAAGCAAGTCGGAGGCTTTCTTGGTACACCGGCCCATGACGCTCAACAGCTCACCGCTGATCAAGCAGCTCGGCTTGGACATGACGCCGATGGGGGACATTGCCACGTCGATGCCCTTCTGTCAGACTAATGTGCCCGGTGTCTACGCTGCGGGAGACTGTGCGTCTTTGTCCAAGATCATACCCCAAGCGGTGGTCATGGGTGCGTATGCGGGATGTGGAATCGCTCGGGAGCTACCGAAGCGGGTGACGGGTAATTCGTGCACGTAGAACGTTGAAATTTGTGAAAAATCGATACCATCATACAATGATACTCGTGTGGCTCTATGCATAGACAGTTTATCTTGAATTCATTGAGACGATATTCAATTGCAGTTTCCATCGAAGGCAGATGCAGCCTCCAGTGCATACAGTCCCTTAGGACTTGAGAATATGCGCAACGACATCCTCCAACTTCTCCCTGGGCACGTCGAGTCGGTCGTTCCAGAGCTCAACTTCATCAGCAAAGTTGTTGCCATACCCGGGATTATAGACAGCCGCCAACAACAGCTTGCCTGCTGCCATGAAGTTGCCGCTCGCCAGAGCAGCCTTGCCCTTGGCGATCTCCTCATCAGTTGTCGTCTTGGACACGTCGTACTTGACTCCCTGGGCCTTCTCCAGCGTAGAAACGATGTCGTTCAGCGAGATCTCGAACGAGGAAATGTAGACGTGCTTGTTGGCAGTGATTTCGGGGTTTCTCAGTACTCCGAGCACGCCCTTCGCGACATTCTCTCGGGGAGTGGACGAGAACTTGTGGTTTCCATCATCCCAGATCGTCGCCTTGTGCTCCTTGATGTCGATGCCCATGAAGCCAGTGGCAATGCCGCTGATTATCGAGTTAGACTGAGGCAACAAAATCGGAAAGGAGAGAGACCTACACGTCGGTGAAAATGTTCGTCGCAATCGCAGTCCAAGTCAGACCAGTGCTCTCCTTGGCCTTGAGGCTCTCAACGAGCTTGACCTTGCCGGCGGCCATGGGGAAGATGGCGATAGTCTTGGGGTTGGATGTGTTGCTGCCGAACTCGGAAGGGATAAAGCGCTTGACGCCGGCCTTGATGGCGGCATCGACGAACTTGCCCTCCTGTCCCATGAGCTGGAACCCGTTGGCCATGACCACGGCGTCCTGGCCGGCAAAGGCCTTCTCGAGGTCCTCCGGGGGGTAGGCATCGTCGATCTTGATGACCTGGACGCCATCGGGCAGTTCGGCCGTCGACGACTGGCGAGATACCACCGTGATGTTGAACTGCGGGTCCGTCTTCAGGGCTTCGACAATGTATGCGCCCAAATGGACCTGTCCGGCTTTGGAGGCCTGTTTTTAGTCCCAAAGTTAGCGCCTTTCGGGGACTATAGAGCTCTATTGGGAGTATAGTGTAATCGACATACCCCGACGACCACGACGTTTTTGAGAGGTGCCATTTTGGATATTATCGTGCTATTGTAGGTTACTTCAGGACAAGATCATAAAACTTGAGAAGAAAAGAAGAGAAGCTAGACAACCACAGTCCAGGCCAAGGCTAGGTAGATAGATGTTTTGTAGCTTCTATTAATAAAACAGTACATGGACAAAAGGTCGCAACAGACTGCGGGGGCTCACTTATCACATTACAAAGCCTGTACCTGGGCGCTGTCGGGCCCCGCCAAGTTGAGACCTGCAGGACCTTTTAACCATGCATAATAAAAGCAGGCTGCCTGCTGATACATGTAGTTACATATTAATGACAATACCTAGGCACTGTATACATATCAATACATTGGAACAGTGATTCTCTCAACAATTCGACAGATCATACATACTGTCGAGCGTTTGGTCTATCTTATTGTCTCGCGGCCACGCCAACCAGCCAATCATGGCGTTCGCACCAAAGCAGGCGTTTGCACCAAATGCAGACCTCTACGAGGAGATTGTCGGAGACTCGACATCTTCCATGGCCGCGAAGTTTCTCGGCATGATACCCTCACTGCCGCCGGATGCCGTCGTTCACGATAATGGCTGCGGAGGCGGACAGGTCATTGCAAAGCTCATGGAGACGCATCCCCCTTCAACAATACGAATCCATGCCACCGACATCGACCCGACCCAGATAGAAAACTGCAAAAAGGCCGCTGCCACCGCGGACTGGCCGGCCGACGTGAAGCTGATGCCGGCCGAGAAGCTCGAATTTGAGAATGACACCTTTACTCATTCCTTCTCGAATCTTCTGCTCTTCGCGACAAGGAACACCGGCGTCGATGCCGTCAAGGAGATTCACCGCACCCTCAAGCCTGACGGGATCGCCGTCGCGACGTGGTTCCACAGTATCCCGCACCAGGAGGTCATCAAGAGCGTCCACTACAAGCTCCGAGGCCCGGACGTTCACCTGCCGCACGGTATGCCCGACGCATGGTATGCCAGCGAGTTTCTGCGCTCCATCGTCGAGCAGGGCGGTTTCCAGCCGGAGAAGATCGACATCTCGACGGTGGACATTTATTGCAATATCCCGGACCTCACTCGGTGGGTCACGATTCTTTGGAGCTATATTGGCCGGCCGGCGACGGGCTGGACGCCGGCGGACGAGGAGCAATGGGATGAGGCCATTGCCACGATAATCCAAGACCTAGAGAAGTCATTGGCTTATGAAAGTAATGGAAAAGGAGGCAGATTATTGATGAAGGTCAATGTTTGTATAGCTAGAAAGTAGTCGATGGAAGGAGAAAGTAGAATTGATTGAGCTAGAACTCAGCATGGAGACGAGATTCGAAATATTTCTTGTAATTCTTACTGCTTTTGCCTCCAAAGCCCCAAACATTTGAATTACTCAAGTGAATGCGGACAAAATGTGAGAAACGAATATTGGCCAAGGGCTTGCCGTTCGGGGGCCACCGGCTTACGATCCGATTGCTTAAATACGTATAATAGCTCCTACCGCTTTCTGCTCTAGCTTCCACTTGATGCAACATGATCTTGTAGCTCAATTTACCAGCACCACAAACGAACCAATTTACGCAACAATGGCGACGGAAGGGCCAAAGGAAGAGTATATCATGGGAGACGATGATGGGGAGCTCCAGCGCCTCACATCGCAGCACGCCTTGTTGAAACACGAAATGAGCGACCAACTCGTTTTTGCACCAATCGATTTCTCCCAAACCGGTCTGAGAATATTCGATTCGGCAACTGCTGATGGTAACTTGATTTCCCTGCTTTATTTACTTCAAATACTGATATTCCTGTCCATTAGGAACTTGGCTGCGCGAGCTGTGTCAGCAGATCCCAAACGGCACTGCAAACAAATACGTTGGAATTGACATTGAGGCGTCTTTCATCCCGAAAGAGCTCCCAGGCTGGTTGCAAATCGAGCACGAGTCCATGCAGCAGCAGTTCCGCGACGAGTGGACAAACACATTCGACCTCGTGCACATGCGCTTTGGGCTCGCCGCCGCCGCAGAATGGGGACCGCCCAAAGTCATAGCCAGTCTCGTCACCCTGGTGAAGCCCGGCGGCTGGGCCCAATTGGTCGAGCCGGACTGGCGAGACACTACGGGCTGCGGACCGGCCCTTGCCGAGTTGCTGACCTTGTTCGGCGAGATCTTCGACAAGATGGGGACGGGCGCCGACTACGCTCAGAAGCTGGGCACGTGGCTTGCCGACAACTCGTTGCAGAAGATCGAAACAAGGTCTTTTACCATTCGAATCGGTGCCAAGAATCCGGCGCCTGAGCTCGGCCGGGCTGGAGCGCAGGTCATCTGTCAAGCTGCTACTTCCATGGTCAAGGTTGCAACGCACAGTAAGTCCGGCTCTATCACGTTTCGGTTCTGTACCTATATACTGACTGCGATGCTACTTAACCACTCAGTGATTCCTACTTCATTCTCAGCGGAACAGTTGCAAACATTAGTCACACGATTGGATCAAGAGCTAAACAGCCAAGGGGGCTCCTACAGATTGAACGTGGCCTGGGGACAGAAATCAAGGCAGTCTTAGGAGTGCGCGATGTCAGGCTTCATTGAATGATAGACTATTTACTTATCAACTATTCCAAGTAAATACTATGCAATGCGCCTCAAAAGTGGCGTATATTGAAGTCTGTTACTTGGGCCTGCTTTCGTTTGACCCAGCCCTTTCTTGACTTGAGACGCCCCCAGTCTTTTCGGTGACAGCTTCGTCATGCGGGACCGTAGCGCGGTGCCGCAGACCTGAAGGACGTGCAGGGGTGATAAAGTCAACGGCTTCCATATCCACAGCCCGGTGCCCGCACTCGGGCTGTCTGAGTCGGCGCCGTGCCTCGGGCGCCGGCAGATTCTGACCATTGTCGTATCGAATGCAGATTCCGGGTCACGCAGTCACTTTCACTGCCTGGTTTGTAAACTTGCAACACGACGATGTTTTCAAGGGACGCTGAAACTCTCACAACAACACATTTTCTTGAGATGCTATTCCGGCACCGGAAACCGAACAATCTCCTTGAGCTTTCAGCTCTGGTGTTGAGTTCAGGGTGCAATCATGTCAATACTATAGCCGGGGGCCGTGCAAGGGGGAGAACATCAAGCAGATCTTCATTCAGGTATCCTGATATAAGCGTCGTGTTCTCTAATAACCTACTTGTTTGATGTTCAAGTAGAAGTGGCTCTCTAATCCTGCATAACAAATGCGTGACATCCATCGAGAGACTTATACCCTCTCAAGTCACGCGACAGGCAATCCAGGAACTGCCCAAAATATGAAGTTATTGAAATGAGAATCAAAGTCTTGAACTCTCATGTCAAAGCACTGTAAGAAGCCCTGTCTTTTGAGTTTGGATCATCTGCCACGATGTTCATAGAAAGTGTCTTAAGCTGAAATGTTGTAAATGCAATGCAAACATGGGCTCCCGCACATGTATATATACAATTTTACATGTGACCTTGTACTAGGCAGCTTCTGCTGAAGAGAGACCAACCGCTCTCCCTTGCTTACACATGTCTCGCCGTGAGCTGGGCTGCCAAGGCCGCGAAACGTTGACTCAGATCCGAGTAGCAGTCTACGGAACCTTCTCCGAATACCGAGGACGGAGACCCGGGCCCGACGACCCCTGCAAGTGTTCTGAGCCTATCTACAATGGCTGCGGCCTGCTGGGCCTCCTTGAGTATCCTCTGAAACTGAAAGGACTTTTGTTCTTCCGCGTCGACGGAAAAGTGCCCAAATCCGAATATCGAACTCGAGCCGTTTCCGATGCTGATACTATTTTGCCGTTTCCTCTCGTCCTCGACGGTCGCTGTGCAGACTTCGAGCAGATCGAGGATTTGATACATGAGCGTAGTGAACAGGAGGAGACACCGGTGGTAGCCCGAGTCCAGCTGCCCGATCAGGTGGGAGACCTTGTCGAGCGCCTGTCTCACGACTCCTACTATGATTTTAAAGGCCTTGAGCTCCGTCAGCATGTAGCTCTCCAAGTCGGCAATCATCTGGCAGCACTCCAAGCAAATGCGACTATCGATTTCGGTCCTCGGGCGCGGCTTGCGCGGCCGTACCATGGTAGGAGAGATACAGACATCCCGAGCCTGTTCGTCACCGGGAGTGTTGCCCTGCTGGTGCATCAAGAGGTCTTTCAGGCTCGGATCCAGAAAGGGCGGAGAGAAGGTCTGACTACTGCTTGCCGTTATGGTGCTGCTGGTTGTCATACCGAATTCCGAGGCATCAGTCTCCTTTTGGATGTGCGCATGGTCGTTGCCGTTATGCGGAACGCGGATGGTGCTCGAGTCGTCTGCAAATTCCGAAGTGATCATGCCGGCCGCGTCAAAGTCCCAATCGTCCACCCATGCTGTGATGGTGTCGCGGTCATGAGGCTGCAGGCCGAGGTCTTCCGGCGCAACCATGGAGTCGGTCGTCGCTATCTCGTCGGCGGCGATACTACTAGTGGTAGGCCTCGTTATTTCTTGATGTTGTTGCTCTGGATCGCTCAAGTTCTGCTTCTTTTTGGCTCTGATTCCTGGGACTTTTCCTACTCGCGACACGCCGTAGACGCATTGTGTACCGTTATCCCGACAGCGCTTGCATCCGCTTCTCTCGCTAGAGCATTTGACCTGTTGGCGGCACAACCATGTTAGTATTGCTGGAGAAGACCGACGCAAGTTGGATAAACAACATACCTTGGCGGCGCAGCACAGGTTACATGCACTCCGCAGTCTTGGAGCACGGGTCCGGTTCGATGTCGCTTCTTGCGACCTGCACACCCACATCTGTCAGTTATTGTATCCCATCTGCCAGGTACGACGCATATAGCTATACTGACCTTTGCGACGAATGAAGCATTGCAAAGAGGCGACAGGCGAGGTTTTGTATAAGGACAGCTGATCTTGGCTTGAAATTATTACGTCGACACGATGACGAGTAGAGAAGGGATCAAGTGTCTCCCGTACAGCCAAAAGCCGACTACATACAGCTATTGCCCCTCCCTCTCTCTTACACAACAAGGCATGGAAACGACTTATCTGCCCTGGAAGGATTCAGGCGGCCCGTGTTTGGTGTCTCTGCCAGGGCGATAAGCGTCCGGCATCTACCATGGCCTGGTTTTCTCTTGAAGGATTCTGTTTGTGCCGCGAAGCTAATGCAGTTCGTTGTTGTTTGGCGCAAGAAAGTCCTATGGCTGGCTTTTTCCCTGGGCCCTTGCGAACCTCTCCAAATTCTGTCAGCCTGTCGGAAATGGGGTCTCGATCTGGACGAATGCTACCCACCATACATGCAGGTTTCAGTGCTTACATCGAGGCTAGCTGGGCTGCAGGCATATTATTGGGGTCCGCGCAGCTGACCGCAGGAGTAGGCGCATTTTAATATACTTACTTTTCCAGTAGGGAAAAAGGCCACCAGGTACTGGCAAGTGGAAGAAGGAAATGGTGGCAGGAATTTCCAAGGTGAGTATATGAAATCACGGTCATGACTCTTCCGATCCTACATACCATGTTTATCGATCCTCCCACAAGCCACAAGAGATCCAACTCCAGTTCTGCTATACGGCAGTCAACACTTACCCTAACCGTACCGAGACTGGTTTTCCCCGCGCTTTCTCTGGACTCACAGTCAGCCCTGCATCATTTGCATCAGTCAGCACAGGCCAATACTGTATGTTTGCTACCTATCATCCCCCTGCTGCGCTGCAGTGCTGGTACCCTGTCTACTGGTAGCCTATCAGCAACTTCTCAGTTGCACGTTCTGCAGAAGAGTGCATCACCGAAAAGAGCTGAACGAGCAAGGGCGGCGGTGTGAGAGCGAATACGTGGTCGAATTTCAGCACACCCGGGGATTCGGGCTGATCAGGTAGTATTGAAGAATATGTCTGCATGCACTTCGCTGTCGATTGTAACGTCGTACGAGTGTGCTCGGCAAGATAAAAGAGGGTTCTACACTAGAGGCCGAGCAGCTGTGCCTCAGCTCTGCGGCTTTCTCGTGAAAGCAAGCTTTTCCGACGGGGCGGGTCTCTCTTTCTAATTTCGGTGCTTTCCAGGCTCTCCAATTCCGCGGAAGAAAGGACTGAAATGCAATGTGGCCAGAGCCACGGGGTTGACGCTGCATGGACGACACGTGGTGATCTACAGCGACCGGCCATCAACAGAGAGACAGCAGCCAGCAGCTGGACAGCAAGGTAGCACAAGGCACTTGAATCTGTTGCAAACGTACGATATGCTTCAAAATTCCGAATCAAGTTCAATTGTTCAACGAGCGCACTACACCACGTGATTTATAATCCGCACTTGGAGTACGAGATTCCTCACATTTACGGTCATGGTCACTGAATGCAGTACTATGACCGAAATGGCAGGATCCTCGATTGCCGACAAAGGATTCGACCCGTCTATATACCGAATCCTTTGGATCCTTCTGCGGCATAAGAAAAGCCTCAGATGACCCTCTAGGGTATTGATGTATGTGGTGGAATGAGTAGCGATGCAAGGCTACCAGGAAACATCTGGACAGTTCATGAGTAAGTATCACGATCTATGTCTTTGTTCATAGGCACCCTTTTCCCATAGTGAGAAATCGAAGCTCGATAAGTGAATCAGGATAATCATAAAATGATCCAGTATAGCCAGAATACATTCTACCTAGGCCCTACTGCCTTGGGTGTAGCACGAATACTGACCTGGGAAGTTTGGATGCTACGTATAGCCGTGTGATCCAAGTTCCGAGGTGAATCTGGTGATGGGATCAGATTCAACTACACTCGGGGATCGGGCAAGTCGTCATTTCCGTCCAACTTAGGAATCCGACGCTTCACGTCTGACCATTCACCTGTGCCCGCCCCCACACTGGTATAGAAGGATTCACAAGCTGGTCGGCGACACGGGTAAGGCAAGCGTGCCTCTTACCTGCCGGTGCTATCAGGTGTGGGTCGGCTCCTACGGTATAGATGGTGCGCATCTGGGCTGATGTGGCGGCCTCTTTCGTGCAAGTTCCAACTACATCCGGACGGTCCTAGTTGAGTCCGCACCCGCCCCCAATGTCAAAGGATTCGTGAACTTCGCATCATCTTGCGGTTCGCGCCTTGCGCCTCGGCCGTTGATACGCCTGGGTAGGTACGTATAAGGCAAGGGAAAGCGCCGTGGTGCTGACGGCGGGCGACGCCGCGGTGACTGCTTGGGCTGACTCAGTATTGATAATCTTCTTTCTTGAGCCTGAATTGTGTGCACACTGCCGCCGAGCGTCCTATGAAGCACCACGGATATGGTCGATTAGAGCATCGCGCATATTGAGTTGTATGGAAGGATCGCATCCTTGAACGACCCTGATGGCTTTTCCATAAACAGCTATACGGAGTGTCCGTTACAAGTGTAGTTGACGCCGTGGCTCGTTACTGCCTAGCTGGCAAAATTCGCGATCAGGTACAGATTACACTTTTACTCGAACATGCGGCCACTCTGCATTCTGGTCGACGCAGGGATCGTGTATTGAAATAAGCGAAAATAGCATAGGCCTGCCAAGTCGTCTAAGTTGGGGGCGAGAGCTGGGGCACATACGACCGGGATCGATCCCCGGAACGAGCCATCGAATCAGCGCGATTATGCGCCGCACCAAACCACTGTGTTGGTACGTACGCGTTATGTTTGCGTTCTTGGCCATATTTAGGTAATTAACATCTTTACATGATCGTCCCGACCACACGATACCATCGCCGGCAACAACGACTCGTCCGAATCCGAGTCCCTATGTCCTGTCTAATAGGACTATATCGACTCAAAAGGCTCTTAGCTCTCTCGTAAGAGCCGGCCAGGGGACGTTTCAAGTGGCGTCGACTAGCCACGGGTAAGCTATCTATAGGATTCTATACCTTGCCGACGCCAAACCAGGGCCCGTATGGTCCAATCACAGATTTGAAATACATACATGTTGTCACCTCTCGGCGGGCATACTTCGCTTATCAATCCACTCTCCCTAACTGCAATACAAAAGCTTACTCACTAAGGTTAGGTACATGAGCTAGACAATGCGATGGCAGGAAAAGTCCTGGCGGCTTCAGTGCCCATCGGAATCACACCAATCACGAGCGCAGCTTGATGAACAAGCAAGTCTCTACGAATACCCCGGCTTGGACCTGTGTCCTGCGGGGCTCTGGGTGTCGGCTTCACCTGAATGCATGACGACACATCATCAGGAACAGGCAATCAAATGTTTCCTTACGAGAGAAACGTCGATTACAAAACAAATATTTTCACAGAGAAGAGAGGGGTTTGTCCCCAGGGTGCTGATGCAAGCGATCCTCCCACTCTGCGCTGCAAGACAGACGCGAGGCATGAAGGATTGAATATTCAATGCAAGGACGCGCGAGCTCTTATTTGGGCATATGATTCAGGATGTATACATTGTGGCAGTGTAAGACTGAAGGGCATAAATGTACCTTTGAGGAGACTCGAGAGCCTCACGATGTAGAAATGACCGAGTAGCCAAGGCTTCCGGTTGTCACCCGAGCATTCTTCGGATCACCTTGCCGACTGGGCGTAAGATTTCGCCTGCGGAAAGGGCAATGAATGTCACCTTGGTGCTGACTTGAAATACAATCTTGGGATGGTATGTTGGCTGGACATCCAGATAGGAATCCATGTTCGTCAATAGTCCAACGTCAGCAATATCATAATATCTAGCCGTATTTCGTAGCTATCTCAACCTTAGCAAGTCGTCTCCATAAAAACCAAACAAGCAATGAGAATACTAGAAAGTGGTGTGATTAAGGTACACAGGGCTTTGTTCAGTAGGGATATCCAATTTGGCTAATTTTTCTGTTGGGGGTTATCATTCACTCCCAGAGCTACGGGCCTGATACCAAATAATTCCTGATCTTGGGCACCCATTCCTCTAGTACCGCCCCAGACAATGTGAACGGGAACAAGGGCTGCTCAGCAAGCCGCATGCGGAGAAAGACGTCCCCCGCCCAGCCCATGGAGTACCAGAGCGCGCCCACCACCCACGCGTACCCGAGCAGGCGCACCAGGACGCTCCTGTCGGGGACCGGTCCGCCCAGCCACCTGCTCCACACGTGCTTGACGCCGTCCTCGGCCGTGATCAGCGCCGCCTGCGCGACGAAGAAGACGAGCATGCCGTGCGTCCGCTCGGCGAACGTGATGTTGCGCGGGCTGGGCAGGATCAGGATCGACGCGGCGTGGCCGAGCCCCGACATCAGGAACGAGAGCCACAGCTGCGCGTATCGCGACCCAAAGGACCCGGGCGCGAAGCCGAGCGCATCGCGTGCCGCGCACGACCACGCCTGGAAGAGGCGCCGCAGCGTCTGGTGCCAGTAGGACCCCCAGAAGGCGCGCACCGAGGTCACCTCGGACAGCGCGCCGAAGCTCGCCGGCCAGTCGGCGGGCAGACTGCAGTGAGTCGCCACGGCGACGATAGAGAAGACCGTGTACTGGAGCTGCAGCATGTAGTACGGCTGCACCCCAAAGGTCAGGGCGCGGACGAAGCTCCAGACCAGACTGCGCTCGTCCCAGAGGGTCAGGTACTTTGAGTCGACTTCGCCGCGCTGCAGCGTCGCCTCGTTAGTGTAGAGGACATGTACCGCGGCCTGGCTGGCGATGTCTGCCATGACGAAGTAATAAACCGCGGCGACGAGACGGCGGGCGAGGAAGCGGCGGCGCGACCGGGCCTCGGCGGCTGGCACAGCTGGCACATTCTTGACTTGGTAGTTCCACCGGATGCCGCGCATGTTGAATATGAGCACAAGCGCCCACCGGATCTTCTGGATCCCAAAGGCTGCGTAGGCCGTGGCCTCGCGGGCGGGCTTGTCGACGCGCCAGAAGGACGACTCGGGCGTGGCCCCGGCGGGCAGCAGGACTATCTTCTCCAGGGTCGCCAGGTACGTCGACCAGGCTATCGAGAAGGGCTGGGCCGCGCCAAAGTCGGTTGTGAAATTCGGATGTTGCCAGCACAGGGCCATTAGGACCACGGTGCTTAGAGTCGCGACCGTCCGGCGGTGTCGGAATGGCGGGCCTGCCAAGAGCAATACGTGCAGCGCCATGAGCGTGTAGTGAGGCCACGGCGAGCCGTGAGGCTCGTGTAGCTCATGGTTGGCTGTCGAAGATGTGGCCATGTTCTCATCCAAACTGTCTGGGGTGCAGTATACGAATGAGTTGCAGTCCTGTGTCTACCTAGACTCTAGCAGACCATGAACCAGGAGCTTGTAGTACGGAATAACATAAAGCCGCCGAGTACAAATGTTCTATTGAATTTGATATGTCCGAGAACAGAATGCTCCCTGCTCGCCGTTTCCATCTTGCCCCGGTCCGAAGGCCGTGCATCGATTGTCAGCTCGAGTCCCCGCCGCCCGGCAAGTCCGGTTTCTCGGGGGCCGAGCAGCATCACAGGGGTCAACATGCGTCTTTCGTAAGCTCATACAGTAAGCGGGAGTTACTGCTTTTGTAGAAAGAATGGAGACAACAGTTTTACAATGTGATCCCTTGTACGTTCCCGTGTGAGAGATTAGAAACGGGACAGAAGGTCTCGTGTATGCTGATAACACTGAACGTGGTGAAAACTACAGCCAGACACGGGTTAAGTATGAATGTAAACGCGAAAATTTGCTCAGAGATTTTCCAGGATGGCGATACTATGATTGAAGTTGAAAAAATTAGATCATTTTCTGTTGATCGTCTTTGGCCAAGCCAGCTTGTGTGGTAGCGGATTGACTCTCCTATCATCTCTTAATCCGAAGTACTCGCTTTTAACATGGCTTGCATTCTGAGAACATCTAATTTGAACTTGCTATATTTGTTCTGTAGCTTGCATCATATCTGATCGTAAGCGAAATAAATCTAAAAGATGCCCTTGTGTCCGTATTGCTCAGCCTGGATCTGCGACGGCGCGCCTGCTCCCGTACACGTCCCCGAGTACAGAGCCTGGGTGACAGTCTGCATCGGATTGGTGCAGTCGCCGGCAGCAAAGACTCCCTGGACGCTGGTCTGGTTGAAGGGCGGGTTCGCCTTGATGAGCTTGGCCGGGCTCAGCTCGAGGCCCAGCTGCTCGTGGAGGGTGCCCCGGAGCCGCGTCTTGGGCTTGGAGGCGAGGAACGCCTCGGTGGCGCTGGCGCCATCGTCAAAGTGCAGCACCACTTGCGCGCGCTCCGAGCCCTTGGAGAGCTTGCTCAGCTTGCGCGTGTCGATCTTGACCGGGGCCTTTTCCGGCGCCGCCTCCAGGACCGCCTCCAGATCTTTGGCGAAGGTCTCGTTGCCGTCGGTGTAGAGCGTCACCGATTTCGACATGCGCAGTACCTGGCGTGCAAAATGCAGCGCGGGAACGGGGTTGGCGAGGTCCCCAGTTGCTAGAACTCCGGCTGAAGGGGTGTCCTTCTCCTCCCAGCCGTGGCAGTACATGCAGTGGAATCTGCACGCGACCATCAGTTCCGCCATCCATCAGGACCTTTGTTTGTGCTAATACTCACATGCTAGAAACCCAGTTCTCGGCGTAGCCCGGAATTTCTGGGAAGATATCCTCCACGCCAGTGGCCAAGACCACCTTCTTGGCAGTATACCTCTCGCCATTGCTCGTGGCGTGAAAGAGGCCATCTTCGCCCTTCTCCAAGCTCTCGACATTAGCATCGACGACCTTGACACATCCGTAGCGATCGTAGTCAGCTTTGGCTGCTTCACGGAAATCGCTGGGATCGCGATGATCCCATGTGGCTACTGTGTGCATGTGCTTGCTCTTTGCATTTCGGTACTCCTTGGAATCAAACAAAACGACCTTGTGATCCTGGCGCACAATGGTGGCGGCAGCACTTAGACCGGCGGGGCCTCCGCCCACGATGATAACGTCGTATTCAGCGGCCATGGTAAGAGTATGAGATTATGTGATTGCTTAGGAATTAACAGAGTAATTGTGACTTGGGTGAAAAGAATGGTAAACGGTGAGTTGGTATATGGGGTAATCATTAACAAGTAAGCCTGGGGTTGGTTGTTCGTCAGCTAAAGGCCCTCATCCTCGGCAACCGATTGGTTAATCGCCATTATAAGATCCAACAGCCGCATTCCGAAAGCTGCAAATTGACAATCCATTGAATTGAAATCATATTACTTCAATGTATGTAAAACTCGAAGTAAAGGCGTCACAGTAGAGATTCATACGGCGTTCAGAGATATAATAGGCTATGAGTCAAATATGCAAAAACACAGTTGACTTCGGTGCCTTATACGACAAGGTCCACCTCAGATCGCGACCATGCACAATTAATCATTGTATTTTGTTGCATTGAATTATCACAGAGCCCGGAAAAGCTAGCTTGTAAAGTGACGAAATACAGAAGCTAGTGCGGCAGAAGTACGGAGTAAACAAGAACATTCCTTAATATCATCTGACCATTTCTCCAAGGATATAATTTCAGCACAAATCATTGATTTCAAAGGGACATTGTGACATGACGGAAGCTATCGCACAACAATACAAGGTGCCCGGTCTTACATAACCTAGGTATATCCCCTCTATGCGTCGACCTTAGGCACTGGCTTTGACATGTAGGAAGTCATGTACACTCCCTTCTTCTCCGTATACTGGAAGGAAGCGCAAGTATGAATGACCTCGGTATCTGCCGTGAGATATTCGTCGCCACTGTTCCATGTTAGCTCGATCCTAAGACCCCGGAGAAAAGAGAGCAAAAACAAAAAGGTCTATAAGCGGGTATCACTCACAATGCATCCGCAATCATGTTCTTATACGCGCCCTTGCCGCCCCACTGCCAGCCGTTGACCCGGAAGATCTCCTCCCACTTGCCAAGCATGGTCTTGTTGTCCCTCGCGTGCAGCCAGAGGTGGATGTATATCTTGAGGTCGGGCATGGCCTGGCCGGGCCGCACCTCCCAGCTGTACGACAACGTCTTGTACCGGCTCTCGGGGTCGACGGGGGCGGCCTGGTGCTCGTCGCTGTCGGCCACGTGGGGGTCATTCAGGATTAGGGGCCAGATCTTTCGGACCGCCGCCATGGTCTTGTCCGTGATGTCGTTCTTGTACGCGCCGCCGTACGTGACCACGTGCTCCACCGACTTGATGGTGTTGAGCTTGGCCTGCGCGTAGATCTTGACCCGCGCCTGGCTGGGCTCGACGCAGTCGATGGCCATGCAGTCCACCTCCAGGGGCTCGAGGCTGGTGGGGAAGTAGGCCTCCAGGGCGTCGAGGGCCGGGACCAGGCTGTCGCCGTAGGGCTCGAGGCGCCTCACGTTCTCCATGACGATGTCCACCGAGCTGCGGCCCGTAGCGGTGGACTTCGATGCCGGAAACATGTATGCCTTGAGCGACCTGCCCTCGCCGTG
This sequence comes from Pestalotiopsis sp. DP-2020a, assembly GCA_018115615.1. Lineage (NCBI taxonomy): Eukaryota > Fungi > Ascomycota > Sordariomycetes > Amphisphaeriales > Sporocadaceae > Pestalotiopsis > Pestalotiopsis sp. DP-2020a. Next base: position 71,661 of record JACVEI010000199.1, on the reverse strand, counting down.
GAGGTCAACCGCGAAGAAGATCTGCGGCACGCGAGGGTGGGCCGACCACTCTTTCCTGACGGCCATGACCTCTTCCTTTTGCAGGAACAGCCACTCCTTGATCTGGTAGAACCATCGCATATCCGCCTGTGTCGCCTCGGCTAGGCCGGGTATAACAGTGAGCAACGCGTCTTGGGGCAATGGCTCCGTCACTCCATCGCCAATGTCACCGCCCACCGGGTCAAAGACGAACCGGACGAACGGATCTTCGGCGTCGGTAAGGTTGACGCTGAACTCAAAGGGCGAGCCATGGTAGGTCCAGAGAGACTTGACGTCGGGTGATACGCCAATTCTTGGGACCACCACATCATGGAGGAACTTGAGGTGCGACTCCTGCTGTTCAGGTGTGTATACTCCCGTGTGCTTGAGGAAAGCGGCCAAGGGACGAGTGCTGTACTCTTTCCAGAAATCCTGGTGCTGGTTGGCTGGAAATTCCGAGTTAGCGTTGACAGCTTTAGAGCTGCCGTTCACGGAGGCGGAAGCCATCGGCAAGTCAATGATGTTCCCGAGTATGTCTGTTAAGTGTGCTAGCAGCAAGTGCGGTGAAGTTGCGGTATGGCTAGCAAAGAAGTGTAGATCTTTGACGCATAAGTCTAGGTCATTGCGCTCTACTAATGCAGGAACCTCGCCGTCAGGAGTAGGACTGATGCTATGGTAGCCTTGTCCAAGGGCTGAATGGGGCTGGGCGTCATGTCGGCTGCCGGGAGGAAGATGGAAGTTGTACCATTATACTCGTGGGGGCCATTCTTTCGGCAACACATGGTCTGGCCCGGTCGGTCTATTCTATGCCGGAGACTAGATGCGGCGCCACGAAATCACATTCAAGGATGCTTCATCGGCGCGGGCCGCAAACTATTGCAAGCTGATGGTGACCCCACCCGGGTGCCGACAATGCTTGGATCTGACCCCCGAGGCTCGTGTTTTGATGGCATGGCGTCTAGCTTTGGTAATCATGGGGCAGTGCCAAAGGAGATCGTGAATAAATCACAGGTCGAACAGCGATACAGTTGTCCAATTTTATCATGGAGGAAAAAAAAGGCTACAATACTGCCGTAGCGCATGCAACGGTGAAAGCTAAAATGATTGTACTGATTTTAGATTCAAGTATGTAAGTTGGAAATCAGGAATTACGGTAGTGATACTCGCAACACCAAAGTGCTTTCATTATGATAATATGGCAAATCAGTTCTGAAACTCTGCCATCCCGGCTGCCACACCGGCATACTAGATCCCAAAATTACTTGGTGGCGTAAGCTACGTTGACCCTTCCAATCATCTTTGCCGGCAGTTCGGGGTGCCATGTCTTCAGATCAGCCACCATCATGGCGTGAGTCTTCAAAACTTCCTCGTTGGTCATCTGGCTGATTGCCCTGGCAGCCATGGGTAGCTTGGTCAGGAGAAACCTGCAGACAGTATCGTAATCGTCAAAAGCCATGTACGACTCGATCTCGATCACTTCAATGTTCTTGAAGCCGGAAGTCTGAAGCTGGTTTGTCACCTCTTCGGCCGAGGAACATCCATTGTTGGGCCCAGACATCTTCAGATCCGGGCGCACCCTGAGGGGGTAGGTGGACAGCTTCACCCACTCGCTGGACTTGAGCGAGGACATGGCGAGCACACCACCGGGAGCCAGGGCGCGCTGCATGGAGGCAATGGCCTTGGCCGGCTCGGGGACCAGGAAGATGACGAAGCCGCAGAGCATGTGGCTCACGGAGCCGTCGGCAAAGGCCTTGCTGCAGTCGTGAACGTCCACTTCGACGGTCTCGGTGCGCTCCCAGGCTGAGTTTCCCTTTGCAATCTCGCCCTCCCTGCGCCGAGTAAACTGTCCTATCATCTGGGCGTTGTTGTCTGCGCCAATGATCTTGGCAGAAGCAGGCAATTGTGCGCCGTGTGCTTCCAGGACTCCATTGGTGACCTGGCCGGGTCCACAGCCCATGTCAACGACAGTGGTAGCTTTGGAGAACGACAGAAGCTTCTCGGAGTGCTCAGCCATGTGCTTGGCCGGCGCAACACCCGGACCTGCCATGATGTGTTGCATCATGGCCGGCGCGATAGTTGACCATTCTGTATGGGTGATGTCTGCGGAGTATTATTAGTGGTCTACCCTAGTCACTGCCCATCGCGGTAGTCCGCCCGGACTGCTTCGGGGAGAGGTACACACGCTTAGAGGAATCAGCCATCTTGGGTTGTTTGGTGGTGTTCAGTCGGCGTACAGCAGCAAAGATTCGGTTGTTCCGAGCTGATTGCAGAAATCTTTTCATTGGAGAAGGTGAGAAGAAAGAGCTGAGAGCTCGGAGCTTTCCCAAGAGGCGTCAGCAGAGGAGTAGAGAAAGCAGGCTGGTGCCTACATGATGATTCGTTCGCTTGTTACACAAACAAACATTCATGCAAGGGACCCCCCCGGGAGAGCCACTGAGTCCTTTGACACTGCCAGGGACTTTCGGCACCCCTTGTGCGCATGTCTCAAAGCCCCCCAACGCCGCTGATGATCTGCTTATCTGCCTGCTGGCTGTGCCCTTCCGTAGTACCCCGCTCACCGGATCCCGATCGATTATAGCAGGTTGGCGAACCCCCACTCCCCGCCTGGGCACCGTATTCAGTATTACCAATCCACCATGAGCAGAAGCTAAGCCTTAACGTTTAGCGGTTATACCTGCAGCTGGAACACTGGCAACTTTTCTCCTCGAGACAAAATGTCACTTGACACACGGTGACATTTTAGTACGTGTGTGCCTCTACATGTGATCTACATTGACGCACTGCACATATGGACCTATTCTCGAGACCATGGTTACATACGTCCTGAGACTCGGCGCATTGGTAATGTCCCCCGTTTTCGAACCACCTACCCCGTCCAAAATTAGTAACATAGCACTAGGTCGCTGCCGCCATCATATGCAAGACGGCCTACAATGTGTTCCTACACCCGCTGAGACGCTACCCTGGGCCGTGGTTTGCCCGGGCGTCGCGGCTATACTATGCGTATCATCTCTGGGGAGGAACGTACTGTTCCAATATGATCAAACTGCACAAGAAATATGGCCCCGTCTTGCGCATCGCCCCAGATGAGCTGTCATACGCCAGCGCCCAGGCCTGGCAAGATATCTATGGTTTGTCATTAAACACAGCTATTTCATATACCACGCTCAGATACTAATCTTGGAACTGATATATAGGCCAAACCTTTGCAAATAGGACGGCCGATTTGGAAAAGGATAGGTCATGGTATATGGTCGCATCCAACGGTGTGGACTCGATTGTACGATATTTCATATAATCCTCTTTTATTTAACTGATTATACTGACTGTCTACATAGATCACAGCACCCTTTGACGGTATGCTCTACCGTCATGACGGCTATCTGTGCTGTGGTTGTACTAACTATAAGCAGTGCATTATCGCTTTCGTCGCCTCCTCCAGGTCCCATTGTCCGACAGGGCCTTGGTACAACAGGAGCGCCTGATTCAGGGGTACATTGATTTACTGATACAGCGACTCCATGAGAATGCAGCCACCAAAGATGATCCTCAAAAGAGGCTGGATGTCGTGCAGTGGATCGTGTACACCTGCTTCGATGTTCTCGGAGACTTGGCCTTTGGTGAATCCTTTGGTTGTCTTGACCGAGGCGAGTCGCACTGGTGGATCAATGACATCCAGGAAGGCGTGAAAGCCGCCTTCAAGATCAAGACGATCGAGCGCTTCATTCCCGGCTTCTTCTCTCTCTTTATGAAGGTCATGATCCTAGTCGGCACGGCCATGGCGAAGAATCCAGAGGAAAACTTCAATTTCTGCGCCCTCAAAGCGAGGGCCAGATTGGCTCGCTCGAGCGACCGGCCCGATTTCAGTACGGCTAGCCTCCAGCTCAACGTTGAAGCCCATTCGGATGAAACCCTGAGCTGACCAGTCACGCAGTTACCTACATCAGCGAGGCGAATAAGCAGAATCAGGACATGACAAAAGACGAAATCGAGTCCAACTCGCAAGTACTGATCAACGCAGGCACCGAGCCCGTCGCCACCGCCACGTGCGGAGTCCTCTTCCATCTAGCATCACATCCCGAAGCGCTGGCCAAAGCAGTCAAGGAGATCCGGTCGTCATTTTCTTCAGAAGCAGACATGACCATCTCCGCGACGCAGCAGCTTCCGTACCTCCGGGCCGTCATCGAGGAGGGCATGCGGATGTACCCGCCGGCGCCGAGCACCTTTCCCCGGACCACGCCGGCCAGCGGCTGTACCATCTGCGGCGAGTTCGTCCCCGGCGGCTACAGCGTCGGCGTCAACCAGAGCGCCGTCATGAGCTCGGACGCCATTTGGGTGCAGCCGGACCGCTACGCGCCCGAGAGGTGGCTGCAGGACCCCGAGTTCGCGGTCGACGACAAGAAGGCCTACCAGCCGTACTCGATTGGCGGGCGGAATTGTATCGGCAAGAGGTATGTAATGCTCGTCTCCGTGGCTCAGAAACGCACTAATACTGACGGTGATTTGAAGCCTGGCCCAGGCTGAAATGCGCCTGATCATCTCGAGGATACTTTGGAGCTTTGATATCCAGATTGCGTCAGAGTCGAGAAATTGGAATGTCGGCCAAAAGACGAATGCTTTCTGGGAGAAGCCGCCCATGTACGTGACGCTGACGCCTGTCGTCAGGTAATGGTGAGTCGGGATCCTATTCGGTATCTGGAAAGTGAGCATGTACAACTTCAAGATTTTATCTTCTGATAAAAAATGTGGAAATACCATGTCGTCGATACAACAGTTTTGGGAATGATCTATATACAAAACTGGACTCTAACAATGTCACCCGTCCTTCCTTGTACACCGTATAAGCGTTGGTATTTCAAGCATGTTATACAGTGCCTCAATAGAGCTGACAAACGCCAGCGAGTGCATGCTTAGCATCAATGCCGCCTGAAATGATGATGCATACACGTGTCCTCGATTTTCGAAGTTGTGTCGCCCGTCCTGTTTGTTTTCTTATTTAATGGCTGAAGAAGCCGGCAGTCGGGGCTGGTGCCGTTGCAAGTGGGGCTAGAGCCCCCTGTGGCCTATTTCCACTGTATAACGTGGCCCTAGAGACGGTTTGTCAAAAATTAAAATCATCAAAAGTGATCGCATGAACAAACCCGGCTCCGCGAACAATCCATATTTCATCTATCCGAAATGAAGCCAATGCGCAAAATTGCTCGTTCTGCCCTTCTTGCGTGGGCTACCATCGCAGTGAGCAGTGCGGATGAGTTTGAGGCAGGAGAGCAGGTTCCACTCCAAGGCGAGTCGGCGGAGCACGCGAGGCAACACCCGGAATTGCCTGTGCTGGGTTACGTGACGCCTTGGAACTCGCGGGGAAAGCAGCTGGTCGAGGACTACAGGAGTAGTTTCGATATCGTCTCCCCCGTGTGGTACACTGTTCATCCGACCGAGGATGACGAAGAGGTGTACACCGTGAGAGGCGGCCCGCCCGACAAGGACGACGAGGAGTGGTATCGGCGACTGCAGAAGCAGTCCTCGGGAGGCTCGAAGCCGCTCCAAATCCTGCCTCGCTTCTTCCTCGATGGGTGGATGCAAGAGGACTACAGGCAACTCGCATTCAACGAGACCCGGTGGTCGCGTCTTGCTAGTGTCATTATGCAGACGGTCAAGGATATGTCGTTCGATGGAGTAGTCTTCGAGTCGGCAGTCTCGCACGCCCTTCACGGTCCGCTTTCCGAGCTTTCGGCTCGTCTCTGGGATCACGAAAAGACAATGGTTCTGGTGCTGCCTCCGACCAGAAAACATGACGAATCACTCAATGACATATCTGAGCAGTCGGCCACGCTGCTGGCCGATGTAGTCGACTACTTCAGTGTCATGACATACGACTTGACGGGACCTGGCGGACATGAATGGCAGGAGCCCTTGCCTGAGAACAGCCCACTTTATGTAGCTCAGAAGCAGCACAAGGTCAGAGTGCCGGGTCCCAATACTGCCACTTCATGGATCCGCCATAATATCATGGCACTGAACAGACATGAATATGACAGCAGCCAACAGTACCCAGACCTGCAGTCCAGAGACGCGTCCGAGAAGAAGGGCTCGGGCAAACTTCTCATGGGTCTCCCGCTCTACGGCTACAAGTACCCGGTCCTCTCTGCAGATAAGGAGGCGGGCAAAATTATACCAGCCAAAGACGCCGACGAAGACGACCTGTGTATTCTGAGGGGCCCTGGGGAGCCCGTTATCATGCCTCAGATCGAAGAGCTGATGGAGAAGCACCAGCCGCAGTTGCAGAAAGAGGATGATGAGGAGCCCGAATACTACTTTGATTATGTGGAGGACGGCGGTGCTTGGAGGCTGTACTTGCCGACAGCCAAGAGCATGGCGAAGACTCTCGAGGCCATCAGGGAGAGCTCGGAGGACATTGGTACTGCTTGCGGTGTTGCGTTGTGGGAAGTAGGGCAGAGCTCGACTGAGCTTCTGCTCACCCTGTGATAACCCGTCTCCGTGTACTTTCCACAAGATCGGTGCCCTCTTCTATCATCATCGAGACGTCGTTGTTTCTTCACACGTATATCTTACAGTCATACGGGCCTGTCCTTTTACTGAGCTCTTGTCCTGTTCTGTCAGTGGACTCGGGCCGTCGTGGCCGGGATATAACGGAACCAAGGATATTTCACCATTCCTCTGAACCCAGAACTCCTCGTAACCTGTAGGCCGGAATCCCAATCTCTCAAAGCTTCGCGCTCCATCTTCTGTTGCAGTCAAGGCTAGAAAGAATTCGAACAGTCAGCGGTGGCCAAGGGCTAAGACTGCAGTAAACTTGGCTGAGCAATACGAAGGACTTACCAGAATAACCCAACACATGCCAGCCTTTTGTCCTTGCGACGCTGTCCGCATAAGCCACCGATAACTTGGTGAAAGCCTTGGCGTTTCCACTCAGCCTTTCCACGTGGAATACATGGAGGCCAACCGCACACCCTCCGGCATCATCGGGCGCAACCATGCTCGCGGCATCAATGTCCGTCTCCCGAAGCTTTCCCACCAGTAGATCCCGCCAATGCGCCTCTTTCAGTGGAAGGACTATGAGAACGCCTTCAATGGAATCTGTCCTACTATCTTCTTCACTGTCATCTGATTCACTTGGCAGACGAAAGCACCGCGAGAGATCGGGGCTGACAGTGACCCAGCTCTTGAGGCGCGTGTATGTCAAAGGAGCCGGATACATGTCCTGATCGGATGCGAAAATTTGCTGCAGGGCATCCTCTGTCATCGGAGAGGCCATGAGAGTTGGTGTGGCGGTCATTGTCGCTATTGGACGTTGCCTATCCGTATCTCGAGAGGCGTCAATCGCTTAGGTGCCCATTCGTGGAAGTCTTGATTGAGCAGCGGCTCGAGTCTGGGGGTTGGGTTAGGCGATGGTCAATGTGGCACAGCGCAGAGTGCATTTTTATGGTTGCATTTAGTGCGAGTGGGGGTTGGGGTTGGTGAGCCCGCTTTCCCAACTCTAGGTACCATGTTGCCCCTGGCTTCAAGTTGATATTTCGAGGATAGTGAATTGAGTTTTGTGACTAAATAATGATGTTATTATGGGGAGCTTTGGAGCATAAAACCATCTTCTGCTAATACGTTCCTCGCTCAACATGAGATCTATCTTCGCAGCGCCACTAAATGGTCGCTTGTTAGTTGTAAGTAGGGCGAATTCCATCAGGCTGAAGCATCATATGATAAAAGCCTCACTTGGGGGCGGCTTTATAATATACAAACTTCTTTTCGGGGCAGTTTTCTGATATGGAATCCTTTTTCTGGACCAAGAAAAGGCTGACTCCAAAATCCCTCTTTTGGAGTCCTACGGGTCCATGTGTATCGGGACTCGCGGTCTCCTCCAGCTTCGCGTTGAAATATAATAGGTTGCCCAAAGTCAGATTCAACACTTGCCTCTGCGATTGCTGTTTCTTTAAACTTGAGTCATTGACCTTGCCCTTTCTCGTCCCGAACCCACCTGTTGTGGGGTGAGTAAACTCTGCAACAATGGTCACATCACGGGTTATTTCGGCCTCGGGCGCAGACTATACGCCTTTACCCAACAACGGCCAAGAATCTATCCATGACACGCCTGCATTAACGATACGCTCGAGTACCTCAGGTTATATCAAAAGGACCGCCCCAAAGCGGCCATCTCGGAAGGAGATCTTGAATGACAGCTGGTTATGGGAGATACTATGTACCAGTCTCAGTGTCATTTGCTTAGTAGCTTTGGTTGTCTTGCTCAAAGTCTTCGACAAGCAGCCCCTTCCCCAGCTGTCATACGGTATTACTTTCAACGCGATCATTTCTATCCTAGTCACGGTTTCAAGGACTTCTCTGGGTGTCGCAACAGCTGCAGGAATCAGCCAGCTGAAGTGGCATTGGTACTTGCGAGAGAGACGCACTTTAGGCAAGAGCATGCTCGACATACAGCTCTATGATGATGCCAGCAGGGGACCTTGGGGATCGCTGGTTTTCTTGTTTACACCACACACCCGGTCCTGGGCTTCAATTGGCGCCCTCGTCACCATCATCGTTCTGACTCTGGATCCCTTTGCGCAGGCGCTTGCTCGATATCCTTTACGAGATTTCCCGGTATCCAGCAACGACGCTTCTCCTCCACCAAGTATTCCTCGAGTCGAGACGCTACACGTCGAAGAAGACTTTATTGAGAATCAACAATTCCTGTACCACGATTTAGCGTCTGCCATTGCCTCCTCAATATGGAGCGAGTCTCCCGGATCATATGTAGCCAACCCTACCTGTGCAGGTGACACTTGTACTTGGGACGAGTTCGAAAGCTTGGCATTTTGCTCGGCTTGCGAAGACAAGACCCGAGATTGGCACCTCGAAGGCTGCGGGCTCCAGTTCAATTTTACCAACGAGGGTTTATTCCCAGAAGTATCTCCATATTTTACACCTGGAGACCCCATCGAAGAACTCGTTCCCGTAAACGACTGTACAATCACTACGAAGGAGTACCAGAGCGCAACGAATAGCGATATCCTCATGCAATCGGCATCGACAGACGAGGAGCTGGAGATGATACATCGATACCAGCAGCCATTGAACATTTCAATCATGTCTCAAGTTATGAAAGGATCCGACGGGAGTGGTCTTCAATACAGGGTGTTTCCGACTAATTTAAAATACTCCGAACAGACCATATGGCTTGTGAACGGGAACTATGCGGATACATACTCTCGTCGTCATGCCGCGGGCCTAGAGACAGGAGCAGAGAACAGAAGCGCTCTACCATTACTAAGCATGGGCTCAGCTCACTTGCAATATGATCAGGCAGTCCGCAGCGAAGGTCTCTCCATCAAAGCCGCCAGCCTATGCACACTGACGCCCTGCGTCAAGAAGTACCAGGTCAAGATCCAGAATGGTACAGCTACAACGCAGGTACGCGGCACAAAGTATGGTGAATTCTACTACGACCCAACTTCCACCAATTACAGACTCAACCCAAACATGGCTTTTACTTTTGCCAATTGGAGGCCTCGAAGCAACTGGTCGTTGGAACACAGTGGCGGCCACAACCTGGCGCACGCTTCAGCAGGGCCGCCCAACTCATCGTATCACCTTAATTGGGACAGCATGAACCCTATTGCATTTATAATCAGAGACGCTTTTGCTGGTATCATGGTGAACGCAGTAACGAAGGAGTGGCCAAACCTGATGAATACAACCAACATTTCATTTCTGGCCGACTTCGATCAAAACAACGCATCCCAAATTTTGAATCTGGCAGGCAAGTACGTCGATGCCACAGAAGATTACGACTCAAACGCTGCCCTTGGCCAAATTGTCCACGAAGGGGGCCTCGAATGGGTGATGCCGAGGATTGCCGACAGCCTGAGCAGAATGATGCGAGACCGATCGGGGCTAAGCGTGCCCGGGCAGTCGTTCGTGTCCAAGCAGAGCGTCGAGGTGCGATGGGAGTGGCTCATCCTCCCTATGATCGCCGTGGCGTCTGGTATTGTCTTCCTTGCTCTGACCATGTACATTTGCAGGGGTCCGAACTACTTTCTTTGGAAGAGCTCGAGTCTGCCGCTGCTCTACCACAACATGGAGAGATGGGATATCATACAAGATGTGCAGTCTTCGAGCCACGACGTTGATCGTGTAGGCGGAATGGAGAGTCTGGCGAGAAACACCGTTACCCGGCTAGAACGAGACTCGATTGATGGAGAATTGCGATTTGTACGCATGGAACAGGTCTCGAGACGAGCCACTGACGAATGAATGATCCAAAACATGGCTGCACCGAAATGCAAGCAATGATATGACTTGGCTGGAAATCCGTATCGTTATCTACCTGAATAGAAATGCTTGATAGTGCACATCACTCCTCTCCCCGAGAATACTGATGCAGAAGCATGGCGACCAGCCCTGACGATCTTTTTCCCGAGATCCGTTCGGCAGATAGTTCTATGTGCTGTACACATTACTGTGAAGCCCAGTATATGATTGCACTTGGAAGGCATTACCTATATTCAATCGCCCCATGTCGATTTAGCAATCCAGAAAACTCTCAATATCTCCACTCTCGTCCTGGTGGGTCGCCAAAACAAAAAAGCTGTGCGTGCGAACATGGATCATTTCCTCTCGTAGAGCGACAGCAGAACGAGAGATACCAACCCCCTTCTTTGATCTGCCCAAGATAATATAAGAAGTATAAAATCCTAGAAGAATAGAGTTTGCTAGGATACGTTCAGCTCATCCAATGGTGTATACCTCTGAACACGTTGACCTGGCGAAGTGACAGGTGCCTGGCGCCCGCTGATCCCCAACAACCCTGCGACATTTTACAGTGCTTGCATTAGCTGAGGCCGTTCCCGCATACATGGAGCAGGATTGGAGTTGTGTCCATGTGCCGCGAGTATAAGAGGTTCCCTCTCCCCCCATACCCCCCTCTCCGTCTCTTCTTCTGAGGGGGTTCCAAGCAACACGGTCGTGCCAGCACACTGCCCATGCCATTCTGTATCGTGACCCAGCACACTCAACCCCGTGAATTGTTGACCCTGGACTGCGTAGTAAAGGTCGAGATGTGCCATGATGCCAACTTGACCGCCACATGTCAGTGGCTTCAATTATGAAGCTTGGTAGACGCAAGCGGCCTGGCATGCCATGGCTTCATCGAAGATCCAGCGAAAGCCAGCACATGAGGCGGAGCTGAAGATTCCCATGCAGGAGACCAATCCTGCGAAAATGTCCAAGTATAAATACTGGAAGCTTCCCTGGGAAGTTGAACTTCCCAACTCTTCTCCCATGCCAACAGTCAAAGCGAAGAGAACTCCTCCCAGACTTCAAAGAGGATCATAATTAACACGAGAATCGTGAGCTTCAGCCTCGGCTACCGTGGAAGTGTAAAGATGGCAACTGCCAGGAAGAGCGCAATGCGTCAGAGTGAGTCTACCCTGCCATGGAATCACTTGAATCTCCCGACTAAAGCCATGACTTCCAGCCAAAATAGTAGACTTCTTCAAAGGTGCGCCAGCAGTACACGCGTCTTGCAGGGAGACTTGAGCCTGGCTTTGATCTAGTGACAGCAACTCAGAGAGTGCTTCGACAGCGTGAGTAGCCCTGTAGACGGACGATACAGCACACCTATGCACTGATCTAACAAACCTCACCAAAAGCTACCATTAGAGAGTACTACAAGAGCTCGCCACGCGGCGCTGTTCCCAAGACACCTCGATCACACAGATGGCGCTCACCAGCCCCTTCCCCAACACCGGATCCCAACCGCCGCGCCCCCGTCACCCCGTCGAGCAGCACCAAGAGGTGCCCCTACTGCAAGACGGGAAAGTACCTCGCGACGCCTCCCACGACGAAGGGGCGAGGCAAGTCGAAGGCGAGGACGCCCAGGTGTACCGACTGCAGACAGTTCCTCTTCTGCGGCGTCGATAGCGAGCGCCAGGGGGTCTGGGGACCGTGTCCGAGATGCAAGAGGGGCCATCAGGAACGCTTCATGTGCAGTCCGCGGAATATGAACAATCCGTATAGACTGTATTTCAAGTGCAGCAGGGCAGATGACGGATGCAAGTATTTTCAGTGGAAGGACGGCAAGTGATGAACTACCTCGAGTGTAACTTTGGCTCGGCGTTCTTTTTCTTGCGAGTTTGTTTTCCGTTCCATGGTCATTTACTATACCACCTGTCATTATCGGCCTCAATAAATACCCAAAATTGGAAGTCTGCCTGCCCTGATGCTTGTGATAACCTATGAACGCTGTGTGGAGTATCACATGTGCTGGTACTATTTGGTTTTCGTCACACATGTCAGCGTTGGAAATTGATTATAACAACGCTATTGCTCTATTCCAATTCGAACAAAAAGTCCGCTAGTATACATACAAGCCTACATACAGATGTATGGAAATGCCATGTCATCACCCATGATTTGTTACCCTCAATTGCCAAGAAATCAGAAACCCAAACGCCGGATTTGGTATCATCTGAATGCCACGTACAGTATTTGCGAAAACCATGGTCTATAGGAAATAGTCGGATGGTCCACGTCTGCCAGCAGGTACATGTCTCATGTCGTCCGGCACAGCCGAAAAGATGCTGAATTTCGGATCCAAGTTCTTGTCGACCGTCATGATGGATGCTACGTTTCCGCAGCGGTAGCAGTAGTTGGGTGCCGACCACACTGTAACCACCGAGTTTTGTGGAAAGTGGAATTTGTAACCCTCGTTCACAAGCTGATGAGCTCGGGCGATGAGTTTCAGTCCGTTGACGTGGTTGAACTCTGTCGCAACCTTGTCTCCGAACAGCCATCCAGCTCCACGAGGGCTGATGGCCCACGTATCAATGTCCTCGGGATCACTCCACACGAGATCACAGAAGGCACCCTCGTGAGGAATCTCCTGTGCACGAGCAACAACGCGGATTTGGTCGATGGTGCGGATCTCAGGCGACAGTCCACCGTGTACACAGAGTACTTCGCCATCGACGATGGCTGCCAAGACCAAGAAGTCAAAGACCTGGCAACATGCCTTCCATACGCTAGCGTTGCCGTATTTTTGTTGGCATTCTTCGTAGAAGCCATACACCTGTGTAATCTGACGGGACTCGTGGTTTCCGCGGACTAGAATGATGCGGTCGGGATACCTACGTCTAATTAGTAATCAACGTTCGTTGATTGTACCTTGCGACGACTCACTTGGCCTTCAAGCACATCAGAAGTGTGAAAGTCTCCAGAGAGAAGTAACCTCTGTCGACAAAATCACCGAGAAAGACAAATCGCATATTCGGATTGTTGACACTAGGTGTGATTTCTTGGCTCGTAGGCCTGGAGGTGCTCTGGGCGGCGGGATCAGGGGAGTGATCATCGTCCTCCTCAGCCTCTGTCTCGACGCTCTCGCCCTTGCTGTTTCGTCGTATCTTGATCTTCTTCCGCAGTCTCGGGTTCGTAATCTCGGTCGGCGGTTCGATCATGTCGGCGCTGATGACGGGTTTGGTACTCTTGGGCGCTTCGATGGCAGTCTCGCCAGGCATGCCGCCCGCCACTCGGAAAAGCTCGAGCAAATCATAGAATTGGCCATGAATGTCTCCACACACTGTGACAGGAGTGACAACGGGCTGGATGTTGCTTTCTGCGACATGGTCAGCTTATGAAAGATGGCATCGGGTAGGAATAGATGGGCGACATACCCTCCATCAAAACCTCCTTAACAATCTCGCAGAGCTGCTTCATCACCGACTCGGGCAGGTAGTGGCACTGCTTGGCTTCTTCGAGCCATTCATCGAGGCCGGCATTGGAGCTGAGCTTTGCCGGCCCGGGCTTTGGCACTGACGATCTCGGCATGTTGAGAGGGGCCGGAATGAGTGAAGGCTAAGTTGTGAGCCGCGAGCTGGACAACGCGAAGAGGAGGGCCGAATTCCAATGCCAGATCAAGTCGGAATCTAGAGGGCAGCGGTACTCGAAGGCACGGAAGCTGTATCGTTGGCGAAGGGTCCCGGGGCTTGGTGTATACCTAGGTGGGCTTCCCTGGAGTGGTTGCGGGCGTATGGAACGTGGCCCAGGTAATCGTGGATCCAAAGATCGGTGCAGTTATCGGGCTCAAGCGGTGGAGGAGATGGGCGCCGGGCGATTACCAAAACCGGCGCGGGCTCGTTGGTGGATTGTCGGAAGGTGAGTTGCACTATCCGGGGTTCATGCAATTCAGGAGTCTGCACGGTACGATGTTGATCCGGCCACGCTGATAACTGGTTGTTGATTCACGGTGGCCCAGTGTTCGATACAAGACATAGCACAGAGCTGTATAATCTTCTCTGAATCAGGTTTTTTTTCAGGCTGTCATCAAATTTCTTTTTCATGGTTCAGTGGAAACAGAGCAGATCTGCTCGTTCATATATGCAACTCAAGCAAACGAAATCAAGTTATACAGTAATTAGCAACTATTCATATAACCTTACTTAGTCACAGAGAGATGGACTCGTGCTCCACTCTATTTAAGGTCCCCCCTTCCCACCTTATCCTGGGCGGGATCATTAGTGGCTTACCGGCCACAACCCCCACCAACATTGAACCATCAACCCATCGTCAGCCCAATGCTTTCACATGCGCTTGTCACTGATGACATGGTCTCTGGTCGATTTCCTGCGCCCTCTTCTTGTGATTCACCTCTACGGTCTGTAGAGCTGGTCGCAGTCTGTCTCTCTTGATCTTTGTCTACTTTTGCGCAACTTTCCGGCCGCATTCTCTGCGCATCGACCACCGAATCATTGACCGTCAATTGCGACGCGCCTACCGAGCCTTCCTTTCCCTTGGTCCAGCGAGTAGTGCCTACCGAGCCTACCTACCTGACCATCATTCAGTGCTGCGACAGATCATTCGGAACAACCCAGCAACGAAACCTTTCCCGCTGCAATGCTCTATCTCGACCTATTGGTACATACAGAGATCATCATCAAGAGATCATAATTTCGACAGTGGTTCTTCCCAACCCTTTCAACACGACACTCAATTGTTACAGTCCGCAACGATCATCGACGCTTTTCACCATGGCGTCCACAGCGCGCGCCCAAAATGGTGTGACGACAGGCTCAAATGCCACCGGCGAAGGAAGCAGAAAGTCTCGAGCACAGCCTACTGGTCAAAAGCTCATGGTTCGACAACTGCCCCCACTGATCACTGAAGAGGAAGTTCAGACTATCCTCGGCGATGAGTGGAAGACTGGTAACGGCAAGATCGATTGGACCCAGTTCCACCCGGGCAAAGTATCCAAGAGGTAGGCTGTTTCCGACCAATATTTCATGTCCCGTTAGCACTCTGAGCACTTACTGACTGTTCAGAAGTGCCTTCAAGGAACCTCGCCCATCCATGTATGCACTGCATGTAATCAAGGACGAGGATGTCCTGGTTCTCAAAGATTTGGTTCTGCGAACAGCATGGCACGATGCCAAGAACTCATACACCATGCTAGGTTTCCAAGTTCATGCTCAAAACGTTTCCACACGCGTGCCTCTTGCCAAGCACAGAGTCGACCCTCGCCAGGGCACTATCGATCAAGATCCCGAGTTCCAAGCATTCCTCCACAACCTTACACAACCAAAGGACTCTCAACCAAAGGATATCGAGAACGGCGATCAACTGAGTTCTGACGAGCTAGGCAAAGAAGGTAAGGTCGTCTCCCATCTTGTTAGGTACATTCAGGAGAAAAAAGCCGCCAAAGCCAAAGAAGCTGCCGCCGCCAAGACTGCTCGACATAGTCGCCAGGAGTCTCAGAGTACCAAGGCAAAGTCTGGAGAAGACACCAAGAAAAAGAGCAAGGAGAGCAAAGCGGACAAGTCTGAGAAGGAGAACACCAAGGAGAAGGCCAAGGAGCCCACGCCTAAAATCCTCACGAAGAAGGCTGCCGCCCAAAGCTCTACTGCCGAGGCCTCAAAGGGCACCACTAGTCAGACTGCGACGACAAAGGCCGCAGATGAGGCGATTCCCAAGAGTCGACGTGCGAACATTGCACAAGCCGCCAAAATTCTGCAGCGCGATTTGGGCCTGTCTCCTGGTAGTGCTCATCGACGAGCCCGTCAGAATGCTGCAAAGTCGGAAGGCACGCCGGGTGCAGAACCCTCCACGGCCACAGCTTCTGAGAAGCAGGTAGAAGAGATAAAGGAACCCGAAGCGCCCAAGGCAGATCCTCCCACTGGCCCCAAGGGCCAGAGCAGTGAGGGCCCTCGAAGATCACGTAACAGGGGCAAAGGAGCCGCCAGCTCCACCAACACAACGGAAACGGCCAAGGGCAAAGCTTCGGAAGGCACGGCAAAACCTACTACTGGCCCGATTATTCTACTAAAAAAGGAGACCAGCAAAAAGGACGACTCTACATCTGGAGCAGCCTCGTCACCTTCCACTCCTACTGCCACCACAACTTCTGCAAACTCGACATCAACCAGCACTGCTGCCCCGCCGACAGGCCCCAAGGCAGCTGGAGGCAAGGGAAACGCTGCAAAGTCCAATAATCAGTCTCAACAGAAGAAGACTGGTTCACAGTCTACATCCGGCGCCGTTCGCGCCTTTGTCAAGCACGCCAATCCTTCGCAGGGCATCACGGAGACTTTGCTCAAACAGGCTATGGAGACATTTGGCTCAGTCACCTTTGTCGAGATTGACAAGCGCAAGGGCTTTGCCTATGTAGATTTTGGTGATGCGGAAAGTCTCAGAAAAGCCATCTCCGCTAGTCCCATTTCCATCGCTCAGGGGGCTGTTCAGGTTTTGGAGCGGAAAGACAAGAAGCCCGCTGCAGCTACTGGTGCTGCCTCTTCGACCCCAGCTGCACAACAGTCTACTCCCGCAGAAAAGGCCCCCGCCGATCCGCAGACACCCACGGCTGCTGCCGCTCCAGCGTCTACCGACCGACCTAAAAGAGGTAACCGTGGCCGTGGACGAAGAGGAGGCGCATCTGCCAACTCTGCGTCGGCCACCAATACCGCCAGTAGCGACAGCGTCCCGTCCGCCAATATCCCCCCGGTGGAGTAGAACTCGTCGCGTTTTGGATATCGTAACGAACCACCAAGCTGCGAAGTGATAAACTTGGACGACGTGTGGACTGACGAGCCGTGTTTGTTCCAACCCTCCCGTTTCAATGCTGGCAAGCGAAATGACGAGTGGAGCAACGCGTTTTCTGAAGTCTACAATAAGTCCAAAGTTGCGAATTGCTTTGGCCAGATATAAAGCTGAAGTATTCTCGCAGCAACCCAGTGAGGTCGATCCGAGAGCGCCCTTCAAGTCATTAGTAGCATGTCTTAGCCTTTATGGTGTACATGAAATATACTTATGGGTTATGACGCCCTCTTTTCGGAGAAAAGTCCAAATCGGCTTCCGACTCGTGGATTCGCACAAGCTCCATCATCACAATGCCCTACATGGGCTTTTCATGTTGGAAAGGAACTGCCGGAGTCCATTTGCGGGCAGAGAGAATCACTGTCGCTTGACATCAATACTTGATCACTGCTGCCGAGGCCGAATCCAGTAAACTGTACACAGTATGACCGAAACAGCCTCAATCATGATTCCCATGATGGCCTTGGGGTTTGACAGAAGCTGCTTACAACCGATTGTTGAGGTAGTGCTTCCATTTCAAGACCAAGCAACAACTTCATTCTAATTCTATAGCCTTCGAGCAATCTAAGGGTCGGCAAACAATCCTACATTTTGGCGTGTAATTTCCTTAGTATATGTCCGATATGCGGTTTCCGTCCGTAGTCTTCCGTCCGTAGTGAATGGTCAACATTGGCAGTCATATCTAGTCATTACAAGCCTGCGATGATGGGGTTTCTCCCAATTTTGTAGAGCAAACCACTCAAGCAACGTTAATATTTGTGTTCAACGGCTGCAAATCCGGGCGAAACACCTTCCAGTGCTAGACGCAGCTGTTGTTTCTATTTGGTGAGAATTTGGTATGATGCAACCATTTTGCAAACCACTTGACTAATAAATTCTTTGTTTGATGCCGTTATTTTGTGCTTACCAGCTATCCGCTCCAGGTTTCGCGCTTTGTACCCAAGATTCGTTTGACATACAAATGGTGTCATCGAAGAGTAAGAAGAGATGAAAGACTAGGTACTGATAGAAATCTCACACGGACTTGAACAGAAGTTTTCATAAACTCAAAGGTCGGCCCATCTTAGAACATGACTTGATATTGACTGGTCTTATAAACGGCGTGATCCGGGATCCTCGAGTGACAATGGAAATACAGTTGAAGATCGCTATGTTGAAGCCTTCTTTGCTTTTTATTTCTAGGACAGTGTGATAACTTGTGAAGTGCCTGCAATCTTACTCCCGCCCGGACTAAGATTCGTGAATCGTCGAAACAACTGCTCACGGCTTGGGGACGAAGATAAAGTCATGAGAGAGTTCACCCTGGCGGGTCCTCCAGATCTCCCACTTGTTGGCTTGATCCTGTCAAATGGCGTCTTGGTGCCGCTCAGATGGAACAGAGGCTACGACTGGCCAACTGACCCGCGGTTGGTCGGAAGGAGGACTGACAAACGCACAACTTGTGCTGGCCGCCAGTCAAAACTGCGCTTTTATGCTTTTGTTCGACGCGGCAGGCTTGCCATCTGTTTGGCTGTTGTTCATGCACCCTACCTTTGCATTTTCCGCACCCACCAGGCTGTTGATCAAAAAGCTGCAGCTGCGGCTCTGCTGCAGTTCTCGCCGCCTGAGATTCCCATTCTCCAGCCGCACACCTCCTACCCCGTCCGGACCAAAAGGCCGCAGTTTCTACTGCGGATCCCGCCGTCTGAGACTTTTCTCCTCCATCTCTACACCTTCGTCCCCAACCGGATCAAAAAGCCGCTGCTCCTGCTGCTCCTGCTGCAGCTCTCACCGTCGGGTAATTTTCTCCATCCGCACACGATCCGGACCAAAAAGCTGCAGTACTTAGGAGCTGCAGCTCCCGCCGTCTGACACTTTCATTCTCCATACGCACCTGCCCCGTCCGGACTCTCGTTTGCGCCTGATCTATTTGCAATATTTGCCACCTATTTGCGCTCTCTACAAATTCTTCCTTCTGACGGGATACTTCAGCACATATCAACTGCTGCGGGAGGTTCAGTCCTCCAAGAATGCTCGCAGTGCCACTGCGGTTTCCCTTTGACCTATCGGCTTTGACGGCTGCCCGCGCGGGTTCGCCCGCGTCCTCAAGCGCACACCTGGGCAGTTTGCCAGCTTCAAGTTTCGATATCGTACCTGGGCTTGAGGACGCGCACACTTTGCAAGCTTCAAGGTCCGTTATCGTACCTGGGGTAAGTCATACCCCTCCCCAAGTCCGTTACTCTAGCGTGGCGTGGCAGCATGCTGACCTTTCCATTGCAGACGATGGTGATCCCCTATGACGGAAAGCCCGGGCAGCCTCGCTTAGGCCATCTTTGAGAGATACCGACCTTTCTTGACTCGAGCAATATGCAGCTTGATTTGCCGGGTTTCGACATTACGGCTTTGCAAGCCCTTTGATCGGCTAGCTAAAGTATATGGCTTGTCTTCGTTCACAACAGTCTTCTTTCCGTCATGAATGTTACCTCCCTCAAGCTGGCGGCTACTCGGAGGTCTTGCGCACCTACTTGGAAAGCAACAGTTCTGTCATCGCGAAGTTCAAGGACAGATACCAGACCCTCTGCTCGGCCCCGGCTCGTCGGTGTTCACCCGACCCACCCGCTCCGGCGCAGCTCCAGATTGATTGAAACCTCTGCCAACGCCCACCACACCCCGAACAGAACACTCTGGTCCCGGTGAGAAGCCGACCTGGTCCCTAGGTATGTTGGACTCTTATGCCTGTCATTTCTCAGTACCTTCCTTCAACCTCAGCAAGCTAATATTGTGAAGTAGACTCCCCACATCGGACGGTGACAAGATCGTCCCACTCATCGTCACAAAACCGTCCCAGGTTCCGTTCACTTTCTACACCACCCTGATATCTTGGTCCGGGTGAAGACAACTGGTCAAGGCTGAATGGAGATCACACCTCGGACGGTTTTCTCGGCTCCCCCTCTCTGTCTCCGTCCGGAGACATAAGCAACACAGACCACGACATGTTACCTGCTGCGCTCGTTGGCGCATACCAACAGTATAAGCAAGACAAGGAATCTATTCAACTACAAGCGAGACACCGGGCGAGTTCCGGATGAACATGAACAGCGTGGCTTGCATCCACCTGCGGTAGTGCTTGGTATGCTGGGACAGATCACAAATGGTGGCTTATTGGTGCCTACCAACAATGCGAGAAGAATACTTGCATTGAAAACAAGCAAGCACTTGAATGGACATATCGAGCGAGTCTTAGGGTGAAGAGAAAAGCCTGTTCCATTCTTCAGGTCGTCAGGCACTATAAAGAATGGTAATAAGTACGGACGGAAGCGATCTACCTCTGCGCCTGCGCCAATCTCAGGCAGAGGAGATCAGGTTCTTCTCTACAAACGCCACACCGTCGCAGCGCAAGGCTGCACTTTGCACAACTTTCATCCGGCATGGTTGGCTTTTCACCCGGTCTGCTGTCCTCAGTAATCTCCGTTTGCGACCTGTCCATGGGACAGCAGACAATACCGTCTCAATTCCCGAGCACCAAAAAATGCATGTTCTCTTTATCCCTTACACGTCATGTCATGACTAATCAGTCCGCTACAGCAGATAGCTGATCTTTTACCCTCATATATCAACGGGAAAACCAACCTCCGGTCAGAGACTACATAATTATTCTCAGCCACGAATTTGTACACAACTGGGTGGAGTTGCTCGACTCTGAAGTCAAGGACAACTGGTACAGTGACTCGATCTCACGGTCCCCGGCACAGCACCCGTGGGAACGAGCAACGCAGCCACCCAATACGCGGCCGTTCCCATGAGTGGTTCTGGCGTCGAAGTTGCCGCTGTGCAGGCCCAACTGGAGGAGATGGCCCTGTCGCCTGGTGAGAGGCCTGCAAGGCTTTCTCACCTGATCCAACGTGTGAGGGGGGAAACGGGAACGAGGAGCTTGTGAAGAAGTCTGAGTTGGTTCCCTTTGAGCCACAAAAGAGAGGTGCTGAAGAGCAGCCTGATATACCTGAGCCAGAGCAGCCTGATATACCTGAGCCAGAGCAGGTGATATGCGGTGGATACTACACACGTCAGTGCGACAAGCTTCTCAAGCACCCTATCAAGAGCCTTGACGCCCATAATGTCGCCGCCTTGTCAGAGCCTTGTATTGTCATGCCGGTGCCCGAGACCGGCAGATTCGAGAAGTTTTCTCTCAAGACTTTTCGTACCACCGGCCCTACTACAAACTGTGAAGCCCTTGTTCTGAACGGCAGCATATGTTTATGGGATGAAATGTATTTATGACAAAGTGGAATCAACGCTTTTATGTCAAGGAAACACGAAGTATACCCAGTCAGGTATTTCTCGAGAAACTCTGATGTTATTCCTTATAAGCCTCTAAAGAATCAATCAGGCACCACAAGGATACTGAGGTCGCTATCGGTGCTATTGGAGCTGGTTACGAGTTGACCAATTGCATCTTTGGAGCCCGCAAGGCTGAATCGAATGCAGAGAACACGGCAGAACGATGCAATTCGCATGCGGTATTTGAGGTCGTTTCCAACCTGAAGTACCTGGTAGCTGCTCGTGAGGCTGATATCCAGGCAGCTGAGGACGAACTCATCAATCCTGTTCGTTATAAATACATCCCCACTCGCCCGGACATTCTTCTAACTTGCATCTCGGGCTGTGGCTCAATCACGATGAGCCCTGTCAAGCCGGCATCATCGGCGTCGAGGTTCTCCAGAGGGAGAACGGTGGCGGTCTCTTGGCTCCCTTTGCTTCAATAACACCACCTCACTTATGTGCTCGTTATGGAATATCCCATTTGTATTGATTGATAATGTCGTTAATTTCTTCTACATTGCAATCAGCCTGCATCGTATACATTGCCCTGTACATAGATCCGAGACATATTGAGCAGAGTGCCTAAAGACCAATGGTGCCGCACCTCAGTCTGCGAAATTGGCTGTGTGTCCAAGATGTGTTTTTGTTCTGTAGAAATCAGCCAACATCGGCAGTCGTGTTTAAGCAGCGATGGTGTACGGGAGCAACGAGGGTTTCGGCACAATGCCCGAAACCCTTGTTGAGAACCTGCAAGACGCGGGGCTCTACTTCCTGATAGTCTCACCAGAGAAGCGGGCCATACCCGCATTTTGGAAGACTTCCATCCACGAGCCCGGATGGAAGGAGGGAAGAGACTACAAGACCATCCAGACTCATATTGTGGCACCACAACCCGTCGCCAACGCCCAGGATCACAATCGAGCCATTCATTGCCCGGCTGGATGACTTCGAGCAAGAACGTCTGTCTTTTGCCTCAGAAGTGCGCGACAAGATGAAAAGAATGCAAGCGATAATTGATGGGCTCCGAATGGAGAACAAGATGCTCAGAGAAGAACTAGCATCTGGAAAAGACTCTGGTCGCACGCCTCGCACGAGCAAGACCAGCAAAAAGCGCCAGTCGTTTGTTTTACCAAATGACATCCTCCCCAAGGAATATGACTCTGCTCAAGTTGCGCCCGTTGTGCGAACTGGAGCTACGCAATTTCCGGCAGAGTCGCGTGTCACAGCTTCACCCTTGCGCACAGCTCCTGGGGAGTCCACAGGTTTCCGCCTGCCAGTTGGCCTTTTAGCCAATGCGGCTCATCCCACCCAAGTACAGAATTCCACGAAGCGCAAGTCCCTTGCTGACTCGGAAGCTTCTCCAGGACAGAGTAAGCGTTATAAGGTGGACAACGGCCGCCTCTCATACCATTCTTGGGATGACGACGAGGAGTAAAACGTGATTACTTTCAGCACACCAATACCTAGCGTTGACAGTCTTCGACAGTCCTTCGATATCGATGATGCATGGTTAGACATCTTAGACCCAGATGGGACCAGGGCCTATTTCGCTTCCAAAATCTGACATTTTGGCGTAATGGTATGCGCGAGTTGGTTTGCCAGGCTCCAGTCAGTCAGTGAGCCTACGCCGACAGTACTGTCACTTTCGACCCGACGACTTCAACTCAAAGGCGCAACGCGCGACAGCCCGTCTTCAGTATTCGAGGAGCATATGACACTCCTGAGATGAAATCGATACTTTCGAGTGGTTTGCACCTCTATACATTGTAATTGTCGTCACCTGAAGGCGCCTACTGCACGACCCTTCACGAGATTCCCGAGGAGGACCTCCAGCATTATGTTCAGATAATTACATCTTACAGCAGTCCAGACAAAGGTCTGAAGTCCGTCATCAGGAAGATGATGAACTCGGAAACCGAAAAGGCCAACGATTCTGGAACTATACATCTGCATGGCGGGGTTGAGCACAGCCAAGATGACCGCAGCCATTCGAGAAGCACCGAAGTCATTCCTACTCATGCCTGAACGACATGAATACAATTTTGGGGGAATCAGACCATGGAAGAATCAAAGCTGTATCGTTCGAGCGTATTCGTACCATGAACAACTTGATTCCAAAGCCAGGAGCGACATGCGACTGGAAGATTTCAGTCTTGTTTCGCATCGTGAGGAGCATGCTTGAGAGTCAGAACTCTTTGGTGCGCAGGATACGAGAAACGAAGAATGTATGGATGCTTTGGAATCCAATGATTGAATTTGCGCAGTGGCTTCAGGAGAGTTGATGTCTCGACTTGTGTAGGGAAGCAATAATAATTGTGTACTTGCGAATCTCCAGTCGCAGACTTTATGGTCGAATGTCATTGCATCTTGTCCGATCAGCAACGAGCGGAAACTGGCCCAATTGTATGGGGTACGACCAGATCCAGCGCATAATATAAACATTTTCCAGTGCTCCCGCCCCATCCTAGTCCAGGTTTACGACTGGATCAATGTCTCACTTGCACGCGACGAGCCATGTAAATTCCCTTCCGGGACCCTTGGGGGTCGTAGAGCTCTGGCAAGATGCCTCAGCCTGTGTCCAAAATAATATAATGATCATGCACAATTCGATCTTCGCTTGCGCGCAAGGTCGCCGAGAACGGTACATTTATCGATATTTTGCCATCGATACGTGCCGGCATGGTAAGTTTCAGTGACGCCCAGTGGTGCCCCTTTCATTTCGGCGTACCGCCTGGTCTCTAGCCGTTAACAATCACATTCTGATGGAGCTTTCGTGACGCACTGGAATCTGCAGAGTAGGTAGAAATCTTCAACTATCTCCGCGTGAGCCTCTGCTGAGAGACACTTTGGCATGATAGTGCCCCTGAGCTCTCGGTGCCCGTTATGGAATGCAAGCATGCAGTCACTGTCACGAGTCTGTCTATTTCATGTATACCTAGCAAACATGCGGCAAGTTCAGTCACCACTGAAATTGAGACAAAATATATTGCGGTCTAGGGGCGAAACCGCTCCCCTGGCCTTTCCGCCTTCTCAGCTGCCAAGAGCTGGCCGCATCGATGCCACGATCACTAGAAGCAGGCGCCTATGACAACTTTCCCCGACGATATTTTGAATGAATTATATACACTTATATAGTCTGATCGCTGCCAAGAAAGGGAATCCGGGCAATTTTATTTAATTTATCGTGCAATACTATTTAGCGGGAGTAAACCTTACCTGCTGAAACCCGACAGTAAAACGGCCGGCTTGATCCGCGTGATCACATGCATCACCACGATGGACTATGGAAACTTGTGTATATATTGATGGTAACATCTCCCATGGCAGAAATAGAATTATAGCGTGTGTACAGCATAGCGCGATAGCTTCACTGCAGGTCGTCATGATGCGCGCGTTGTTGATACTCGCCACATTGGTGTTGTCGGTTCTTGGCAACTCCCTTTTGGATGCGCGGGCGTTCAATCAAGGCTTCTGCAACGTTCATGGCCCAATAATCTCTACGTTCAGAAGAGAGCCTGGAGCGACGGCGTGGTGTTCGAATTACCTCGGATTTGGCACAAAGACTGCGTAGGCCTTGCTTCTGAATGCTGATTGGGGTATCTCTACTGACGCTAGAAAGTACTTGGACCTTCACCGTGACGCCGACTGCAAGACGCCACACGCACTGGGTGACCAGGACGGGCAGACCCACCGTCACGACGACAACAGTCACGAAGACCCGTACCACGACTGTTGGGGCTACCGTCACTGCCACTACTGTAAGTACCTTCAACACATATCGACTCGTTGCTAATGTTCGAGCAAAATAGACGACCAACGCTCCCATTATTGCCATTACCACCTGTGCCTCCGAACAGACGACGGTTGCGATAGACAAGCGCCAGTTTTACCTTGGCGGCGGATTTGCTGGTCATCAAGGAGGCGGCCACAGGCGACCGTTTCACTTTCCACCAACCTGGGGAAAGCCTTCGCAGTCGGCAGCTTGTTCATGTCTACCGATCACTTCAGCGACAACCACCAAGACTAGAACCAAGTATGGTGTAGGTCACCTCCAATTCGTTCTTGTCCGTTTTTCTGTTAGTTGTAGTCGAATGAACGTGTGTCAATACATGCTCTGCGAGGGCGTCGCCAGGATTCTCGCACATGATGCGAAAGCAAGAAGAATTCTGTAGAAGACCGCTGACTCCATCGAAGCCCACCAAGACAGAGACTGTCACAAGTACACAAACAGTACAGCAGACATCCACAAGGTATTTCTTCCGCCTTTTATAGCCATGAAATCATACTTACTAGTATAAAGCACTATAACCACGACTGTCATCGCGACCAGCACAACCAAGACTATTATCACGAATATACCAACCGGCCTTCTGACGCCTTCTGGTCTTCGGTAAGCAGTCCCTCAACGGGAGCTTGTGTCCATGAGCCTCCAGGGGTATTGACATGAATTCGTGTATAGGTTCAAAGTGTTCAAGAGTCCGTACAGCGATTGGAAGACAGACGTACCGGATCCCTCGTACTTCAAGGGTAAGACACCAACATTCAGCGGTACGCTCGACGATCTCAACTTCCAAACCGCGGCCAATGGATTGCTCACCCTGGGCGGCCGGACGTTCAATGCCACCCAGGTCGCCGTGCTCGCCCAGGGATACTTTTACGCCAAGTACACCGGCAGCTACTACATCGGGTCGACGGGCTTCTCGACCGATGATTGGGCCTTCATGTGGACCGGGCAGAAGGCGTTCCATGACTGGGACCTCGACAACCGGGACGGCGAGGCCTTTGGCCACCGGCTGGTGAACAATGAGGACATGGGCGTCCAGTTGAATAATCTCGACGAGGCTCAGCTCGTTCCCTTTACTTACCTGTGGATCAATTACCTGGGCGCAGGGCAGAGCAATTTTTTTATTGACGACGCTCGAAACATTGAGCTTACCTTTGATAACCGAGGCTGGTTCATCTGGGATTGCGACGAGAATGCTTTCACTTCATAAGCGAAGATCATGGCTACCTGGAGCCTTTACAGGTATCGATGCCGTTCATCTCTCCGGTATGGAAATTGCAGGAATGCTTTAATCAGTACAGATATTTCCTATACCCGCTATTGCCGCGATTGGCTCATTTTGGTACTTTATAGCACAAGACTGCTGCATAATTACATGTTCTGAAATCCTACCTGCTCTTGGTTCACACAAAACATTCATGTAAATCGCTGCCGCTAAGTTTCAGTGCCTTTTCTCACTGCAACCCCCAATCTGAGCGCGCGTGGGGGGTCTGGGGCAGCATACAACGGACCGAACCAGCGGCCTTGATTTGCCAATTGCCACAAGATGAATGATTTCATGGCATCACGCGTCCCTGGATGCGGAAGTTCGCCAAGCCTATGTATAGGACGCGTCAGCCCGGAATTAAGACTAGTCGGTGATATATGCAATGGCTACGAGTCTATATGCCATTGCAACCAGTCTATATACCATTGCATATAGGCCGGTAGCTCTTTTGCCGCCATCGAGACCCTGAACGACGCCAGTCGTAGTGGATCCCAGGAGTCGGGTTCGTCTCCCACATGCCGAATATGGTCGAGTTGGCATTTGGGGACTACCCGAATAGGAAAGTCAACTCGCACCAGCATTCGCGATTTTGCCCGTGTATTTGCCAAGAAAGCAAATACTACTGTCGTCATGATGGACATGGACATTGGGTGGCGCGACACAGACGCCGCCAGTGCTCTCGTCTGCTCACTTCTACGCGCGGTGGAATACGCAGGACATACTACTGTCAGCAAATACTATATCATGAGCTGGGCCGGACTTTTTCTTAGCTTGAAGTAAAAGTCTTGGCATTTGTCCGACTATAGTCTGTCTATCTCCCCTCGGCATCATGCAGGTGGCGAGGACTCTCTGCTCTTTGGCAGCGCTTGCTGGCGCAGCAAGCAGTCAAGCGACCAATTCCAGCACACCCAAGCAGCCCTTGCTGGCAGATGGCATTGGTAAGCCAAAGTACTTCTTGGTCATCGCAGACACGACTCTGACATATCATCTTCTCAGTCAATCTCGGCATCGCGACCGAGGCCTACGGCAAAGCAAAAGCCTTCGTTGCACTCCTGAGCAACGAGCAAAAGATTAAGATCATCGGCGGACAGACCTTTGATGATGGCAATATCTCCTGGGCCGGGTATAGTGGCCAGGATGGCATCAACAGCGTAAACAACCAGGCCTATGTCTCCGGCTTCTCCACTGCTGCGGCCGTGGGAATGACGTGGAACCCGGACCTGGCCGAGGCACAGTACAAAGCACTAGGTAAGCACGAGACGATGTTCTCAAGGACATGGTTGTAAGCGGGAGTTGGCTGACTTTTATCTCAGGTGAGGAGTTCTACGCCGTCGGTAGCAACCTCATCAATGCTGGCGTATCGAGTCCCAACGGCCGCATTGCGTGGTCCGGAAGACTGGCCGAGTCCGTCTCCCCCGAACCCTACCTGTCTGGAATCATCGAGGCAAGGACGGTGCTTGGTTTCAATGCAGCCGGTGTGGTTCCCGTCGGGCGGCACTTTGCCGCGGACGAGCAGGAGACCAACCGCGAGGTTGGCGGATATTCTTCTAACCTTGACGAGAAGACCCTTCTCGAATTGTACCTGTGGTAAGTCTTGTCTCGGATAGTGTCAATTACGTCGAGTACTAACGTTTCATCTACAGGCCATTCGCGGATTCAGTGCAGGCCGGAATGATGGGCGTCATGTGCTCGCTCAACGGAGTCAACGGAGAAGTGGCCTGCGAGAACGACGAGCTGCTCAACGGGTACCTGAAGACCAAGCTCGGTTTCCCCGGTCTGGTATCCCCTGATGTCGCTGCGCAACAGACCGCCCTGGGCTCCGCCAATGCCGGCCTTGACTACGGATCGAGCCAGTACTGGAGCTCAGCCACCATCCTCGGAGGTATCGCCTCTGGCAACCTGACCCAGGCGCGACTCGACGATATGGCGACGCGCGTTGTGCTCGGATACTACTACGTCCACTTGGACAACGGTGAGCAGCCCTCCAAGATGTCCGGGTCCGAGTATCGCAACGTCCGCGGCAACCACTCGACCGTCATCAAGCAAGTGGCGCGTGAATCCATCGTCTTGCTCAAGAACAACAACGGGGGTACCCGAAATGGCTTCACCACGGGCCTGCCCATCCAGAAGCCGCATGCCATTGGTCTCTTTGGTGCCCACGCGGGTCCCGTCATGGCCGGCCCCAATGAGGTCTTCTCGGTGACTGGCTCGCCCGCTCAGATTTACCCTGGCCACCTTGCTGGTATCACAGGCTCCGGTGAAGACTCGTTTCCCTATGTCGTAGATCCGTATGTTGCTCTGAGTATTCGTGCTATTGATGATGGCACTTCCATCAACTGGATTTTCAACAACACATACACGTCTCCATATTCAATTGGTATCCCTGGAGGCGGATCTGGATCAGGAAACGGAAGTACTCCCGGAGGCGGTGGCGGTGGCGGAGGTGGAGGACCTGGAGGACCGGGCGGAGGTGGCGGTGGTGGCGGTGGTGTTCCCACGTTCCCGGGTGGATTCGGTACTGGCGGTACTGCCTCCTTCGCGGGCTACGCCGGAGCATCCGACGTCTGTCTCGTCTTCGTCAATGCGTGGTCCGGAGAAGGCGCCGACCGCACTGAGCTCTCCAACGACGGCCAAGACGCCATGGTGAACACCGTCGCCGATGCATGCAGCAACACTATCGTCGTCGCCAACGTCGCCGGCCCGCGCGTCCTGGATGCCTGGGTCGAGCACCCCAACGTCACCGCCGTCCTCTACTCCGCCCTGCTCGGCCAGGACAGCGGCAACGCCATCGTCGACGTCCTGTACGGCGACGTGAGCCCGAGCGGCAAGCTGACCTACACCATTGCCAAGAACGCCACCGACTACATCCCCGTCTGTCTCGAGCTAGAGTGCGAGTTCACCGAGGGTGTGTACATCGACTACCGATACTTTGACAAGAACAATGCTTCCGTTCGGTATCCGTTTGGACACGGTCTGAGCTACACCAATTTCACCTACAGCAAGGACGTCTCCGTCTCAATCACCAACCAGACTGCGCTGAGCTCAAAATACCCGACCGAGCCCATCGGACTCGGAGGAGAGGCCGATCTGTTCGAGAACGTCATCACCGTTGAGACATCGGTACAAAACTCTGGCGCCGTAGATGGAGCCGAGACTGTTCAGCTCTATGTTAGCTTCCCGGCCGAAGCGGAGCAGCCCGTTCGGATCCTGCGTGGATTCAGCAAGGTCCAGATTGAGGCCGGACAGTCGGTGGACATTTCGTTCGACCTGCGAAGACGAGATATCAGCTACTGGGACACGGATGCTGGGCAGTGGGCAATTGCCAGTGGCGAGTACACTTTCTCGATCGGTGCTTCGTCTCGAGACATCAGAGCCGTGACAACGCTTGAGATCTAGTTGCTATTGTTTTAGATGGGGGCCGGCGTGACGGTCTAGCCGGTAGGATATTTGGGCATCCCCGCTGCATCTATTGCAATTTTCTTTTCTTGTACAAAATACAATTCTTGACAGCTTCGGTAGTAGTGATTCGAATTAGCTTTTAAAAGTTTGCATAACCGTCTGCCGGGCCTCTAGTATTGTGCTTCAAAAGCCGGAGCGGGGGGTCCAGGCCGAGCCCGTTCTCCTCCTTCGGGATCCCTCCATGTAGCGACGGAACGGCCCGATCCTCCCGAGTGCTGTCGACAGGTCTGAAAGCGGGGAATATGTCGTTGCTAATGTATAACCTACTCACCCAATACTTGAGCCATGATTTCTAATGAAGTGTTTGGCAATCCACGACTTTTACAAGTGAAGAATCTCAAGAAGAGCACAGGTCGCCATGGAGCTTCCGTCCGTCCCAATTAAACAGTCAACACTATCATTGGCGGCAGTAGCAATAGTGTCATCTGCCCTTATCCTGCTTTTGGTGTTGAAACTCTTCTACGTAGATTATCCCAAGATCAACGGCATTCCAGAAATACCGGGCGGCGACATACTGGCAGGGCATCTCTACAAGCTCGGGAACGACCACGCAACCACGGCAGAGACGTGGGCAAAGCAGAATGGCTGGCCAGTCTTCCAGGTCAGGATGGGTCGTCGGCGCGCCATATTCCTCAACTCGTTCGACGCAGCGCGGGACTGGCTTGTCAAGAACCAATCTTCCACGATTGATCGCCCTTGGTTTCACACGTTTCGTGGAGTAGTTTCCAAGACTTCTGGTAAGACACACATCAGTACCCAGGTATGACATGTATTAACGGAGCAGCGGCGACGATTGGCACTAGTCCTTGGAACGATCGGACGAAGAAGCAGAGACGTGTCGTGGGCTCCTTCACTACAGGTCCGGCGATGCACAAGATGCGAGATATGCTGGATGTCGAGACTTGTGCCGTAATCTCGGGCTGCTCCGCGACGGCAGGGAAGGCGCCACGGACATCATGCCACATATATACTTCAAGAGGATGGCTTTGAACGTCATGACCATGTTCTGTTACGACTTTAGGTTCAACTCAGTGCACGACCCTTTGCTTCTCCAGATCCTCCAAGATGCCAAGACGATCGCAAGGTAGGCCATATATGACGACTGCATATGAGATTCCGGCCGCAGTGTCATTGACGAGTTCCATTAGCTTCCGATCCACCAACTCAAATCCACAGGACTTCATTCCTCACTTGAGATACACGGGCCGTGGCTCGAGGACAGTAACAGCCACCGAGGTTCGCGATAGGAGAGACAAGTGGCTGGCTACCATGCTGGACGAGATCAGTAGAAGGTTGGAGTTGAACAGCTCGGGTCCCAAGACCATTGGAAGGAAGTGTGTAGCCGAAATGCTACTGGAAGACAACCAAGAGAACCTGAGTCAACGTGCGTACCCGATACTTTTAACCGTTTGTAGTTGTCGCTTACACCTCAAATTCAGTTGATATCAAGACCATTCTCGGCGGCTTAATGTCTGGAGGCTTCGAGACCGTCTTCTCGACCGCCATAATTGCCACTGGTGTACTTGCCACGGTCCAGGGTCAGACAATCCAGCAAAAGGCCTACGAGGATATCTTGAGCGTCTATGACAGCCCCGAGGATGCCTTTGAGCGATGCATTACCGATGAGAAAAGCTCCTATGTCGCTGCGATGGTCAAGGAGACTCTGCGATGCTATCCACCACACAAGATCCTTCCGGCTAGGCAGGTTTATCAGGACTTCGAATTCGGCGGGTTCACGGTTCCGAAAGGTGTCTTGGTATACGTCAACAACCAAGCTGTGCATTTTGGTTAGCGCTTCTTGCATCTCTCAAAATCTTTACCTCTCTGCTGATACTTGAGAACAGATAAGGAAGCTTACGGCCCCGACGCAGACCAGTTCCGCCCCGAGCGGTGGATCAAGGCAACACACGACGCGCCTAACCCGAGTCACTTTGCTTTTGGTGCAGGCGCTCGCATGTGTACGGCTGTGAACTTCTCCAACAGGGTCCTGTACGCAGTCCTCCTGCGGCTCATTATCGCCTTCAGAATTACTCAGAGTGATACGATGCCGCCGAATGTGGACTTTGTCGACTACAAAGAGGACCCGTCGGCGGCGAACGCGGTCGCCTCGGATTTCAGGGTGATCTGCGAGCCGAGGGACAAGGACGTGCTCAAGCGCTGCCTGGAAAAGGTGCAGGACAGGTCAACAAAGTCTGGCAGGCAGGATGCGGAACTTTTCGTTCGATAGCAAACCACGACTCGACTTGTCCGTGAGTGCATCTGCTTGGGTGCAGCAATCTGCGGGTTTTATAGTCTGATAGGTATCTTTTCAGGCGAAAAGCACCAATACCAGCCTAGAACAATTGGTCATCTATCTGTCTTCACGTTCATCTATGGTTTACACGCAACTGGAATTTGGAAAGACGGAATTGCCAAGCCTCATGTTTGCACAACAGACCCCATGATGCGCGTGCTTCTTAATAAACTAACAATCTATCTACCCATCACACGCGTAACGTAACAATCTCCAGAATGAATACGGGCCATTAGATAAACATGCATGACTTAGTAGGATCTGGGATCGGTTCGGAAGTCTTCCGCCCGGGCAACTGCCGACACCCCTGATCCTCCTATCTGATATGATGGATGCTAAACAGGGGTCGCGGGAATCCCGCCAGGTACGCTTGGTCATTTCTCTGGGGAGATGGTATAGGTCGCTTGCATGGAGAGTTCGTGGTTCAGATTGTCTGCATGAGCGTTTGCATCATTTGTGTTTGATTTATTTCCAAGATATTGTAGGTTTCAGAGCTATGTCGTATCAATGGATTCTTCCGGAAGACTGAACATTCCTTCATGTTTATATACGTGGTCAATGTAAAAAATTCTGCGCAACGGAAACTTTTGTGTGCTTGATGCATTCATATCTCAGGAAATGATAACCAGAGGCAAATCAGGCACCTCACATGATTTACGGATCGATCGAAACGGTTACACTAGAACATTTGGGATCAGTAATATTTCAATGAAAAGGCAGGTGTGATTCTTACTGGTGTAGCGGAAATGGGGGTTTCGGAGATCGGTCACATCCTGATCTCCCAATACCTGTCCCTGACGCTCCTGGTCGTCCTTGCTCAGACCATTCTCGGCAGCGAGGCGGTCACGGCGCTTATTCTCGCGCACGTACCAGAGTCTCCAGAGTATGATGACAAAGACCTCCAGCCCGAAGCATGCGCAGCATGTCGCTGTACCGGCCACGTAGCGAGGCGCGTCCTTCGTTCTGAAGATCTGGGCTCCGATCATGTTGCCCACGCAGTAAGAGATGAGCGTCAACGAAGAGACGACTGTTCTCTTGGTCGTTCCTCCAATGTTAGAAGTAACTTGACATTTATATTAGCTTTTGATGTGTTGATGTGAAGGAGACGAGCATACTCAAACTCCAGCCGAGGAAGATGGCAAAGGAGAAGACGACAGTCATGAGAAACATGCCCCATTTGACCCACTTGTACTCGTCGGTATTCGGCAGCAAGGACATGACCAGCAAGCCGACGAACGAGAGGATGCAGGATATTATCATGATGTACATGCGCTGGTTCTGGAACGCCTGGAGATAGTATGCGACAGCAATGAATATGACAATGTAGACAGCTAGGTATTCACAGTGAGTACAAGGGCGGAAGCCTTGGGTTCAGTGGGAACTTACCACTCCTTGGCAGACTGTATATCATAGACTGCCAGGAATCAAATCCAAACGTAACGTATAGAAGGTTGCTGAACGCCGTGATTCCTCTGTGAAACGACAGTCAGTTCAGAGGACCCGTAAATGTAAGGAGCATCCACATACCCATTTGGAATGCATGCCAAGAACGTGTTGAAGAATCCGAAATACACCTGGGGGTCCCGGAAACACTCCCATACTTGATCCCACTTCCATTTGCCACTCGTCGATTCCTCGCCCAGTTGATTTTCCATGACGCGTGTGACTCTGTCAATAGTCAGTCAAAGGAGTTCGTGGCCACTGGCAATCAAGCACTTACGCCATCTTCTTTTCCTCCTCATTCAACCAGTGGACCTCCTGTGGTGATCCCAGGATAAACCAACAAGCAATAGCCCCGGCGAGTGTGAGGCTGCCTAAGAACAGGGAAATGCATCGCCATGCCTCGATGCCGCCTCTGCCCGTGACATATCGCGCGATCCCATAAAGAGCCAGATTGCAGAAGATGTTGAAGAAACCTTGAGAGGACTGCCAGAACAGAGACCTGTGGGCGTGCTCCGATGTGCGGTAGTAAGCACCGGTAATCAAAAGAAATCCGGGCGAGACGTTGGATTCGAAGAAACCTTGCAGCGCACGCAGGGCCATCATTTGCGACCAGGTATTGCAAGCGCTGATGCAGAGGAGGCAAACCGCTACACTGGTCAGTAACTCCAACGAGCGATACAGGAGAAGATGTACTTACACCATCCAACAATATAGAGGGTTAGAATACGACCAATCTTGAATCGTTGCATCAACCATGTCGAGGGAAACTCGCCGATCATGTACGTCAGATAGAAGCTGTGGATCAATTAGGGAATAGTCCAGAGTGAAGCAGTCCCACTGACAAACTCACATGGTTGTCAGCCATTGGTATTCCTGGCCTTCAAATCCAAGAGCTTCTTCCATGCCAAAAAGCTGGGCGAGTTAGTGCCCGGCATCAAAGTCTGGTGGCTGGCGTCAAACTTACAGCCTGAATACTGATGGACGTCTTGTCGGTCTGTTGAATACCATACATGAAGAACCTGAGGCATGTTAGCAAGCCACTTGATGATCAGTCGCTGTATTATTAGGTCTCACATGATAGGAATCAAATATTTATCGATTTTCCTCGTCAGCTTCTTGTAATCGGCCTCGCTATACTCTAGTTGACGTACATTAGCGCTATAGTCGCTTCTGTAGCGGTTGTGGGAAAGGCATACCAGTAGTCTGCCCGATCACGCAGCTGCTGACTGGCTGCAGCTCGACGGCCCCGGCATCTTTGTCCTGCTTGTCTAGGGACTTCTTGTCGGCGATGGAGCCATTGTCAGACTCGGGGCGCAAATCCGATGTTGGTTCGTACGACGACTCCATTGTGAGGATCAAGGTTGTACCACAGTCAATTTCGGATTTGGATGGCGTGACTTTAGGATCCCGACAACAGCCGTCTACAGGAATCGTGCCATTCTTATGAACTGCCTTGGAGTCAAAGGGTTGCACCAACCGCGATAACCTATCTCTCCAACTCGCTACTACTATCTATGGCTATCTCTCGCAGCATGACAAGGTAGGGGGCAAAGGCGCTCAGTCGAACAATTATGGTAGACGAGCTTGACGTGTCCCCATGCGTCGCGTCGCTCGAGGTTCGGATCGCCGCGACCTTAGATTGCAGATCTGCCGGTCTGGAGCCGACTGCCGGGGGGGTTGGTTCTACACAACCAGTATCTACTCTGTACAAACTGCCTGTGTGCTGTTATACCCATGTCCTCTTGGCACAGATACAGTGACAAGTTAAACCATGTTGCATGGTCATCTGGCTAGCCATACTTGATTCTCGGTGCATGAGAAGATAGGCACTAACAATACGCTGTACGATGTGGATTGCAGATTGCTACGGGGAAAACAAAGTCCAGGTCGCTCCGGAGCTGCTGACCCCGCTTAGGCCGGCGTGGTCCGTCCGGGGCCTCCATCGGCGGTCGCGCGAGACAACCAAAAACACCAGCCAGCAGTCATAAAATCGGCCGAGGAGTCCAGTTGTTCTTTGTTGGTTTCAATATCACTATAGAAGTAAAGCATCACCATGTCTTCGAGACAATTTCCGGTTCCCAACTCGACGTCCTCGTTCTGGAGGACGGATCTCCACGAGC
The DNA here is from genome assembly GCA_018115615.1 of Pestalotiopsis sp. DP-2020a. Classification (NCBI taxonomy): domain Eukaryota; kingdom Fungi; phylum Ascomycota; class Sordariomycetes; order Amphisphaeriales; family Sporocadaceae; genus Pestalotiopsis; species Pestalotiopsis sp. DP-2020a. Next base: position 35,887 of record JACVEI010000199.1, on the reverse strand, counting down.
TAGACCAGCACCGGAGCACCCCCGAACTCCCCACCGAGGCCGACGTGGTCATCGTTGGTGCTGGTTTTGCGGGCGCATCCCTCGCGTATTATATCTACGAAGACAACCCGACGCCGCCGTCAGTCGTGATTTTGGAGGCCCGAGAGGCATGTAGCGGGGCGACGGCACGTAATGGTAGGTTATTTTCTATGCCGCCGAAACAAGTAACAGTTGCTAAAGAAATGATGTATAGGCGGCCATCTGAAGCCCGATGTGTACTTTGGCCTTCCAAAACACATCAAGAAATACGGTGCCAAAGCCGTGGTAGAAGTGGCCAACTTTGAAGCGTCACAAGTGTATGCCGTCAAGGAGCTGGTCGAGAAGGAAAGGATCGACTGTGACTTCACCTTGACGCGGGCGTGCGATGCTACCGTGGACGAGGGGCTAGCGAGGGAAACGGAGGAGGCGCACATGCAGCTCGCCGCATCCGGGATTGCCAACTTGAAGGATGTCCACTACACCGGTCGTAAGGACGCCGAGCGGGTTGGTGCCACTTGCTCCTCAGAGGGGAACGTTTGAGATATGCTGACTTGGGAACAGGTATCCGGCGTCAAAGGAGCACTGGGCGCCTTTACTTTCACGGCCGGGCACGTCTGGCCGTACAAGATGGTCATGCACCTTCTCAAGATCGCCGTCGGCAAGGGTGCGAATCTCCAAACTCACACCCCGGTCGCGCACATATCGGAGAACCCGCTGCCAGACGGTCGCTGGCTCGTCACGACCGAGCGCGGCCAGATCAAGGCCAAGAAGGTGCTCCTCGCGACAAACGGGTACACGCCAAACGTGGCTCCCCAATTCAAAGATCACATTGTTCCCGTACGTGGAATCTGTTGCCGTATAGTTGTCCCCGAGGGCCGCACGGCACCATATCTTCCCAACACGTATAGCATTCGCTATGGCCCTGGTCTCTACGACTATCTCATCCCAAGGAACGATGGCAGCATCATCGTGGGCGGTGCCAAGTCCGAGTTTTGGCATAATATCGAAAATTGGTACAACGTGACCGATGATAGCAAGCTGATCGAGCCTGCGAAACACTACTTTGACAACTTGATGCAGAGAACCTACATCGGATGGGAAGACTCGGGTGCTTACGTAGATAAGATCTGGACTGGCAGTAAGTACACCCATCCGCCAGACACAGATTTGGCAATACTTGACACTAACTTGATACTATAGTCATGGGATACAGTTCTGACTGGATGCCGTACGTGGGCGACGTGCCTGGGAAGCCCGGCCAGATGGTCGTTGCTGGGTTTTCTGGTCATGGAATGCCTCTGATTCTCCTGTCTGCCCGAGGAGTCGTGCAGATGTTGAGGCAAGGAAAAACGCTGGAGGAGGCCGGTGTGCCAGCCCTGTTCAAGGCTACTCGGGAGCGGCTGGACAACACATGGAATGATATCTTGGGTTGCGAGACAAAGTCTCAACCGAAACTTTGAGAGCACGCTGCGGGCTTTTAGTGCCACGATCTTCAAACTAATTGGCGCATAATTTGGTCTATTTTCGTGCAATATCAAGCCATTATCTCTGCCTACGAACTTGGTTCACGAATCAGTCTGTAATTCTGCCCTCGACACAGAGCAGACAATTTAGCAACTACGATTATCAAGTCAGGATCGCAATGTTACGCGATACTAACAAAACTTGCTGCACGATACAGTCATCTCGTAATCTTTAATATGGATTTTGGAACATAAAGAAGACCTTTTCAAACCAAATTTCACCCTTCTTCTACCTTACATGGAAACTTTTGACATATCGTAATAGCAAAACATTGCCAACGAGTGGCTTGCATAGAGCGAGGTATCCCGCTATTAACATACTTAATTCAAAGTACGTTAATGCTCACGATTGAAAGACACTAAGTAGACTGAACTAGATGATATTCCAACTTGGTTGAGTTGCTCTCACTCTGTCCACAGCTACTTAAGCCTTTGCCGCAGCAATGATGCCATCCGCCAGCGCCGGGAGGCTATCAGCCACGACGTCCATTTCACCAAAAACATCCTCGCACTGCTCCAACTCCCACTCGGAGACCCAGGCACCCTTGAAACTGTGAAGAAATAGTAAGTACCCAGGGAGAAAAAAGTGATATGTTGTGACGACAGAACATACCCAGACTTGCGCGCCGCGGCGGCATCCCACATGTGCCCGGCCGCGAACCACGTAACGCGGTTGTCGGCCGGGAACTTGTCCAGGACGTACTTGTAGCAGGCGGGCGAGGGCTTGCCGACGCCGATCTCGTCGCACGAGACAAAGTTGGCCCTGGGGAAGTCGATGCCGGCGGCGGCAAAGTATCCCGCGACGCGCGAGACGTCGCCCGAGGTGAGGGCCCAGACGGTGAAGCCGGCATTCCTCAACTTGTCGAAGCACTCGGTCAGGCCCGGCCGGGGTTTGAGCGTCTTGTACGCGGCCAGCAGGAACTCGCGGTCCTCGTCGGTGCACAGCTTGCGCGGCTCTTTCACGCCCGCCTGCCACAGCGTCCGGTAGAAGATGCCCCGGAACACGGTCCAGTACACCTGGTAGTTGCCCGACAGGCTTAGGTAGGTGTACTCCTTCTCGCCGGCCTCCATCCAGGCGTAGCCGAACATGCGCGAGCCGATGCTGAGCTCCCGCAGGCGGTCGCCGATGCGGGCTTCGATGGCTTCGTAGAACGCTTCATAGGAAACACATGTACCTGGGTGGTGGGTGAGTATTCAGGTCGTGGGGCACATTTGTTGAGTGATAAGCCTTACCAACAACATCGAAGACGATGTGCTTGTTTTCCGATGTGGCCATATTGTATAAATATGTTGACCAAGTATATACAGCAAGAAAAACGATAATCAAGTTCAGTTGGAGGCAAAGAAAGAAAAGATATTCGAATATCCTCTGTACTATAGATATTTCCAAAGTTTTCCAAGAGAACACATTTAGCGCTTTAATAGTGAGATCCTACCCCCATCCATGGCCGTCCAGGTCCGTTGCAATTCTTCCTTGGGCTCCGTGTCGCTTCGGGAGAGCAGCGTGGCATACGGCATTGAAACACGCGGGGAAAGGCCGACAACATTCACGATAACCCCGCGATGAGTTTCGGACCCGCGGCGGGAGTGGCTGGCTATTCTTTCACTGACAGGCACAAGCGGGTGTCTCGCTGCAGTAGCAGCGCTAGCATACGCGGTATGTCTACGATAAGAGTCCCAACCCAACCTAACGAACGAACCCCTGGATTCACTGCCAGTCGCTTGGTTTGTATAACTAATTTGAATATCAAGTCGAGATTACTAGCCTACCGGTAGTAGCCTGCCTCTCTCGTACCTTGGAACAGCTACATTGTATTTGCCGTGCCTGTCTATCTGCCCAACCTACGACGTACCCCAGGTCCGCATAGTGGGACTAAGATAACGGCCTCTCCCATTGATATTGAAGCTTTGGGCGTGCGTGATGGGATCGCGGTTGGGAAGCGCTACCGATATCGGCTCAGGGCGCGCGACCGGGCGTTGCACTTTGCATTTTACATGGCCCGTTGTTTTTGCTCTCTTACTTTGCATGGTGCTTTTGCGCATCGGCCAAACCTTCTATAGTGAGCAGATCTGGGCGTGCGGCACAGGGCTTGGAAAGCCGGTTTTGAGGAGCTTGGAGCTTTTGAGAAGGAGAGGAAGGAAGCAATCCTTGGGATCTTGGTTGAGCTCTCGGAGCTTTTTCTTTGGTCGATGCATGGGATGAGCTCATGCCACCGGTTCGTCTAATCTATACGTAGGTCAAGGCGTAATGTGCCATACGTAGGCATGTACGGAGTACGGTACGTACTGTTATGCAGCATGTATGATGCGCAGCACGACGTTCAGCCAGTTCCAGCGCTTAGAACCGGGGCCAGGGCGGGCGCGCGCGGAGGCCAGGCGCATTGATGATTGTCTGAACTCTGGACCTCTCTGTAATAAGCTGGTCTCCGTAGGTTCTTGTCCGATACTTGCCTCGGGCGATCCAGCGGGGTCGATGGGCGTTTGGGCGGGTGCAAAAGGGAAGGAGACTTTATAGTCCCGCATCTATTTCGGGGTTGTTGTTGAGTTCGTACATGCGAAGTCGGCCAGGTGTCTCGATAGGTTGAACAGTGGTACTGGTGGTCCAAGAGTCGAGATCGAATATAGTTCGGCAGCTACTTGTCGCATTGTTTTGAATTTCGTTCTACTCCTTCTTCTCTTTTTTGCCTCTCCTCTGCTTTGTATATGCACACAAGGTCGCCAATCATGAGTATCGTGCTTGTTACTGGTGAGCCTGCAATGTTGAGCCGCTTGATCTGTCCGAGATTCTTACTAGCCGTGATCCAGGAGGTAGCGGGTTTATCGCTGCGCACACTATAAGAACCCTACTGAGGGACGGGTACGTTGAGATATGGCACGATCCGCATACTCTTTTACTGACACGCTTCATATTAGCTACACGGTAGTCACCACTGTTCGGTCGCCAGCCAAAGGCAACCATGTCCTCACGAGCCACGCGGATATTTCCAATGGCAAGCTATCATACCTTGTCGTGAGCGACATCACAAATCCAAAGGCCTTTGAACATGTAAGTGCACCATACTCGCAGCGCAAAGATAATCGGCCGGCTGATCTTGCGAGAATCACAGGTCTTCCGGAGAGGCATTCCATTTTCTCATGTCATTCACACGGCATCCCCATTTCATGACAACTTTGCCGACCCGGTTGAAGGTCTGCTGAAGCCGGCCATCAACGGGACCAAGAATATACTACAGGCGATCAAGGCATACGCGCCCACCTGCAAAAGGGTGGTCATCACATCCAGCTTTGCTGCCATCGTAAATCCCGCCCGGCCGCCCAAGATCTACGACGAGACGTCGTGGAACCCGGTGACCTGGGACGAAGCGGTCACGGAGAGGACAAAAGCTTATCGCGGAAGCAAGGTGAGATTATACTCGACCATTTTGTGTCGAATCAGAGCCGGCTGACTTTTAGTGCCATAGACATTTGCCGAGAAAGCGGCCTGGGACTTTTTAAACACGGAGAAGCCAGGCTTTGACGTGACGACCATCTGCCCGCCGCTCGTCTACGGGCCGCTGAAGCACCACCTGTCGACGCTGAACAATCTCAACACGTCGAACCAGAGGATACGCGACTTCATCCAGGGCCGGTACTCGATGCAGGCGCTGCCGCCCACGGGCACGTTCCTCTGGGTCGACGTCAGGGACGTCGCGCTGGCGCACATGAAGGCGATTCAGGTCCCCGAAGCCGGCAATAAGCGCTTCTTCGTTGTGGCCGGGCACTGTTCAAGTAAGTTGCTCAACTACCGAGCCTCCGACCCAACCAGAGACAAACCATTTGTCATCTCAAGTAAAAATGACGAGAAATTTAACAAGAATTTTTTTTTCATCTTCCAGACAAGAGAATTTGCGACGTTATCCGACAGACGCACCCCAAGCTGACGTCGCTGCTGCCGGAGAACGCCGTGGATGACTTCCCGGCCAATGTGTATGGTTATAATAATTCGAGGTCCAAGGATATACTGGGCATCGAGTTTCGCTCGCTGGAGGAGTGCGTCAAAGACACGGCGGCCTCCCTACTGGAGCTAGGGGCTTGACCCGTTTAGCGGTTGAGCCCCCCTGTTCGAGACGTGAAAGACCCCTAAAAGGTACGGGATACCTTATTTGCTAGCGAAGCTTTGCCCTGTAGCAATTGATGGGCAACCGAGTGTACGGGAACAAGGAGCACGACTATATAATACTATGCAGCTATATAACAACATATCTGGCGATTGCCTAGGAGTGAAAGGAATCTCGGGAAATCATGTCAAGAAATTCCGTTGTTCGCATCATACCGCATCGTGCTGTTTACCACCCTTCACATGCAAAGCCGGTCAGATCTCGCCCGGGCGCCCGGCCGCTCCCGGAGCTTCCAGGAAGTCGAGATCCGACCCGCCATTCTGAGCTCGAGCAGCGAATCAAGACGTGGGGGAATCGAAAAAGAGGAAATAATCGCTCAACCGGCTTCTCATTTGCTGAGCACCGGCTAGCACCAGCAAAGATGATCTTTCTAATAAGCTTTAGTAAGGTTCATGGTGCGGATGATCGCATTTTCATTTCACCACCTGGCCCACTATGGGAATCTGTCGCGCACGATCTCACTGGTCAGCCGGGGCAGGTAATTTGACCTTTCTTTCCCCGGAGTTTCGGCCGCTTCCACCATACCCGAGCACTTGGTTGAATTGGGATCTCGCATATCTGTCTAGGTGTAACCATCTAGCGCTTTCCTTAATTCTGTCTTTATTCTCTGGAGCAGGGTTCATCATGTCCAGTCTCCTATACACCCTCGATCGTATGCCGTCATATTCATATTCAGATGCATCGCATCGTGTCTATTCCAGACTATAGCTCTTGCGACCCTTCATGCTCGACTGCGCCCCCCTGTGCGAGAGCCAGTCGGCCTACACCAACGACGACGACACAATCGTGCTTATCACGGCTTCCCAATCCGTGAGGTTTTTCGTCCCAAACAGCGCAATATTGCTTGGCGGCCCCATGTGTGTAATTTGAGGCTGCCCACAATGCCAAGATGCGCGACTAGGATGGCACTCCCATGTCCGCCAGATCCGTGAAGGCATTCTTATCTTTTGGGTCGACATAAAGCTGGGCCGATACCCCGTGTGTGATAATGGAGGCTCTGTTGGTCAGCAGTAGAGTCCTCGACGGCAGTAGATATTCAAGATGGCACCAAATTCTCTGTTCGGTCTGCTCTCCATCCTGACCCGGGTGTCGTCGCTGACGCCCGAGCTCGCAACATCAACAATATCCGCTGCCAACATCACCGTGGACGTAAGCCAGACCTTCCAGACGATCCGGGGCCTGGGCTACTCAGAGGCGTTCCAGCGCGCGCAATGGGTCTACAACACCATGTCCGGTGAGCTCCAGCAGGAGATGTTCGACCTCCTGCACGACCCGGTCAGCGGCGCCGGCTTCTCGATCCTGCGCATCGGCATCGGCTCGTCGGCCAACAGCTCCGGGGACCACATGAACTCGATCCAGCCGCTGTCGCCCGGTCTGCCCTCGGACGCGGCGGCGTACACGTGGGACCGCAACGACAGCTCGCAGGTGTGGTGGGCGCACGAGGCGCAGAAGCGCGGCGTCAACCTGTTCTACGGCAACTCGTGGGGCGCCGACGCGTACATGAAGAGCAACAACAACACGGACAACGGCGGCTACCTGTGCGGCGTCAACGGCACCGACTGCGCCACGGGCGACTGGCGCCAGCAGTACGCCGACAAGCTCGTCCAGTGGGTCAAGTACTACGCCGACGAGGGCATCAACATCACCCACCTGGGCCCTCTCAACGAGCCCGACATCTCGGTCACGTACGCGTCCATGGAGGCCGACGGGTACCAGACGACCGACATGCTCAAGGTCCTCGCACCGACCATGGAGGACGCCGGGCTCGGAGACGTACAGATCACCTGCTGCGACTGGGCCGGCTGGGAGAATGGACGAGAGATCCTTGCGCAGATGCAGGAGTCTGGAGGTGAAGAGTTGACGGGAGTCATCTCATCTCACGGATACGGCCAGCCACTCGGGGACCCGTTTGACACTGACAAGGAGGTCTGGCAAACCGAGTGGGCAGAGCTATCTTCCTACTTTGATCAGCCTTGGTACTCGGTCGAGGGAGACAGTAAGTGCTAGATATGAGCAACATTCCGCTGATACATGACTGACTGAATGTGATAGCACGTGGCACATATGGTGGTGGGGAGGGACTCACTTGGGCAAATCGCATTCTCCAAGGTTTCACGGTTGCAAACGTTTCGGCCTTCATCAACTGGATGGGCGCGCAGCCATCAAAGTCAGTCACACAGATATGGAGAAGACTTGATGGATTCATTGCTGATATTTACTAGTGCCGCGACTCCCCTCATCCGTACGGTCAACGAAACCAATATCATCTCCAAGCGCTACTACGCCTACGCTGCTTTCGGACGCTATGCTCGCCCTGGATCCGAGAGGGTCTATGCCAGCTCAAGTGTCGCCAATGTTACCGTGGCTGCATTCAAGTCTGCTGAAGGATTCGCAGCTGGCGGCAACTTGGCTTTGCAAATCATCAACAATGCCGACGACGACGCGTCCGTCCCAGTCTCGGTCGATAATATCTCGCAAATCAATAACGCAACGGCATATTTGGTAAACAACGACCATGACTTGGCCGAGGATGCAGGGCTGGTGAAATACGATGGCGCCAGCTTGACGGTCGATGTTGCAGCGCGGTCGCTGGTGGTTGTCGCAATTGCGTCGACTTGATCCTGGGATTTTGTTTAGAGCATAATGAGATACCATTTGCTTTTTGCCCCAACTAGGAAGACGGAGGCTCATCGCCCTAGTCGATCGGTGGATATCTGTTGGTGTATGTGATGCTGGCCTCGAGGCCGCACTCTTCGATATACTGCTTCAAAATTTCCAGTTCCTCCTTCTCTGCGCAACACAAACCATCCCGGGGCTCATGATCAGTGAAAGATAAAATCTCAATGTGCTGCAAAGCAACTCGATCACGTGCCTTTCGACTAACAACCAAGGCTGCAAACTGTTGGAGCCATTCTACCATTGCCTTGTTGTAGATTGGACGCACGCCAAGCATGGAGCAGCATTGACTGCAATTCATCACCAGTCTCTTCAAATTCGGCAGTGCCCAACTCTGATAGGCTACTTTAGGCGTGGGTAAGACACTTCCGGCACAGATTTCGAGTGTTTCCAAGGCCGTGAAGTTGTTGACATTGAAATTTTGCAACGTCTCGGGTCCCATTTGTCGAATGCGCAAGGATCGAAGAGTCTTGGTGTGACACGAGAGGATGTCGGGAATCATCTGGTAGGTCCACCTGCAGCAGTTCTCCCACTGGAGTGCCAAACGAGTGTCAGTGATTTTCCGCTACGGGTTCCACAAGAGACGACTGGGGATTTGGAAGGGTGACAGAGTCGTGTCCGACTAGAATCACGAAAGTGATACTGATAAAGAAACAGGCACCGCGGATTACGAACCTGGAGCAAATAATCCCAATCTTGGTCACGATGAGCGAGCTCATCAATGCTAAACACTCTCAGATTCGCAGGCCATTTCAGAAAGCTTCGAAGAGCGTCTGGGGTCCCAGACTTAAAGCGGCTCAGATGAAGCTCTTCGAGGTTGGATGTGCCTTCGAGACCCTACATTGTCGTTAGCCAAGACGTGAGGAACATGCATTACGCCGAGCCAAAACTTACGGGAGGCGGTGCAACTACTTCTGCCGGTTCTTTGATGAATCTTTGGCCTCTAGCAGGAGAGTCGTCCCAAATCCGACTGACACTGGAGACTCCGTCGAGATCGAGCCGTCGCAGATTTGGGTAGCGTCGCATCAGCTCAATTGCATCGCGAAAGCCAATCTCAGTCTCGCCCGCGCCGTGGAGGGAGACATGCTTGACATAGGAAATTGCAGCAGCCGGGGCAATCTCTAGACACTTGCGCGTCTTCCGGCTCCTGAGACGTTTGCAGAGGCCTACCGTCGGCCAACTTGTCTCAATTTCTGGTTCATGATCATTGCTCTCGAACGAGACGTGCGACCAAATGATCGCTTGGGCAAGAACGTAGAACCTCTTGCATGTCAGAGCGAGCGGCCAAGCCAGTCGGTAGGCACGTACTTCGGTGACCATGAGATTGTCGAAGATCTTGAGAAGAATCTCATTCGGGACGTCGAGAATTGGCGTCTGGCGTTCCATGGTCTGTCTGTCTGTCTGTCTGTCGTGCTTGCCTGTGGCCGCGGTGGGCTACAGGCAGGTGGTATGGAGAACAGAAATGACGCGCTCTCTAACGGGCGAAGCGCACAATGGTTGAGGGCGGTTGTGAACAGAGAAGTCGATGGGACGCGATCAGGATCCTCAAAATGCGGATTTGTTGTTGTCTCCAAGTCGGCGGTTTGTTCGCTGTGTTGATGGCAGTTGAAATAGAAAAATATGTAGCGGCGTTTGGTGGTTGGAAGGTGCAGGCAGGCAGCAGCTTAAATGCAGCAGTCCGACCCTACAAACATGGAAGTTACAGCTCATGCGCCTGCCACTCAAAAGCCACTAGCGTATCAAATGGAGCGAGAGTAGTAGAGAACAAAACAACCCCAAGTTGAGACAAGGAAGAGTCTTACGAGACTTCGCTGATACTTGGCCCTGAAAGAATCATTCCAATCGCCCATTCAATACCCTCGTTGGTGGCGGCCGACGTTGGTCTGCTCGATCCACACTGCAGGCCACACATGGAGGAAGCAACAGGACATCCGCGCTTCCGAGTATAAATAGTGCAAACTTGAGCGAAGTTCCTTAACCATGCGACGTCGATTTGAAGTTGGAGAATACCGCTGGAGAATATCATTGTTATTATCTGTATCTATGGGTTCGTAATTGCGGCGCTAATCTGCTGGCCAGCATGGTAGTACTATATGCTGCTTGTAAAATGGTTTCGTTCGTCTCTTGATCATGGCGTCGGAGATGTCGTCTTCTCCTTATTCTCGGAAATAGAAAATCTGGTCGGCCAAGAAACGTTAGCTCTTTCTCCTCATCATCTCTGAAAAAGGGGTGCTAGGTGGCCGCGGTACTCACGTATTCACCACCCATATCTGCCCGTCGTCCGACACTTTCCGTTCCTGCTCCGTCGAGTTGATGGACATCTCCTTGTCGTGCGTCTCATGGGGCACGAGCGCGGGCATGCGGCGGCGATCGTATTCTTCGTCGTCGACGATCCTCTCCTCGCTGCCCCCTCCGCCGACCGTGGTCCAGCCGCCGCCGCCGTTGAGGCTCCGCAGCATGTGCGACTTGCGATCGATGGGGCCGAGGGGCAGCCCGCTGACGCCGCTGCCGTTGAGATTGTACGGCGTCGCCTTGCTGCCCCCTTGTCGCTTGGACCGCTGGCTGCTGAGCAGGTCGTCGAGGAACGTCGTCACGAAGACGATGAACGGCTTCAGCACCGGAATGTTGACGGCCAGGATGGCGACGAACGTCTCGCGGATGCTCCAGATCGTGCCCAGGCTGATCGAGCCCGGATCGCTCAGGCACAAGATGCAGCGCAGCAGGGCGGCCACGATGATGAAGAATCCTAGGGAGAGCCAGAAGCCGCACAGGACTTTTCTACAGGGCTGTCAGCGGATGTCGTCAGTTTGAATAGCTCGAGTGTTTTCGTACCTCCTCAGTGGCATTTTGACTTGCCATAGCAAAGGCATCGGAATGTAGAGAATGACCAAATCAGTCCTGGGGGCATCGTCAGAGGCTACACGAAACATAGACATGTCAAGGTAAACTCACGTCACATTCGTAACGATAAGAGCCAAATAATTTGGTATGTTGAGTGCGCAGGCGTCTGTGCTGTGTCAACATGGTTCGGCGCTGTGATGTAGATGTCGAATGTTTCTTACCACCGGGATACGGATAGACCTGCCAATTCTTCTGAAAAGGCATGCAACGAGTAAGACAGACGATGATGGTCGAGATATATGCGAGGACCGTCATCACCGAGGCGATCTTGACGAGCCGCTGCTGCTCGAGCTGGAAACTGTTCTAATTTAGCAAGGCAAACAGAGGGAACGAGCGATGGAAGCTCCATTTCCAAGACGACGTACGTGAGCCTTTGATACACAAACAGCATACACCCCTTCATGCAGAAGATCATGGTCACGTAGAGGCACCATCCTGCCAAAAGGCATTTGCTTCCAGTCTGAATCCTGGAGATCTGCTCGTCGGTCAAGGTAAGGGCCTTTTCGTCGGTCATGCCAGTGATGCTGCCGTATACACTAATCATCTGCAACATGCACAAGACTCCCTAAAGGCAATAATTGTAAGCTCAGACATTATTCCTTTTTCTCCGATTGGCAAACTCATGTGAGTGAATGTGAGGGCGTGCGCATACCGTCCATAGGGGTACAGCAAAGGCGGCTATGTAGTCGTCGCCCGCCCAATTCCAACCAACCACGCTGCATCTGTACCCAATCCGGATGAAGATGACGGAGAGACTGATAGCGTACTCGACCCAAGCTTCCGTCGTATAGGGATTATACATGGCGGTGAAGGGTCCCAGGGCGTCGGGACTGCCCCATATGATTGCCTGAAAGCAACGATGGGTTCCGCCAGGGTGCGATCAAGGCCAAGACAAAATGATTGATTGTGCTCTTCTTGTCTCTGCGCGTCCCAGGAACTCGGTAATCGTGTTGATCGCGGATTTGTGGGAGCGAAAACTTTAAAAAGGTCATGAGAGAAGCTTTCAAGACGCAGGAACCTGCCCCCTTCAAAAGTGTTACACCCCTGCCCTCCGGAAGCTTCTCCTTTGGTACTTGTTGCATCAGCTATCGATATTCCCGTGTTAAATTCTCTGATCCGACCCCATCAACATGGATGTCAGCTCTAGTCGGGTCCCCGAAACCCAGTAGTGTTGGGGTCGTCCTGGCGTGAAGAACAAGTGACACGCGGGAAGGGCCGCAGATAACTACCTATTCAGGCGTCCTGACTCAGGGGAAATAGGGTTCGTCCTAGTGGTTTTGTATACAGGGCAGGAGAGTCTTTATCCTTGGAATCATAAGCGAATGTCGAATATTGCGTGGGTATGTATCCAGTTTGTCGTGAGCTACTAACTAGTGGGCCTCAGCTGGTGTTGCGGCGACGATGCCTCCGCAGTGTTGAGCTTGCCGCAGGGCCTCATTTTTGGCCTGTATGATCAGCATCTACTTATTGCAAGGCTAGTGCCAAGGGTTTGATCCCTGATTCTTCAACATGCACACGAGTCAGGACCGACAAGCACCGAAGTTAATGCGCTCCAATATGGGGGACTGGGCAGCAATGCTGCAACTAGATCAGGATCATCAGGTGCGGAACTTCAAACGATGTTCCGGTATTGAGAAAGACTGATAAATAGTCAAATAGCCTGCAGTCTACACGAGCGATGGCTTGACTATGAATTCCTAGTCGAACGGTTCATAAACCCCGAGTTATGACTAGCGAATCAGGGTCCGGATTACTCCAACTCGTATCACCACATACTATGCGCGCTACTAGCCCTACATACTTATTATATTCCGCCTTTGATATATGGAAGCAAAGCGATGCTTGGGAAACGCGCCCACGGCATAAGGAGGCACAGACGCGCGACCTGGAGTCTTGCGCTTGTTGGAATCCTATCAGGCGGAGAAAATCAAAAGCCATCGGAAAACCTCATCATGGTCGAGTCAAGAACAGTGTCCATGACATTCATCTGCCACCTGCTTCTCTCGGGCATTTCAGACCCGGACTTTTCTTTTTCACCATGGGTGTGGCGGCTGGGGTTTCTATTAGCAAAGAGGATTAGCTGAATCTCTAGGACTTAATACTCACTGGCGGGACACCATTCGGAACGCCCCAGAAACCACCTCCGCTATGCATACTCCGATAACGTCGACCGCCTCCTTGTCTCCACTCCGACCCATTCATCATCACGCTGCTGTCATCGCTGTCGTCGTCCGAGTCGTCGCTCTCCACCTCGTGCCACCGGCACCAGCCGGCGTAGCGGCCCGTGGACGTGGCCTCGAGATTACATCCGGGCTCGTAGCACTTGTGGCCGCTGCAGAAGTGGCTGCTCTCGACGACCTGCTTACCGCATCCGCCCGACTGGCACGTGTGCGCCGCGCAGAACGTCTTGCCGTCTTGGACCTCGGCCGCACACGCGTCCGAGTGGGTGCACGTGTGGTCGCCGCAGAACTTGCCGTCGCATTTACGGCCATTAGTGCAGTCGCCCCGGGAGCAGGCGTGCTGGGCGCAAAAGGGGCTCGAGCCCATGGGCAGCTTCAGACCGCTGGCCCCCTGGTTCAGGTACCCCAATAACATCGTCATGTCCGCCGCCACCGGCCGGCGCTGGGCTAGACAGCCGGCTGCTGTACACTTGTGGCTGTCGCAGTACAGCTGCGGGGGATGCCTGCTGTTTGGGCAGTCGTTGCTTGCCACGCAGACGTGACTACTACAATAGTTCCGGTCGGCGACCTTGGGCTCGCTGCATCCTGCCGTGTTGCATGGCGACAGGTCTGTAAAAGTATGGTCAGTATTGCTTCATGTAATTGGGTAAACATGAGCGACTCACGATTTGAGCACTTGCTTTGCCGATCTCCTACACTGTTCACAGACCGGACACTGTTACAGCCGCTTTCCTCGCAGCGCTCGTGTTTGTCGCAGTAACCCCCTTTCTGCTGCTCTCCCTGACCCGAGCAGTTCACCGGCGGTTGATACTCGCGGCAGATGTGGTAGATGCAGTACGAGGACTTGGATAGCGTGTATGACTCCCTGGTACACGCGCTGGCCTTGCACTCGTGGTCGCCGTCGCTGCAGTACAGGGACCCGGCCGTGTCGGACCTCTTGTTGTTGCACCCGGTCAGCACGCAGATGTGCTTGTCGCAGGCGACCGACGTGCCCTGGCGCTGCTCGTCGCAGCCGTGGCCGAACTCGCAGCAGTGGTTCTTGCAGAACTTCAGGTGGTTGCCGTTGGAAAACTGGACGTCCTGGTTGCACGAGTCCACGCTGCAGCACCGGTGCCTCGCGCAGAAGTCGTCCCTAGGGTCGCCCTTGGGCGTCACGGGCTCAAAGCATGTCGGCCAGGCGCAGCTGTGCTTTTTGCATCGCTGTAGTTCGCTCTCGGCCATCTCGAGGCACTCGCCCTCCTTGCAGGTATGATCGGAGCAGAATTTGGAGTTGAGGTTCGAGTTCTTGATCTCCTTGTTGACTTTACGTCCGTCTTTGCCGCAGGCATCTGTAAACTCATTAGCCGAGACGCGAAACATGGCGATCTTTCCGGGTTCCAACGTACGCTCTATACACCAGGGCAGGGTTTTCTTGCCTTCACCCTTGGGAGGATTGGTACATCCGGGCAGACTACACCGTGTGTCTGTCCAGAGAAACCGTCAGTCTTGAATCGAAGTGCTGTATTCACCCTCGTAGGTGGGACTACTCACGAATTTCGCAGAACGGCTGATTCTTCTTGGTTGGAGTCTTACACGACTGGCCATGCGCCCAGTGCTGACACGCATGAGTGCTGCAGTAAGGTGATGCTAGATATCCGTAGGCTGCGCCTTTGGCAAACGCCTCAGAGATATCTTGGCAATCCTTCTTTGCGCAAACGCGCCAGTCATTTACCTTCTTGCCACTGGTATTCTGGTTCTTCTTCTTGTTCCGAGTACCAGGAGTTAAACCCACGCCGTGGCGATAGTTCGCCATTTGAAGAGCTGCTTTGAAGTCCGAGAATATGCCTGGCATCGTGAAGTCAGAGAGCAGGTGATATTGCAATGCTTTGGAAGTTCGTTGAAGCAGCAGCGAGTGAAGAGACTTGCAAAACTCAAGACTTCCAAAAGGTATACCATGATGGAATATCAAAATGTAGGTGTCTTGGGGATTTGAGGCAAATAAACCAATGATGAGTCATCTGTGCCATGATGTAGCGATGTGAAGGAACTTCACGGAAGTAGGAAGTTTGCTATATCTCACGTCACATTGGCAAGCAGCCGGGACGAGGCGGTCGAAACGAATCAGCTGAAGAATCATCAAGCAAACAGGGCAACTGTGTCACAAACTACGAGGTTTTGAGGCCAATCTTGCAATCGTTCAGAACGTCGACTGTCCTTGGCAAGTACTTGCTGTATACTTAGGTACGGTTGCGGCGAGGCGGGCGGACTTGCAACGTCACATTCACCATGAATATTCGTAAACACGTATTTCATCCACCGTCGGTCTCATTTTGTGGCAATATATGATATATGGTAGGGCGCACCGTGAGATGGTATTGGATTTCCAGCTGGACACTGAGAACTGGGGCACCGAATGCGAAATTTGTTTATTTCCTACAGGAATAAGCACGACACGCGAGTAGCGGTGTCTGGGGTATCATTTACGTATACATCATCTTCTTCCAGGCCCAGTGATGTATCCTTCCGTACCACTTGGGTCCCTGCACCTATCCATAACATGGCTGTGAAGCCTCTCCTTGCTGTAAATTTTTACTTCGATGGCTGTGCTCCAGCAGCAGCCGAGGCTGCAAGCAATGCGGCCTCAAGCCGGTGATCCTGACTTTCACCGGTGGTCTCTTCCCTCATAAAATCCCTCAATTTTAATAGACCGGCTTCCTCCTCGTTCAGAGGCTCGTGCTTAATCTCATGATCTGGTTTGGGAGGCGCTGGGGCGGCAGCAGCCTGAGCATGAACCTGAGCTTGGCCGTGACCTTGGGCTTGAGCTTGTTGTGGAGCTTGAGCTTGGGCATGGACCGTAGACGTTGGCTGGCGGTGCAACTGAGGGTGAGGCGACTGGTGATGCTGGGGCTGCTGCTGAGATGGCTGAGGTTGTATAGGCTTTTGCTGCGGGTGATGCGGCGACGCCTGTGAGGCGTGCTGCTGTGGCTGTGGCTGGACCGGTCTTTGTTGTTGATGCAGATGCTGGTGCTGCTGTTGGTGCTGCTGCTGCGGTCGTTGTGGCTGCGACTGCTGCGGGTGTTGAGGCCTTTGCTGCTGCTGCTGATGCAGAGATGCTTGCTGTTGTATGGGGCCGCCCGGCCGTTGATGATTGTGCATTGTGTGCTGCTGTGGAGTTTGCGGTTGTAGAGACGGCTGATGATTTGGCTGCGGCTTCAACGGCACTTGGTTCTGCGCATGATGGGATGGTCTAGGTGCGACTTGTTGTACATGCTGTGGGTGCGAAGGCTGGCCAGGTACGTGAGTCTTCTGGGCAGCCTGGGCCAGCTGAACATGTTGAGAATTGTGCATTGAATGGCCGGGAGAATGGGCCGGCACATGGCCAGACGCCGTCCTCTGTAGCTGAGAAGCGTGTGCTGGGCTTGGATGGGAGTGGCTGTGATGAACCGCCTGGCCAGGGGCGCCCGGCTTGGAAGGAGATGGCTTCGGTTGAGGCCTTGCCTGGCTACCGTTGTGCAAACTGCCCAACGCCATCGTTGCACTCACACGAGCTTGGTCCTCGGGATCCGATGTGAGTCTGGCGCGCTCTTCGGCCTCTTTCCTAGCGGCTTGCGTCGGAGCGCGGGTCTTGAGCTCACCCGTCACACATTGAAGGTAATAGGGCATCTCTGAATTTGTCTTCAAGAAGAACAATTTGAGGTTTCGTGCCTTATCCTTGAGTTGAACCTGTGTTCGATCGGCCAAGATGGTGCTTATTCGCCCCTGTTGACCAAAGAGACTCAAGATCTGGGACCAGTGAGGTCCTTTTACCATATCCAGACCCATCATTAGGGCTTTCTCTTCTTCGGGACTCCATGGTCGGCGCGTTGAGTGCGAACCCTCTCGGCGTGCATGCGTACTCGATCGGGCCGCGGCAGCTTGCCTGGCCCTCTCGTATAGTATCTCCGAAGATGCGTGCTGGCCAGGTGGCAATTCAACTCTGTCTGACCCTTGAGCCTGTTGTACACCGCCATTGGCTTGCTGGGAATATGCGTAGTACGGCTGCTGCTGTGTCGGTTGCTGTGCTGCTTGTTGTTGTGGCTGATGGGATACATGTTGACCATTTGTTGTTCCGTTGGTGTTTTGCTGAACCGTCGTTGGATGGTATTGGTTTCGCTGCATCGTTTGCAGGGCCAGGTTCGTGGCGCGCATGGCACTTTCACTTGTGGATAGAACTGCTGGTGACATTTCAGTGGAGCCTGAGCCTTGCGCCTGTTCAGATGCGAATGAAATGAGGGCGGCAAGGTCTTCAGGCACGATGTTGTTCGCGGTTCCGTTCGCCACTACAGCTTCGTTCGCGGCCTTGGCTGCCTCTGCGATCGCTGCATCGATATCAAAACTGTCAAGACCATTGACACCGTCCAACAGGCCGGCGCTCTCGGCATCGGCTGAACTCGTTGGACTAGACCCCAACTTCTCGATATTCACCATGTGCTTATCGAGGTAGGTGCTGAGCTCGTCGAGGAACGCCTCATAAGTGTATTGCTGGCTCAAAGCCGCTGTGATGTGTCAGATAATTCCGAGTGCAGCACACAGGTACATTACTTACAGATACTGTTCTGGTCATGTGATTCATTTAGCAACATTCTTTTTCGTGCTTCGGCGTCTGAGAGGAATTTGGTTTCAGATTCAGCCAGTGGCGACTCGGGGTGATGCTTCTTGAGAGAGTCCTGTTGGCCAGTTACAAAGAGCTCTTCCAGTATCTGATGCCTTGGTTTCGACTGTTCCGACTCGAGGAGAGTCAGGAACATTTGCGTCTTGAGGGCGAGATATAAGTCAGCCTCATCAGCCTCCATTTGTTGGTTGCCAGCCACAAAAGTACTGAGGAAGCTAGTGTTCAGATCAGGCCAGCCAAGTTCGTTGGCTCCAAACATACTTGCACATGACGTGGCCAGATTAGCTATCCGGATGATCTCTCGATCTTCGGGGCTGGTTATGTCGAGCTGGTCAGGATATAGCAATGGAAAGTCGTCTGACAGTTGTTTTCGCAAGGAGTCGAAGAATGACCTCAGCAGCACGTATTCCTTGCCGACAGTGCTATTGTCCGGGTCATTGAGCGCCGTGATCGTATCTTCCAAGGGTTGCTCAGACAAGGCTATAAGTATGTCGACGGCCACCTTGCCCAACGTCGGCAGTATATAGGTCTGTCGCGTATACTGCGCCCGGTTGCTCCATATGGTCGTCTTCTTCGGCGTAGCTTGGAGAGATGCAGAGAAGTCCGGTAGATTTAGAGAGTCGATTGCACTATCGTGATTCAAGAGGTCACCGTGAGTGTCAAGATCTCCACCATTTTCTAGTCCGTTCGTGATGCTATTCATGATGCTAATCATGTCAAGGTCATGATGGGTGTGGTCTTCGTCGCCACCCAGACCATTGACATCCGTGTGAAAATCGGAAGCCGGATGGTCTTGCGAAGCTTGAGCGGCAGCCTCTTGAGCGGCTTGGATCATTTTGGATATCTCGTCCATATCAGTCACATTGTCATGGTGGATATCGGTCATCGGTTCGGTATCTGCAACGGGCGTGGGCTCCAACTCGGTCGTTGGCTCCACGCCCAGGTCTGGCAGGGGAAGAGGATCGGATTTGGAGAGGGAATCGTCGGCGTCTAGTTTTTGTCGCTTTTCGTGGCTCCCCTCGGTCTCTTCATTCGGCGATCGTGCACGCTTCATTGGCGAGGCAGGGGCGACTGGAGGGTGAGCGACTTCGGGAGAGACGGGCTCGGGCTTGATTTCTAACTTGACTTCGGGGCCTGAAAGGTAACGAAGAGTTAGCAATGGACCTCGAACTGTCGAAGTTGCTCCCGGAGGGGGGGTGGCCCCCGATGCAATGGGAAATGTGGAGGGTTACAGCTCGGGGCGTGCGATATATGTCATGGTTGCGCTTTCTTGAATATGTACATACTCTTCGGCCGGTCCTGCTCTGCCCGTGATGGCTGTTCTGGCTGTACTGACGCCGAATGCTCTGGCTGCGCCAATTGTTCTGGCTGCTCTGACTGCTCTGGCTGAACCGACTGTTCCATTTGCTCTGGCTGTTCTGCCTGCTCTGGCGGAACAGATTGTTCTGCTTGCTCTGGTTGTTCTGCCTGCTCTGACTGTTCTAATTGTCCTGCTGGCTGCTCCGGCTGCTCTGCTGGCTGATCCTGTGGCTCTTGCGACGAGGCCGCGGCAGCTGCAGCCGCCGCCTCGATGGCAGCACTGAGTTCATCCATGGCGCATACACGCGGGCCGGTAAATATGTATATCTCGGTCCTAGAGTTACCACGGGGCACTCTCACGAAGTATGCGACGGCGTCGCTGACTCGGAGTGGCTGACTATTCGCTCGGTGTTGAGGTTGATGACGGCCAAACCAAAAATTTGGTCGCTGCGCCGATCGCGATGCCCTGAAAACTTGCCCCGGCGATAAGATAAGATGCGATACACAAGTTTATCGTTCAGCATGGACCGAGAACAGTATGAACCGGGCCGCAAGCTCCAATGATCAGTAGTACTTGTATGGAGTGGACTCAAAAATCGAGAGAAGGTTCAGTCCTTCTGAAATAGAATTTTACTTGAATCGTTATTTGAATCGCGCTTTCGACGCTCATCGATCTATATGATGGAGGTTTTGAATTCCCCATGCGCAGGCTAAGATAAGCACGGAGCGCCTACTTTTTTTTTAAAGGTGGAGCACTATTCGACCGAGGGGTACCTGAGTGTTCAACATCATCATATCCACCTTGTAGGTGGTACAAGATATACTAAAGTATATCACCTATACCGACACCGGCATATGTAATCAACAGGATTTTCCATATTGAAGCCTTCTGTACACTTGTTCACAATCAGGATACTGGACTTTTAACATGCTCATACCATTTCCAATAATGATTACCACTTGGCGTCCAAGCTGCTCACTAATAGAATTAATATACGACGTCCCCGCAAGTCGAAACGTATCAGGCTCAACATGACTGTCCCCTGGCGCGAAGAGGAAATTCTCGCCAGAGCCATCAGTATTATTATACAGAGGCCACGCTTCGATGCCGGCAATCCCATAGTTGTTCGGATCGAGGTTGTGGATAAAGCTTACCCATATGCGGCTTATTAGGTTGGCCAAGTCGCTGATGGCTTGGTCATCCGTTGGGAATATGCCCGTATCTTCCGCGTAGCCTTGTCCTTCAAGGTTATTAAAGGACATAGGCCACCTCGGCAAAGTGACTACTGCCCAGCGGTGGAATAGTCTCTCCTGGAAGCCGAGGAAACATCAGGTGTCAGTCGACTTCTTTTTCGGGAAGGGGGAAATGCCCAAAAGGGTGGGTGGTCAGGTAATTTATGAGCAGATATCGGGCCATTGAAGTGATACGAGTAAAATGGTACATCATACTCGAAGTAAGCATCACTTCGTCTGCGGCGCCAGCTGAGAAAACCAGTATCTGTCTGTATCGTGACGTACCGCTTGAATTGGCGGCCGACTGAACCATATGTAGGAGTCATATAGCCAGCAGGCAAGGTCAAGGCGTCGATATTCGGGTACAGAGCCAACATGATCTGGACAGCCTCGTCGTCGAAACCGGCGTCGTGCAGGCTGGCAATGATTTCTTCTTCCGTGTCAATGGTAGATCCGCCAAAAAGAGTTCCCTCGTCGATGTTGGTGCCAGCAAGCATGGGTGTCTTGACGAACTTGCCATCCTTAAGAAGGATAGAGGGATAGTCGGTCAACAATTCCCCGTCCACCATGGGCCCGAAACCGCCACTGGTGTGATTCACAATGGCGCTGTTGAGCTCTTCGAATGGTATCTGGCGAAGACACTCCAAAGTGTCAGGTTCACCATCGCAACCTGTAGCAACCGTAACGTTTTTGTAGGCAGCATTGTGTATCGAGGGACTTCATCGCGCTGCCATCAGCGCCACTTTCGGAAATGATACCGCGGAAAAGACCCTCGTCGTTGCCATTATACGCAAGAGCCTGAAAGCCGACACTGCCGCCCCCAGCACTCTCCCCGAAAATTGTGATCTTGTCAGGGTTGCCGCGAAAGGCCTTGATATTGTCCTTAATATATCGGAGCGCGACGCGCTGGTCCTTGAGACCCATGTTTCCAATGCCCACATCAAGTACCTCTTGTGATCCCAAGAAGCCCTAAGCCGACAAGCGGTGGTCGAATGAGACTCCCATAATGGGTTTACCCATGCTCACGGACTGATTGACCAGCCACGTCATGTTGTATACGCCATTCGCGCTGTAGTCCATGACCCAGCCGCCGCCGTGTATGAAAACACCGACTGGCAGGAGATTGTCGTCGTGCGAACCCGAAGGGCGAACGACATTGAGTGTCAGACAGTCTTTGCCCAGGGTAAAAGGCCATGCGGGGCTGTTCTTATTTGCAGCCAGTAGAGTCAGCAATTATTTACTCGTTAAATGGTAGGCAAGAGGCTCACATCATAGCCAACACACGAGTCGGTATATTCAGTCGCGTTCCGGACGCCTTCGAATGTCTCGTTCGGAGGCTGAGGATTCTGGAAACGCAGCTCGCCAATAGGAGGTTGAACATAAGGGATTCCTATAAAAAGGTCCTGGTCGTACCCAGAAATGTATTTACCCTGATATGTTCCCTGCTCAACCACAACCTGAGGTGGTTGTGAGCCACTGACCGAAGCAACTCCATAAATCAGAGTAATCAGAGCCGCATGTTTCAGATAATACTTGCGAACCATTGTGACGCAGGAAAGTAAGATAGCCGGGACAACCGAGTAATACTTTCGTTTCTCGAGTTTCCTAAGCTACGAGGGACAAAACAGCAATGCTCAGAGGCCATCTTTGTATTATTTGAACGAGATTCAAAGCCATTCAATAATAAATTCATATGCCTAGGTAGCTTGTGTACTGCAGTATCGGTTGAGATCATCCGCGGCATCCCAGGTTCCCCGGATTTTCGTCACGGCCAAGATCTGGTCACATATGTCCCGAAATGGCAACAATAAGCGCTGGGTTTCCTTGAGTAGGAGCAGTATAGCCAAATTTGGAAAACTTGGAGTAGAGCCGCTGGCTCTGGAAATCAACAATACGACTTACAAACCTGAGAAGTCCTTGTGGTTTCAAACAATCCATGTTGATAGAATATCCATCAATTCAAATAGCTACAACGACCCAAGTGAGGGCCAGAGACCAGAGAGCAGAAAGTTGAGTGGGATGTGGCTTATATATATTATAGTTGAACAAGATGGGTACTTCTTGATTTCGAGGCACGGATGGAGGGTCGTAATTAGTCGCCCTTGTGACATGGGCTGGTCGCCTCTCTTGTGCGGCACATGAATGGGGAAGCCCGGGTGTCCTCAAGATACTATACCATATGTAGGACGTGCTATAGCCAATGCAATGATGCGGAGTTTGAGTGAACGATCGCAGGAACAGGGTGATCCATAATTGCTGGAGGTCATGACATTCATGATTTTCCCGTCTCTCTCAAACGGTCAAGTTTTGATCGTTAACGAAGGACACCAGGCATGTGCAGCGTTGTGGCATGTTATTGTAAGCGAGTTTTGGAGATTTCGTGGTTCGTCAGCCGCAGGACGCAAGTGACTGTCATCCCATAGGCCAAGCCGCCAAACGAAACGGAATATGAGCACGGCAGTCAGTAATAGTCAACTCGGAAAGGTTAGTAGAAGGCTGATCGCAAGTCTATTGGCAGACCTGATCCCAACGAAGAAAGCTCCAAGCAATTCTTACTGCAGCTCCCTTCTTCCCTCGACTCCAGGTTCCGGTGGTGCGGATCGACCCATCAACCCGTCAACCCGGCTGATGCGACTCTCGTAGCAAGGGATGATTCCACTCATCAGCCATGTCGCACGATGAAAGCATACCTTACTGGACAGTTAGGCAGATAGCAGCTAATCATCAGCCCCAATTGCACGAACGCGCGCCGGGCTCGTCCTTACAAAGCCCACGTGGAATATAGCCCGGGCTTCGACCTGGGGCATAGACCGTGTGCGGTAGCGGCCATGCTAGTCGCATGAACAGCTATGGCCGGCCAGCCGTTGGGGTTGGCAAGGTTGGATAGGGCTGGCAATGTGGTGATGGGCCAATTCTCGAATGACTCGAGGCAGTCAAGAAAGGCCCTGGCCTCCATTCGGCCGATATCTCGTGACTTGACAGTGGGCCTAAGGGTGCCACGTTACCAGCGAGAACCGACGGATCTGCAGGGCATATGATGCAAATCTGGCACGATTCTTTGAAAGAGTTATGGTAATCTAATTTCCAGTAGCCAAGAAAGATGGACTGGCAGCGACGGAATCAATTGTGAACTTGCGAATTAGTTCGTCGGTTTGTGAGACGGTCTGGAAGAAGTCCGAGCTCACCGCCTACCATTTCCGACAGCCCATTCCGACTCTCGAAGCTGAGGCTCGGTGGCAATGCACCGGAAAACCCGTCGATTGTGCTCGCTGAGAGATGCCCCGAGCACGACATTCGCCGAATACCGGCTGTCGTAACGCTGGGCTATCTCGACTGGTAATTATCGCACGGAGATGATGTTCGTTTGGAACATTACGAGGATTATATCGAATAGAAGGCGGTTTTGGACGTTGTGTATGCGAATGATGTAGGTTAGCCACTGAATGGTCCAGTGGCTCACTTGCCTGATGACAATAATTAGAGTCCGACCAGAATGCAGATCGTTCCAACTCCAAATCGGCAGTGCTTGCTTTTCCAATAGCACTGCCTTGGCTCTGGGCAACTGGCTGCCGGGAGTTCGCACCAGGGGCTTTTCAGTTTGGGGCAGTCGAGGCGGGGGAAGAGGGTTCGTTTGAGTGCTGTCATGGTGGGGTAGCGAATTGGTGCGGACCTAGTCCCGCACTACCACTTTGGGGACCCCTGCAGAGGGTTTGGGGTCGCCAACGCGGGGTTACTCAGGCTTATCGCCTACGCTATCTCCTAAGCCATGCAGTGCTTTCGTTAGGTTGACGTAGCATGTCTCAACAGAGAGCGATCGGCAGGCTTCTGCATGGCTGCTGCTGCTGCTGTTTCCTGGTTACCGAAAAGAGATTCCAAAGAAAGCAGCTGCACAGGGCCTAAAGGTGCTGATATATTCCGTGTGATGAAAACAAACTCGGTATGGAGTTGCGCTCCTCTTTTTTATGGAGCTCATCTCTGGCGACTGGGTTTTAGTGATTACATTTGCTTCGCTGCTGCTGGTCTACTCCGTAAGTAGGCCCGACGGACTCGTTCAGTTCCCCAGACCCCAGCTTGATGGAGAGCGGTGACTAATCACTACCTTAATTCGGATCACCAGTCACGTTGGCCGACGATTTCCGCTAAGTGGAGAACTATGCGGACACGAAGCAGAAGGCATTGACGGTAAGGATATGCTGACTTTTGTGTGGATGAAAAGGATGAACGGAGGTTCTGAATGATATACTAGATTGCTGCCGATGGATGCATCCCTAACGGACTGGCCCTGTCCACGGCCGCCGTCTCCAAAGCTAACTGCACTAACCCCCGCCATGCAGCGTGCGGGGAAAGGGGACAGACAGTTTGAACTGCTGACGGTGGAAAGGCGAAGGGCAAATTGCCATCAGCAATAGTTGCAACCCGGGCAACGTCTAATTACGAGTAGACTATGCAGAAACCGTAGTAGAGGGTGGGCTGAAAGACCGTTTGTCCCTTACTCATTGGTCAACGGCCGACTGAGAGCTCACCGTGATTTGTCGCCGTGGTTGGGTTCGAGTCTCCCGAATTCGATTCCGCTCGGAAGTGCGCACGGCCAGCAGATCCCACGGAAGTATACTAAGGTTACTCTGCATCAACAGTACCATACCATGCAGAACACATCCCGGTATCGTCAGGTGGACGAGCGAAACAATTGTGTAAAGCCGTGGCTTTCATTCCTTGGCTCTCCACTAGTGATGTAGAACATGTCGAGGCCATGAGGAATCGTTCCACCGGCTATTCAGTATCCAGAACCTTGCCGTCCACGCGAGCTGCTGGCTGTTGAGGCTGAAACCAGAAGGGGGAACACAACGCGCACCGTCGTGGATCTGTCTCGACCAGAAGGGTACCGATCTGGCATCTTTCAGGTAGATATCCTCGGCATATTGTTCTCCTTCGTCCTCGCATACGTACCGCGCTAGGCACACACTCCGTTCCATCGAGGCCATCCACGCATCCACACTCGGCGCGCATTGATGACACAGCTCCATCCTTGGCCACCTATAGCTCCCTTCTCCTACCCCGCCTCTATAATATTTATTACCTTGCTGCCCTCCCTCCAGTCTGGGAAATCCTGATCCATATCATTGCCACTTCTACTCAACTTCTCTTTTTCGATCTCCTAATATTCCAATTGGAATCGAATACTCTACTTACACAAGATACCCATATACCCCCCGAAAATCACATCTTCATACACAATGAGTCTGTCTGTCGAGCTCAAGACGCCAGTCACTGGCGCATACCAGCAGCCCACTGGATTGTACGTGAACATTATCTCTCCTGGCATGGACTCGATCTTGAAGTTTCTTCATTAGCTGACATATCTTCTCTCCAGGTTCATCAACAACGAGTGGGTCGAAGGTGTTGACAAGAAGACGTTCGAGGTCATCAACCCGTCCACCGAGGAGGTTATCGTTTCCGTCGCCGAGGCCACCGAGAAGGATGTCGACATTGCTGTTGCCGCCGCCCGCAAGGCTTTCGAGGGAGAATGGAGGAAAGTCCTCCCTGCAGAGCGTGCTCTTCTTCTGGGCAAGTTGGCCGATCTTGCGGAGCAGAAGTTAGATCTCCTGGCTGCCGTCGAGTCTCTAGACAACGGCAAGTCCATTACCATGGCAAAGGGTGATGTTGGAGCAGTCATTGCCTGCTTGAGATACTACGGCGGATGGGCAGACAAGATCACCGGCAAGACCATTGACACCAACCCCGACACATTCACATACACACGGCCAGAGCCTGTAAGTCAAGAAACGCGCCCATTATGGCTTCGATATATGAGGATGCTAACTTTTCAATTCTAGATCGGTGTCTGCGCGCAGATCATTCCCTGGAATTTCCCCCTGCTCATGTTTGCCTGGAAGATCGCCCCTGCCCTGGCGACCGGCAACACCATTATCATGAAGACCGCTGAGCAGACGCCTCTGAGCGCTCTTGTGTTCGCCAACCTCGTCAAGGAGGCCGGTTTCCCCCCGGGTGTCCTCAACATCATCTCTGGTTTCGGAAAGGTTGCCGGTGCCGCTCTGTCGTCGCACATGGACGTTGACAAGATTGCCTTTACGGGATCTACCCTGATTGGCCGTACCATCATGAAGGCTGCCGCTGACTCCAACCTCAAGAAGGTCACCCTCGAGCTTGGAGGCAAGTCCCCCAACATTGTCTTCAACGATGCCGACATCGAGCAGGCCATCTCCTGGGTCAACTTTGGTATCTACTATAACCACGGACAGTGCTGCTGTGCCGGCTCTCGTATCTACGTCCAAGAGGGTATCTACGACAAGTTCATCGAGGCCTTCAAGAAGCGGGCTGAGCAGAACGCTGTCGGCGACCCCTTCCACAACGACACTTTCCAGGGTCCTCAAGTCAGTCAGCTGCAGTACGACCGTATCATGGGTTACATTGAGGACGGCAAGAAGGCTGGTGCCAAGATCGAGACTGGTGGAGAGCGCCACGGTGACAAGGGATACTTTATCAAGCCCACGATCTTCTCTGGCGTCACGCCCGACATGAAGATAATGCGCGAGGAGATCTTTGGACCTGTCGCGAGCATCGCCAAGTTCTCTACTGAAGAGGAGGTTATCAAGCTTGGAAACGACAGCACATACGGTCTCGCCGCTGCCGTACACACCAAGGACCTGAACACGTCGATCCGCGTCAGCAACGCCTTGAAGGCCGGTACCGTCTGGGTCAACTCGTACAACATGCTCCACACTGCCGTTCCCTTCGGTGGTTTCAAGGAGAGTGGTATCGGAAGAGAACTCGGAGAAGGTTAGTGCTCAGTTGCCCCTAAAACGACCGTAGAAGAGAGACATGACTAACACGTGTACAAAACAGCCGCCCTAGCGCACGTATCCCGCCCCGAGACCCATTTGTATTCTGCTAACAATCATCTAGTAACTACACGCAAAACAAGAGTGTCAGTATCAGACTGGGAGGGGCTATCTTCTAATCGAACAAGGCCGAAGCCCTACGAGCACGTATCTGTTCTCTATCACGATGCGATGAAGCCAGATGTGGACCTGAGTGAGAAATCAGATTCGAAACCAGATACGAAGCCAGACGAGAAGCCAGAAGTGAAGCCAGATGTGAAGCCAGATGTGAAGCCGGATACGAAGCGGGATGTGGGACGGAGTATAGGTCGCGGCACGTGCCGCCCGGATGGCGCTAGTGCATGCACTTGTGACGCACGGACCATGGGCCCCGTGGCGCGACTGCCCTTCGCTCCTTCCAACTTACGAAAGGAAAACGACCAAATCACGATGTGGAATCTTCGAATTGATGCACTAGGTATATCCAGTTGTAAGGAATCGAGAGACATGGAACGTCTCTGTTGGTATGAGCAAGAGGACGAGGCTTTCGAACACTGTCGTAGCGAATTGAACTTTTCTGAACCATTGATATCTTTGTCACCTTGAAAATCGAGATCATTTGTCTGAGTTTGTGTGTGTATTTGGTAGTAATAGGCTAAAGCATGTTCGACTTTGGACCCAAGCAGGACTTCAGCAGCCGGGAAAAACACAACACCCTGAGGGTGATGTGTAACCGTGAACCGTTTAGAAAAATACCAGAGGGGGCGGCCAGTGATAGACGATCGTTCATCAGAATCAGGTTGAGTTCTGTTCGCGATTCTCGACGTAGGCGGCCATTCTTTCACCGACCTGGATGAGTCTCGAACCTGACCACCTGCCCGCCGCCCGCAACACATTCGGGCTGTTCCTCAGTGCGATCAAGGCGACAAGGCCTGTCGATGCCCATTTCAAGGAACGCTTGCGGATTCGGAAATATCCCTGGGCTTTTCGTCGTTCATCATCGAGGGTCGCAAGTGCTCGATCTCTTGCATATGTCAATCGCGTATTCTCGGTCTCCGAACCAGCGGTTCTTCGTAGTTGTTCGTCTCTTTGCTCGACGACAGCAGATACGTCTTCCATGTCCTCCGTCCTCGTCGAGATGTCACTCTTGTGATTGTCGATTGCTTCCACCACGGACCGGAAGTGTTCGTCGATGATCCGCTTATTGTCTTCTCTCGTGGCCAACGATCCGATCTTCTTCAGGACAGCTGAACGTTGTCAATCCAACCCTCGGATGGTTTCAAAAGTCATCTCTTCGTGGCTCTCCATGGCGATTTCAGTTGTCTCCATGGCGGTTTTGACCGACTCCATCTTTCGCTCCAGTACGCCCGCAACTGAAGACTGATGGTCGCTGATCAATTTTCCGTGACTATCCATGGCAACTTTTGTTGCGTCTCGACTGTCACTGATGGCTTTGGTGATGTGGCCGTGCTTACTTGGCCACTGTGGCTCAAGTTGGTTGGTGATGGCGGCAATTTGCTCAGAGATATGTTTCTTCATCTCATCACCATGCTTCGTCAACGACGATTGCAGTTCTTGGGTTGCTAGTTCCCGTTGTACACAAAGAGCCGTTAATGTGAGCTTCTCCATCTTGCGCTCCATATCGGCTGTCCAGCGTTCATGTCTATGGAGACCGCTGTCATCATCTCCGAAACCTGGCTCGATCTGCTTCGATACACCATCGCTCTCGGGCATTGGCGACAACTCGCCGGTATTGTTCAGCTCCAGAAGACATTCGGCAAGAACTGTACCTCCCCGGGGAGTGTCGAAGGATGGTGACGACGGGACCACAGAACTTTCATCAGTGACCGCCATTGATGGCCAATCATTGTGGTCGCGAGAACGAGCGACAGGGACATATCCGCCAAGAATGGGCGAATCCTTGGTAGAGTCCGATCGTGCCAACGTGGCCTTGGTGTTGATGGCCGGGGGTGGCACCAGATTTGCGTCAGTTGCCGCGTCAGGCTTCGAATCATTCGCCATGGCGGGCCGCTCGTTCCTGCCAGCCATAGTCGGTAGTTTGTCGCGATCGATTGCTCTCGATCAGGTGTTGCTTGAAATCGGTACTGGCGGGTGATAGAGTCGAGTTTCTGGATCGCGATCAGCGGTCTGTAACTGGCGTTGCGTACAGTCAATTGTGGTTGCTGATTGAACTAACCTTCCAATGATGGCCCTCAGAAGTGAATTGAGGGTCATATCTGGGCGAGGTCGAGATTTCCGAGGTTGTGCGATTTTATCTTCTTGATTGTCTGTCCACGGATTTTCTGAATTTGGGCAGCTGCACGATTAGTTTTGATCGTTCGCCCACCCCGTGCTGAACTATCGGCAAGAGCATGTATGCGCTCGCTTAACTCCAGAGCTCTGCCACTGATAACAATGAAGAAAGTTATCAGTGCGAGAGAAGATCGGACTCTTTAGTACCACGGACTGAATACCTGCCAAAAACCGTCAGTCCGAGGGTGCTTGTTCGTTACTCATCTCGGGAATCGATGATGCTTGATAGACAGACGACCGGTTAGTTTTCATCGACGTTGTTCGATGCGACGATGTCACGAATCAGAAATAATAATGTCACAGGACAATCTGTCTCTGTTCTGTATCTAGTGGAACTGCGTTATTACAGTGTCGCGAAGAAAACAATGATGTCAAATGCAAAACAGAAAGTCTCTGTATATAGTTATATTTTTGAAAATACGCTTCTTCTTTTAGAATTTTCTTTCTGGTTTTTCTTTTCTCTGTTATCTCAAACATTGGATAAAATTGTTCTCTAAAATAATCGAAAGAAATTTCGATAAATGCCTATTGTGATTTCATCGGGTGAAAAAGTATCAAAGCTTTGGACAAAAACAAGTCACTGCATTCTTATGCCACTCGGGCATCATAGAATCCACAACGGCTTCCGTCGTCACCATCCTCGGATCAATCGTCCTCGTCGTGGGTGAGTGGACGTTCATCTCCAGGACAGCACTTGGATTCCCTGCTGGTCAAGCTTTTGCTCGTCATACTCGGGAATCTCTACTGCATTGAGCGTTTGAAAGCTGTCTTGAGGATGGTACTCTGGCCATTCTGAGCTCGGGGTACTAGTACTCCGCTGCTCGTCGATCCATCTTCGCTTGTGATCTCGGCCCTCCTGTCGCTGCCGATGTCTGGTTCTATGGAAAGAGCCCTCTCATTGATCGTTCGCGGTATGGTTTCTCTTCAAAGGCTGTGGAAGGATCACGGTGCATACGGTAGGTGCCTCATTGCAGGGTCAGGTACTCGTGCTTATTTTTGGGGGCCATATATTGAATGGCGTTACTGTACAGCTTTGGCAGGCGGAGACGGCGACGTTTTATTTCACATTACAGACGCAGTCAGCCTTGTCCGTCCGAAGGGGCTGACTCATGTATAAAACTTGCTGGGTGAGTTGCACCAAATATTTTATTGCTGGCTGATGGAGGGCGTGTGAGACAATAAGGGTCCTGGGGACAATTTAGACGTCATGCGGTCGTGAATGCAGCCAAGGTGGACTTGCGGCATGCTTAAATCTCTAGCACTGTTTGTGCCTGCAGCAGGGCCCTGTCCGCTGGAAAACAGGGTCTCTGGTAGCAGGCCGGGCACCTATGGTAGTGGCTCTCAGGTATCTAACTTAGGTACCTAAGGTGAGGTAGGGTAGGTACCAAGATGGTGGAGGGGCAGCTGATGCTAATAGGCCACATGAGGTTAGTGCTCATCAGTGTGCAGCCCAGTCAAATGGGCAGGTGGGGGGGCGGTGCCTCTTGCCTTTTCTCTACACTGAGGATTCAAGTCCAGTTCAGTTCATTGTCGCAAGTCTGTCCCTTGTAAGCTCCCTCATCCCCTCGACGTCTTTTCGAGATGCTGCGCGTTTCTTGGAAGAAATAAGTCGAGTCTCGAAGTCGCTCTGCTCCAAGTAGAATGCTTGGCAAGGTGTGAGCCTACGGTATACCCAACTGTCCTCTGGCTACCTCTTCCTCCCCAGCACTGCGCCGACTTGTACCGGGACCAGACGAAGCCCGTCAGCTCCCCCAGGAACCCAAATGATCAGCTTTGAGACAATTGTATTCTCATCGTGGTTGCCCACCGTTCCCGTGGCTCTGCTCCTAATGACGCAGGGTCTTTCCTTTGCAAACAGCTGTACATTTCCATGCCCATATTTCGCCTTCTGGGCCCCTATGGGTGGCCAGCAAGATCACCGGTCGGTCAATAGCGTGCGTGTGCCTGGTGTATGCACCTCATCTGCTAAGTGCCCGAGTGGATGGTCTGCACCATCCCTTTTGCGGCGGTACACAGCAATGAGGCTCAGCCGGCGACACACTCACTGGGAGGAAACCCACATCACAGCATCAAGTGCTGCTTGTCCCACGCGATGGTCATGGTGTTGACCATTCCTAGGCCTCGTGGGCCTCTTTCTATACTTTGGTCCTATCCACCTGGCCCAGCCTTATGGGAAGGCCTAACGGAATGACAGGTGCCTACTTGGACCATGTTTGCTTAAAATCGTGCATGCCTCCCGCAGAATGCTTATAATGGCCTTTCATCTTCCTATTCGTGCTTTGCATCTCTTAGTTCCCGCTTTGATCTGCAGAGACTATACCCAGATCTAACCGTTTTATCACATCACCACTCGATCCACTCAACAACCAGGAACCAAATCAAAATCAACACAACACTATCAGTACTTGTCTTTGCAAGAACATATCACTATCTGCTACAGCAACTTAACTATA
This sequence comes from Pestalotiopsis sp. DP-2020a, assembly GCA_018115615.1. Lineage (NCBI taxonomy): Eukaryota > Fungi > Ascomycota > Sordariomycetes > Amphisphaeriales > Sporocadaceae > Pestalotiopsis > Pestalotiopsis sp. DP-2020a. The sequence goes on along the minus strand of JACVEI010000199.1, from coordinate 3,665 downwards.
CAACACTACCGACTGTCATCCTGACCCCTGCAAAGGGTTACAGGCGTTGACATAGGTGAACAAGACAACTCACACGATGGCTCCTACCGCCGACTATGTCAGACTTCGCACCGGGCGTCCTCCCGAGTTCATCCGATCCAACACCTTTTCTCACCACCACCGCCATCGACACCACAAATGCCAGGATGACTGCTCGGGAGTCTCTAGGAAGGAGTACAACAAGATGGTCGAGGAGAACCACAACCTCATATCAGAGAACGCAAAGCTGTTTAAAGAGAAGGAGACACTCAAAGATGACCTCCGCCACGCCAAAAATGCCAACCGGGCTTGGTCTGATGAAGCTGCGCGACTGAACGAGGTCAACGCACGACTGTCCTTGGAAGTTGACAGTCTCCGTGATGAGAACAGCAGCTTGAGGCGATCTTGCTCTTCGGATGACGACCACATCAAGGGGTTCAAGAGGAGGATCAAGGCTCTGGAGAGGGAGGCGAGAGATCAGGAGCGCATGACCCGGGCCGACATTGAGGATCTCACCGAGAACCTTGCCAAGTCAAACGATGTCGCACACCAGTGGAAGCGCAAATGCGAAGAGTGGATGGCCAAATACGACAGGCTGAAGCGGACCATCTACGACTACGAGCTCACTATCGCTGAGCAAAAGGACAAGATTGAACATCTCAAGCATCAGCTTCATCGGAGATATTGGTGGTAGCTTTGCAACTGTTTGTGTGGTTATATAGAGGTTCTGGCGTATTGGGAACTGCTAGAGATTGATATTGTTGCCGGTTGTATTGGGCGTTTTGATTTCATTATGAGATCACGAAATCATGTATGTAGTTTTAGGATACCCAAGGGTGCAGTCAGTTGGTTCTGGGCTGTATTGTCTTCTTTGTTTCTGGCAGCATTGGAAGGATCAGGTATTTTGGTATGAGAAGGGAACGAAGTGCTCGATCCTTCGGTTATAGCGGTCTAGCATGTACTTGGTGGTTACAGTGATTCATTTGAAATCATTTTATCGGACTGGGAATTGCCTGTAATATAGAATTTCAAGGTGTGCGATTTGGTCCAACTGCATCACATAGAAGGCAAATATCATCATCATTAACATACAGCTATATTTGAACATGGAACTATTCGCACCATTACAACCTGACTTGAATATGAACATCCTGAAATCTGAAGTTTCTATTTGCCTCAGTGAACGCGACTCGAATCCATTAATCGCGTGTGAGTAATCACGCCGAACGACGCGAACATTGCGCGTGCGAGACAGGTAGTCATGTGAGCTCTAGACGCCCGGTCGGCCTGACTTTGGCGCAGCGCGGATGACCTGGACCGCGCTACACTCCATGATGCGCGCGGAAGACGAAATCGAGTCCCCATGATCCACTTGGCCCAGCCCAAGCGCGGTGCATATGGTTTGTTTATGGCAACAAGTTGGTGCCCTGTCTGCCTGTGCGCGGTACGAACAAAGTCCTTGTGTTATAGCGCATGGATACTGGCAGGGTCTGCACGATACTGGCGTTATGGTATGTATTCTTATTATCTCCGTACCCACTCACACATGCTCAGATGTATGTCTCACGCTTGAATCGGATTCGAGGTCTCGCCACCGCTAGGCTGAACTGCTTGGCATACATCTGGAAACTGCCCTACTGGGTGATTAATACAGATGAATATGGTAACCTGGGCACTTGGAACAGACGAAGAGTCAGCCTTGCCATTATTGAACACGAATTTTGCAAAAAGATAACGATGCATGTATTGCAGCATACGCCGCGAGTCAACAGGAGACGATCGGATGATTTCGAGAGTGCCTGCTTACTGGCTGAATACCCAGAGGACGAGAGTTGATTGGCAATCCCATGAAGCCGGGCCCATCTGCAGGGCAACGGCGCACACTTGCAGGCGGGATCGGGAGGCAATCCAGTTTGTTGTTTCCATCTTTGGGAAGCCGCTGGCCGAGATCACATCGTCAGGTTGCCAGATTCTCTCCGCGACCGTGTGGCGAGTCCTATTTCGAGGAGTGAGTTACCCAGGGGGGTAATTCCTGATCTATGCAGTCAGATGCCAAGACTTGGGCCGTTGGGCGGGAGATGAGTACCCTATCGCATCTTGAAGGGTCAATCGCGCATGATAGCATGATGCTCAATTCGATCAGTATCATACAGCTTCTAGCGACGAGAAACAGAAGGTCAAAAATTGGGGAGCACTTTTACAGCCACTCTACTCAAACTCAGTGTCCCCTGGTAGGCTCCCTCGCCATCCTTCACCGTCTCACACGATGAGCGCATGTTTGGCCCCCAATCCTGCGAGCTCCGTACCTAGACAAGAGAACAGGGCCAGGAAACATGAGTTGTCCCATACGCAGACAAAAAGCCTTTTGATGATGATATCAAGATAATGACCGCCGGCGATGCCGATGCTGTAGATTTGCGTCATCGTTTCGAGCGGTGTAGCAAATTTCATACATCCAATGCTACTCTCCATTACCCAGTGTCAAAGATGTATGGTGAATCAATCTGCCACGGCAGCACGGCAGACAGAGTGGGAATGATTACAAGACGATCGGGGTCGCACAGGGCTGGGCAATGCACAGCTGCGGCCGGCCGGATCCGGGGGTGCGATGCGCGGTAGACCTTTCGCCGCCGGCTGCGACGCTGTGTTTACTGACATATGTTGTACTCGTACGGACCGTTGAGATACGGTACTTGAAAGGCTTCAACTTCGTAGAATCCATACAAATATGATTGATTCACTTGTCGAGAATCGTATAATCCGCTCCACAGTTAGGCACGGGCCTTACTTACTAGACTATCAGAACAGTCATCCCGCAGAACTCCGAGTGTCCTCTTCTCAAGCTGATGACATCTCGAAAACATTCGATGAAGGCGGCATGGCTTTGAGGCAGATTGGCTGAGTCGCAGCCTCGAGGCAATAAGTCAATGATCGAAACCGGGGTATGACAAGAAGAAGATGGTGGGGTGGGGGGGAGCCCCAGACTCATGGCAGCTCCGGGTTACTGGCGGGTTGGAGAGGGTAGGCAGGCTTGAGCCGGGGTATTGTTGATGAAAGCTGTTGTTGGCCTTGGGTGAAGGTGTTCAGGTGTACCAGAAATGCCCTGGTTCTGGCAGTCACCCCTGCTCAGCCATGTTTTTACACTTCTCTGGATCTATCACCACTTCCTTCCGCGCAATGGTGAGAGATGGAATCGCGTCGAACGTTTTGATGCAGGCCACGAGATACGATTCCAGGTGCTTCTAGTATTTGTAAGAAACTTGCATGATCTAAAAATCGTTCAGATGTTCCGATATGGACGGTTGGCTGTCTCTTTGTTCATCCATGTTCGTTCAGCCTTAACCAGATTGTACTGGGATCTTCGCCAGGATAGCGGGAGACACAGTGCCAGCGGACTGCCGTCCAATCCAACGGTCGCAAAAGAGTTTTGCTGCAATGCACCCAGAACGTCGCTGCGCCCAACGCATGAAGATGCTGAATCGTTGTATGAATGGCTACTGGTTCTCTAGGCTCTAGTTCGTGAGTCATTTCAAGCCTCGCCGTCACAAGTGCAATAGTATTGCTTTTTCTCCTCCGTTTCTGCCTTGCGCGCGAATCCTACGGAGGTCCGAAGAGCGATGTGAATGGTCAGCCAGCTGGCGTTGGGG
>JACVEI010000040.1:335980-420205 GCA_018115615.1 Pestalotiopsis sp. DP-2020a | reverse complement strand
GGTCTTTCGTATACGACGCCTCTACAACGGAGTCGGAACCAAGATAGCATCATACCGCCATCCGGAGGGCAGGTACCGAGCATGGTAGTCGATCTATGCCTCACATATGCCACCGACCCCCTCTGCGGTGATGCATGCACCGGCGGCCCCCTACATCCATACTTTGCGTATTTCTGGACTTGATCTGAAGGGAATCCAAGCTGCTCGGTCTTGTGGAAACGAGCTGACACTAACAATGGCTGGCTGCTATTCAACACGAAAGCTTTGACCTTCAGCCGCGGAATTGAGAATAATGATAAAGCAACACAATCGCTAGTGATCCATCCTTGATACAATCTCACACCACGACCGCCGACCATCGCCGTCGTCCCGAGAACAGCCTCAGGCAGGATCAGTGTCCCATCTCTTGCCCCTCTCGCGACCTAGAATCGGTATCTGATCGGTGACACCCTTGATCTCGTTGCGGCACCACTCGTGGTTCCCGCCGCCGCTCGCCAGCGTGCGACCGAAACCCCCCTCGGGCACCTCCTCCCCGTCGGCGTNCCCTTGATCTCGTTGCGGCACCACTCGTGGTTCCCGCCGCCGCTCGCCAGCGTGCGACCGAAACCCCCCTCGGGCACCTCCTCCCCGTCGGCGTCCTCGCCAAACAGGTACAGCGGGTCGACCGTGCCGACCGCGATGGTGATCCTCTCGCTGGCGTGTTCATCTCCGCGAGCGGCGGGCTTCATGTACAGAAAACTCCCGCACTCGCCGCAGAAGCTGCGCTGCGCAACCGGCGACGACGCGTAGTGCCGGAGCGACGGCGTCGGGGATGNCCGTCGGCGTCCTCGCCAAACAGGTACAGCGGGTCGACCGTGCCGACCGCGATGGTGATCCTCTCGCTGCCGTCTTCACCTCCGCGAGCGGCAGGCTTCATGTACAGAAAACTCCCGCACTCGCCGCAGAAGCCGCGCTGCGCACCCGGCGACGACGCGTAGTGCCGGAGCGACGGCGTCGAAGATGTGAATCTGAAGGCCGATCCGGCGCGGATCTGGTGGTACTGGAACCACAGCGAGCCCGTCGCTTTCCGGTCCATGGTGCACTGGCAGGTGCCGGACTATCGTGGAAGAGCTTTTCAGACACATTCTCGATTGTCTTCGTAAGATGACATGGCTTACTGATTTGAGAAAGTCATGGTTGTCGGAAAAGTCNCACAGCGAGCCCGTCGCTTTCCGGTCCATGGTGCACTGGCAGGTGCCGGACTATCGTGGAAGAGCTTGTCAGACACATTATCACTTGTCTTCTTCAGAAGGCATGGGCTTACTGATTTGAGAAAGTCATGGTCGTCGGAAAAGTCNGTGGAAGAGCTTTTCAGACACATTCTCGATTGTCTTCGTAAGATGACATGGCTTACTGATTTGAGAAAGTCATGGTTGTCGGAAAAGTCGACGCGATACCGCAGTGCGCCGCATAAGCAGCCGCCAGTGATGAACTTGGGCTTGGGAAAGTCTTCGGCAGTAGACATTGTGGCTTGACAATATCTTAATCCATCGTTGGGCAATTCATGATCAGCAGGTATACACAGGATTTATAGCCGTTCGCAGGCTTCATGTGTAGCTATCAAGAGCGCGCCCTTGTGATGACTTCCAATGACATGGCCAAGGGCGTAGTGTGACTTTATCTACCCCAATCTGGGCAACAGAAGACGATAATACCTGACAATGTACATAGAAGCTGGCCAACATGTAGCTACGTCCTAGGTATTGATTATTGTTTTCCCTGTCAACATGCACCTCACGTAGTCTCAACGTCTTCTTGAAATGGTGAACAAAATATTTATCAGAATATAATAGTTATTTCATGAGAAAGGTCATAAGGCCACTGTCATTCATGGTCTTTCGGCGAATGTATACCCGCCAACCGTATCCGTCATTCGAACCGTGATCATCATCAAAATACAATGCCATCGGCGGCTCAGCTCACATGGCGCGGCTGCCGTCGAGGTTCTTTGCTGCGCTCTTGCTGCGCGGGTCTGACTCGCCTCCGTAGTGTGCCGCGTCTCCTCCCATGGCATCGATTGCCTGGCGACTGTTCTCCTTGGAGGCTTCGCTGGTGTCTTGAGGTTTCTCTCGTTAGACTGGTCTGCTAAAGTGACTTGACTTCTGGATGAATGAAAGGACATACTCGGGTTGGACAGGTTGGCCTTGTGGCCGGCTACAGATCGGGAGGTGGTCTCTTTGCTCTGGGTAATCTCCTCCATGTCGCGCGACATGTTTGACTTGGCACCCGCAGAGTCCATGTTCAAAGTGATGTGTGTATGCACGTAGGTTTGCTTTTATTTTGTGTTGATGCAGGAGTAAATGCTATGAACCTTGTAGTTTGCACGTCAGGCGAAGTATTGCGGAATGACTGGCTTGAATCTGGACCAACTTATACTTATATAATCCAAAGATAGCTCAAATACAAGCTGGGCTTTGATATATGACGTCGGTATTACATTCAGTTCATGCGCCGTGCTTTCTACTGCCTATGAGCCAGTTGCCTGGCCGTGCTTGGATGGTGTTGATAGCGCACATGGATGCATCTGGACCAGGGACACGCTCTATGTTTATGGTTTTAAGTTGGGAAAAGAGGACGGTACTGATCTCGATGATGCCACCACGCAGCTGGATCCCGCAGCTGGATCCCGCAGCAGGCAGTCTTGGGATGCAACGCGATGACGGTTGTTCTTGTTTACTTGAGCTTTGGGGGTGTTTCCAGCAGTTGGGGCACCGCTGTTGTGTGTCGCCAAGTGATTCGACGTCTCCAAACGTCCCGCGTGAGGGATCTGCAACGTTGTACTGGAGTGGGAGCGGGCGTCATTTGGGCCTTGGCTGCCAGGTTTTGCTTGTCATGCACTGCAAATCCGATTCCCATGGCCCATGCGCGGCAGCACCAGCTGTATTTCCAGGGAGCTGAGGGTAGCTGGAACCAATCACTGAATGCCAGGCATCAAGACAGCTCATAAGATCGAGAACTTATGGAGGAGGAATAACCACTTGGCTGTTCTGCTTCACCTCGGATTGACGGGTTTGACTGTGAGACTGACTTGCTTTGGTTCTCGAACTGAACACCGTACTGTGCTCGGAGCATTTCTTGACCACCTCGGCAAACTCGAAACAGCAATCTCGATATTGACCATCATGTGAGGGGATGCTGATTGCGCTGGGGTGCCTTAAGATTGCGGATTCTCGGGCAAAGACTGCTTGCTGGCACTGTAGTGTACTTCCAGGAATAGGTCCCATTGACTCGTCGCGCCTCGCAAAAGCGATGCAAGGTCAAAGTTCAATTCGTCTCTTTGCGTTTCTGGCAGGCTAGCATCGCGACAATGCATTGTTGGGCTGGCTGTCATATTTCCAGAGCTGCTAGTCCATAAGATCTGGAAATCGTCAGTATTATTATATATACTTTATTCAAGATGGATTGTAGCAGTCGGTAATGTCGGCAGTTGTTTTTGTTCCAGGGTTGGTTTATCTGCGGCCATTCACAGGGGGGGTTTTGACAGCCCGGCAGGGACGAATCGGAAGACCCTGCTTTGCTGTCCAGCGGGCCGCAGAATGGATAGGCGACGCTGGCGGCTGGGAAGCCCAGTCAGCCACTGAGCAAACTGGTGGTGTTGGTACCTAAGATAGTGCTGTGATGGTACCCGGAATTCCTGGTGTCCTGCGGTTAGGCAAGGTAATAAGGCAGCTCATCACTACCAACCAACTACTCGCTATTAGCCTTAGCTAGGTACTGCATCATGCAAATGCAGGCCTCAAAAAACAAAGTTGTTGTTTGATCAAACGTGCCTCGCCAAATGACCATTTCGGGCTCTGGAAGTTACCTACCTGGGTAGTCCCTTTTGCTTTTTGATGTTTTCGTTGTCTCTCTTCCTCTCCTCTGCCGCTCGATCCTCACCGGAAATACGCACAAGGTTTGCGACTCGGTCCAACCATCCGCCAGGGAACGATTGATTACCTTACCCACCAGCCCGGGGGCGCATCTCTCTGCTTTGCGCATCATCGCACCCGACTTGGCTGCACATGCGAAACAAAAAAACTACCGTCCCAGCTGCTACCTAGCTATTGGCGGCACACGCGACCTGCTTGCTATACTACTATGCATACGCCCGGAATAGTCGCCGCTGATAGAACGATCGTGTGAGCGAGAGAAACATTTCAAACATGGCCTTTGGCTCGAGACGGCAACACCGCAATGGATCGCTACCGTCGTCTGCGCCTGCCCCTCCGCGCAGGGTGCCACCCCGTCTGCAGCTCGGCGGCCATGACTTCTTCGCTGGAGCCTCGTCCAGCAGCCAGCAAGTGCAGACCGAGTCCAGCTCCGACGACGAGGTCGAAATCGCAAAGCCCACGAGATCGCCAGCAGCAAGGTCGCCTGCCGGCAAACCGCCTCCCGGAAAATCACAGACATATCCGAGCCATTCTCGATCCATGAGCCATCCCTTTCCCGCTCTCTTCTCCTCCAAGAAGTCGCGAAAGCAGAACAGCCCGGACGACACGACCGATGACGACGCAGCCAGGCATGGGCACTCGACCTTTCTGTCCAGCATGGCTCCCAAGAAACCCCATCGCGGGCCTGCAGACTTCATCAATGGAAACTGCATGACTTGCAGTGGCAAGGTCAGATGGCCCAAAGATCTGAACGTGTTCCGTTGTACCATTTGCGCCACCATCAACGACTTGGCGCCCTATACTCCCAAGCCAGAGGATGGCCGCCCGCCCCCGGAGAGCATCAGGCCGCTGTCTTTGGAGCATACCAGAAAATTGGTGCGACAATGTCTGGTCCAAGCTCTGAAGTTCTCCTCGGACAATGGCGCTCAAAGACTCTCGCCAGCGCTCTCACCAGGCCATACGCCAGGACTCTCCCCAGGGCTCTCGCCAGGACCCTCGCCGGGACTTTTACCAGTGCGACCAAGCACCCAGTCGCCGCGGCCTTTGGAGGGTCATTTCTCGGATATGAGCGTTTCTGGACAGCGTGCTAGAGCCGGGTCTTACGCCGGCGCTCCTCCGAACCCTGCCTACAACCCGGTATTCGACGACTTTGCAGATGGCCATCCTGAACCAAACTCCATGCTTCGCCCTAACACGGCAACCAGATCGTATTCAGCATCTCATTCAGACGCGCGCCATCCAAACCCTGCAGTAGATGGGCGAGCGCATGGACCCAGGCTCCCAGACCCCAAAAGGGTATTCAAACCAGTCGAGGACTATCTGATCGTGAGTTTCGGCTCATGTCCAGCCGTCAATGCCTCGTTTGCTCCCATGCGCCGGAGCTTCATCTCAAAGCAGGAAGCGCCCAAACCTGAAGCTTCGAAACCTCCAGTGACGATCAAGAGGAAGCCCGTGCCACGACAGGACAAACCAGTCGTGCAAGATGAGGCTGCAGTGGCAGAGCTGGACCCAAAAATGCTTCTTGTTGGGGGTCTGGCAGAGAATGCACAGTGGTGGACTGGCGGGCAGCAAGAATCCACGCCTAGATCGCGGTCTCAACGTAAAGATGACAGTCAAAGCTTTGTCAGTTCTCGGTCGCCACGGATCGATTGGGGCGAACTGTTGGAATGGTACTCAATCGTCATCGATGCGGCCAGGCCTTGGAAGGAGTTGTACAACGATTGTCTGAATGCAGGCAAAATCAAAGCAATGTCGACGCAGGAGGCGCACCGATTTGATATGTGTCTGCTCGAAGCGCAAGGCCACCTCCAAAGAGTGTTGCTCAAATGCACCGAAATGCTTCTGAAACGTCCCGCACGGCCGCTTAAAGAGCCCCAGGACATCAGATTCTTGCTTCTCATCATTGTCAATCCACTGTTGGTGGCGGATCATAAGAGCTACAAGGGAGAGTACCAGCACATACACAAGGACAAAGGCCGGGGCCCCCAGAGGCAGGCCACAGATGAGGAGCAATATGTGATGGGTCGCCATTCAGGAATCATCAAGCGCATTCTTGGGCTCATCTCCAATTGCCCCGACCAGTGTCACCATCAGCTCGTGACTTGGTTCTCGAGATTGCCTGAACACCTCTTTTTACATATCAAGGATCTCATCAGCCAATTTGTCAACTATCGCCTACGGCGGCAGACGGACAAGAAGGTTCAACCCCAAGTCGATTTGACTGGTGGGCTGATTCCCGAGATGAGGTCCAACGCTCCTTCGGCGGCGACAGTGGCATCACTCCACGCCGCCCTGGCAGCCCCGGCTTCTTCCAAAAACAAGAAGCAAAATACCGAGGCGCCCAGCATTACATATTCAGATGACTGGCAACTCAAAGCCGGTGCTAAGGTCATGGCTCTGGTGTTTGCCGCCAACAATCTCACTCACGTAAGGCGGAACGAAGTCAGCGTTCGGCACGCGCACGGTCATCTGCTCGCTACCAGCGATTTCTACAACACGATGCTTGACTGCCTCGATTTCAAGACGGACTTTGAAATGTGGGAATCGAGAAAGGGCAAGTTTGCTTTTTGCCAATATCCGTTCTTTCTCAGTATCTCGGCCAAGATACAAATCCTGGAATTCGACGCCAAGCGCCAAATGCATGGCAAAGCCCGAGATGCCTTTTTTGACAGTCTCTTGACGCACAAAAGTAACACCCAGTACTTGTTTCTGAGCGTTAGGCGCGAATGTCTGGTGGAAGACAGCTTGGCCAAGGTCAGCGAGGTTGTCGGCAGTGGCAGCGAAGATATCAAGAAGGGGTTACGTATTGAATTCCGTGGCGAGGAGGGTGTGGATGCTGGAGGCCTGCGAAAAGAATGGTTCCAGCTTCTGGTCAAGGACGTATTCAATCCAGACCACGGTGAGTCTTCATTTCCCCCAGATCTACTACGTACATCATGCTGATCATCACAACAGGACTCTTTGTTTTCGATGAGGACTCGCAATATTGCTACTTCAATCCTCACACCTTTGAGACTACCGACCAGTATTTCCTTATCGGGGTGGTTCTTGGCTTGGCCATATACAACTCTGCCATTTTGGACGTTGCATTTCCACCCTTTGCATTTCGCAAACTTCTGTCTGCAGCACCTGCGTCGGCATCAAGTGGCTCAATTATACAACGCTCCACAATGGCGTATACACTTGATGACCTGGCCGAGTTCAGGCCTCGTCTGGCAAATGGTCTTCGCCAGCTGCTCGACTTTGATGGCGATGTCGAAGACACCTTCTGTCTAGACTTTGCGGTGGAAGTAGACAAATATGGCACGAGGTCTCGCATCCCTCTCTGTCCCGGCGGCGATACAAAGCCAGTCACGAATGCGAATCGACGAGAATATGTGGACCTCTACGTCAAATACCTGCTCGACGAATCGGTCAAGAGACAGTTCGAGCCTTTCAAGCGAGGCTTCTTCACTGTATGTGCAGGCAATGCCCTGTCGCTATTCCGACCAGAGGAGATCGAGCTTCTGATTCGAGGATCTGACGAGCCTCTTGATATCACCTCACTCCGTGCTGTGTGCAAGTACTCGGACTGGGACAAGTCCAAGGATGGCGGCGAACCGAAAGACGAGCCCGCGATAGACTGGTTCTGGGAATCATTTGCAGCAGCGACACCTCAAGACCAAAGACGACTACTATCCTTTATTACTGGCAGCGACCGCATCCCGGCGATGGGAGCAGCCACCCTTGTTATTAAGATCAGCTGTCTCGGTGAAGACACAGAGAGATACCCTACGGCGCGTACTTGCTTTAACATGCTGAATCTTTTCAAGTATAAATCACGAGAGAAGTTGGAAAAATTGCTGTGGAGGGCAGTCCACGAAAGCGAGGGCTTCGGACTGCGATGAAACAGGTCAATGTGTTCGGCATCCCAAGAGACAAATCACCACAACAACATAGAATAGCACAGCATGGTACGGGAACAGCATTGGCATGGCGTTTGTTTACAGCTTTGGTATATATAGACTTGGGATACTATTCGGTCAAGAACCGAAATAATCCTAGCAATGGGATCAGACGAACACCAAGTGTCCACACTTGCTAGTACAGCCAAGGAGGCATACCATTTAGAAAGAAGGAATCAATACCCACCACTTGTTTATCTCAACGTATCATTCAATGATCCTGGGCATTACGAGATTTTGCGTTTCACCATTAATCCATGGATCCAACTGCTGGGTCTCGCCTCTCCGGAGAAATCAGTCTATAGGCAACGTACATTGCGGATGATGTGATATTGTATTGTTGGCTTCCTCTGAGTGAAACACTACTCAAAACACCCCAGGCCAGGATCGGGATATCGAGGATATCGCGTATTATACGACTTCTTTTTTCGATACTCAGAGGTACAAAGTACGTCACGAATATATACCGGGCCGCTGCCCATCTTTCTTTTTCGTACCTGACAAGTGCGACGTGCATGACGGGTCTACTGATGGCAGGCAATTCCCAGCCCTATGGACCAGAGGGTAGTGCGGATACACCGTAATGACAATAAATAATAAGCGAATTCCCATCTGTCCGGAACCAAGAATCGATTTCCCAAGTTATTTTCGTCCTCCGGGTGGTTGCGCGGGGTGCCTAGGACCCCCCCCTGTGGCCCGTGGTTTAGCGTACCTGCTGCCCCGGAAGCAGCCGCAAAATGGTACGAATTGGCAATCAGGCGATTCTCTGCTCCACATCACACCACAATCGCTTCATCGTCCACGTCTTCTTGGGTAGACTCGGAATTCTCGTGCAGGCTACACTGGAATGGCAGGGCGATATTTTCGCCAATTGTACGTGAGGGATTTGACATCATCGCAAGGGAAGCTGAAGTGATGTATGGGAGATTGTTCATCTAGTGAAAAAGAAAAGCAATAAAAGGACTTGCGTGTCTCGGAGTTATGTGCTTGAATCCTGATTGAATGGGTTTATCAGACTTCTCGTACTCACGACAATTAGAGCCTATAACAACCATAATCAACGACAGTACGCGACAAGATTGCATAACCGACAGCCAATCGAACATTGCCAAATTTGTACCGTCAACANGTGTCTCGGAGTTATGTGCTTGAATCCTGATTGAATGGGTTTATCAGACTTCTCGTACTCACGACAATAGAGCCTATAACAACTATAATCAACGACAGTACGCGACAAGGTTGCATAACCGACAGCCAATCGAACATTGCCAAATTTGTACCGTCAACGCTTTGATCATCATACCTCGCTCAACGTCGCCAAAATGATACCCGGAAGCCGGCCCATGAAGCATATAGAACGTAAAGATCTGTATACAAATCTCGAAGCCCGCATCCAATACCTGCACACGTTTCTCGACTTTAGCTCAAGTAGGTGCATTGCTCCCATGATGAACATTTAAAAGATCAAAAGGGAGAACACATCTGACTGACACCTGAAATCATTTAGATGACATTGAGGCCTTGATATGGGGAGCCAAGTACATCAAGCAGCTGATCCCGGCCATCGTCAACATCGTCTACCACAAGCTGCTGCAGTACGATATCACGGCGCGGGCCTTTGAGACGCGGAGCACGAGCTACGAGGGCCCGGTAGATCCGAGTCTGCACGACAACAGCCCCCAGATCCGTAAGCGTTTGATTCAATTTCCACCCCACACATGTTGTGCGTGGCCTCGGACGTATAAGCCGGCTGCTGACATGGACATGTATTTGTAGTGCACCGCAAGATGTTCCTCCGTGCGTATCTGGCCAAGCTGTGCTCGGACCCGAGCACTCTCGAGTTTTGGGAGTACCTGGACAAGGTTGGGTAAGTTATTCCCGTGAAACGCCCCCCCGTTGCCGCCGGGGCACCGGCAGCTGCCCTGAAAAGGGGTTTCCGTACCGTGCCTTCGTGCCGCGGGGACGCCGAATCCGCTTGTTGCTTTCTGTTTTCTTTTCTTCCATGATCCTTCGAGTCGGCGCTAACGTGTGCCGTTCGTGTGAAATGTAGTATGATGCATGTCGGCCGGGGACGCGAGCACCCGCTTCACGTCGAGTACGTCCATATTGGTAAGTTCAAGCATACGGAAAATTTGGAAAATTGGTTAGAATTGGCTAACGCCTCCGTTTGTCCCTGGGTAGGCGCTTGCTTGGCATTCATACAAGATACCATCACCGAGGCTCTCCTGTCGCATCCGCGGTTGCGGATGGACAAGAAGATCGCCCTCGTCAAGGCCATCGGCAAGGTGATCTGGGTACAGGTAAGGAAACCTCACTTCAGACTTTCGATCTCGCAATAAGGGAGAATCTTGGGCTGACCAATGCCGATTGCTAGAATGACTTGTTTGCCAAGTGGTATGTGCGGGACGGAGAGGAGTACCGGGACGACATGGAGCATCCCGAGTTCGAGAAGGAGGGCTACCTCAACGGCAAGAAGATCCTGGCCGACATCGAGGACGCGCCGGTAGGAGGCGACCACGGGTCAGGTGCCGGCGGCGTATGTCCCTTCACGGGCAAGGGCGGCGCGGACTCGGGTACGTGCGGTGGGTGTACGGACAAGGACGACGATTGCCAGACCGTGGTGGCCGCGAGGACGTCGCCGGCTAGCTGAGCATGGTCGACCCTTCTTGAAATCGTTGAGCTGTGAGATACATGTTGTACTCGAAATATCAAAATGACCACAATACGCATGGCAAAGCGCAAGCCGAATGTTACGTGCGCTAGGAAGGTGATCGGAATGACGAGCAAATTCCCCATTGTCCTATGTAAAGCCCGTACGAATATGAAGAGCGAATTGAGTCTTTGTTTGTCGTACACGTCCACGTCGAGGGCTGACAGTACCTCTTTCGCAATAGACAGATTGGTTTCTTTCCTTCCCCTTTGATGTTTCGCGCATGTCCTCGTGGATGCCCCCGGGAACTACCAGATTGGTATAGAGTATACCCGTACCTGGAATCAAGAGCATGAATTCATCATCGCGTTGCCTCGCATTGCTTGGCATGGCGATCGCCACCCGTTGGTAGCATAGCCGGGGCATTATCTTGGTCAGCACGGCATACTTCACAAGGATATTAAACTGTTTAGCAGTTTTGACAGAGGTCCTACCTAGAGCTGAGAGCAATCGTTATTGGCTCCCTCGCAAACCTCGTAGGGATGCGCCATCGATCGACAGTTAAGAAGTAGGCACAGCTACCAATTAGAGATGGAAAGGAGGGGTGATGGGCTCGACCCCAACGAAGCTGCCAATCAGATTGCACTCGGAGCGCAGTCCGCTGTTGCTTTCAAAACTCATTTGATTTTTCTTCTCCAACTCGGCCGGCCTGTCTCCAAGTAGACTTTCTTAGTGAGTGTAAACATTCTAGGGTTGCATCAAGTCAAGTTTCTGTCTGTCTGCTAACGCTGGTGCGCTCCCGCAGTAGGTCACAGACAATGTCCAACATTTGTTCCAGTCTGATCAGGGCACCGGCGAACATGAAACTACCGGAGAGCATGGAACCTGCATAACGAACGGTTCAAGCTGGAGCGCTCGCATCTCGATCCCTCACAGACATGGCCGCAACCCAGTGCAGTCCCGTCCTACGTCCAGTCCCGTCTTCCCCGCGGACATGCTGGACCCAATTCTGTTATTACGGTAGAAGTTCTGAGAGATGCGTGACGCGTGGAATCCTCCCGGCATCTCCTCCGTCCAAACCTTGGGTCATCTCTCGCAGTGCAATTGGTAGGTGGTATCTTCCGTCTGCCCATTTCTCGCCTCCCTGTTTGTGCCACCTTGTTCCATAAGATATCTTGATGTCGAATATCTTGTGCTCAGATAGAAGACGGTTCATTTCTAAACGAGCAACAATTCGCAACATGACATACGCAACAACGTATGCCAGCACAATCGGTTTCCCGGAATGTGGGGAGGGCCCTCCTCATCACAGTGACGAGAACAACTTTGGAAGGCCTGCCGAAGAATTCTGGCCCGAGTTGTGCTACAATCGCCTAGACGAATCTGCGCATGCGTCCTGGACAGCATTACTATCCTCTCCAGTCTCGACAGACCCGGCCATGTCCTCCACAATGTCATGGCCATCTTGTGTCGATCCCCGGTGCTTCAGCCCTACGACCACGACAGACACAGCCCTGACCACTGCAGACGGCGACGAAAGTGGCAGTGAGGAGAAAGATGAAACAGTCTGGAATCAGAAGCGCCGCAAATCCAGCGCAGCATCCAAGACAAGCGCGCGAGACGCACGAGCCAACAATGTACATGAACCGCGATCCAGAATCACCCGTGGTCCTTTTCCTTCTTTCTTGGTCGCTGACGGACAGAGTCGTGTAGAGACACCAGGGACGTAGCCACCGTAAGAGTCTGTCAGAGCCCGTCAAACGCGAGCGCAACCGCACCGCGGCTGCCAAGTGCCGGGCCAAGAGCAAGGTGGCCGAGGAGGACCTCAAGGAGACGCAGCGCATCGAGCGGGAGCGGAACCTGCAGCTCCGGGCCGCCGTCGAGGAGCTCAGCAACGAGAGCCTCATGCTCAGGCACGAACTTCTCTGCCATTCCAACTGCGACTATCCGATCATCAACAACTACCTGAGCCGAACAGCGGACCAAATCAGTCGGGGATATTCTGGGTCGTCGCGGACGCGATAGGGCAGAAGGGCTCTGTTGTATGTAACTGTCGGAAGATCTTGGGTCTTGTTCTATTTCATCCCCTCGGGCAATTTCCTTTCGGCGGCGCCCTCCGGAACATTCCAAAGTAATACTTGTCAAGGATACAAGGTGTCAGCGTCGGCGTCAGCATGGGTGTCAATTTTTTTTCTTTCCCCTCTCCCGAGCTTTTGTCCCCCCTAGATGTGTTAGTCTGGGCAGCTTTGTTCGGGTTTTGGAGAGGACTCCTTTCCATATGGTGTCTATTTGCAACAGGAATAATGATAAGTGTCCAGCTATGAAACGGTAGTCTACAGAGATCTTATGTAAGATGGGACGATGGGCAATAGACTCACATGTATCGATCATTCTGTGATTTAATTCTGGACGGCTCTCTGTACACTGGGCACAAATTGCTCCCTTGCTTCCCGCAGCAAACTTGGATTCCAGAAAGAACCTCTCAAAGAATGAGACGGCCCTACCTACCTGGGCAGAAAACCTGTTGGAGATGTGATACAAGGTGCCTTAAAGTGTACTACTGTACTACTGATGACTACCTAGGTACTGTAATACTGATGCGCCTGAACAACTTTCACAACCATGACCTTCCAATCGGCGAAAGAAATGATTCTCCCGTCGGAAGTCTCTCGCGCCACTCTAGCAATATATGCAACCGACATGTTCGCTCCTACGTTACGCCTTGCACCCCCCCCCCCCCCCCCCCCCCCCCCCCCCCAACACCGCTGAAATGAACTCACTTGCAGCCGACCTCAATCATACATATGCAAAGCCTCGAATCTTGTAAACAGTACTCATATTATTGAATGTCAGCCCGACCATATGGATATCTACTCTTTTACAAACAACTTGCCGCAGCTCCCCTTGTGTCTCAAATACCTAGGTATTCTTCAATATGCTTCAACCCATCTCTTCTCTTTCTGGTTTGCCTTCCAACAGCCATCAAGATTCCTACGTATATCATGTCTGCCTATATTTCGATTGGGTCCGGAACCTGGGGTCATGCCTTCAGCATCGACCAAATCCGCGAGCAGTTAGAATTTCTCGACAACTACAATGCCGACAGGTCGACACTGCAGCTCTGTACCCCTTCACGTCTCCCGGGGAGGCTGAGAGGCTCCTTGGTGAAATCGGCCACGAAGGTCTTCTGGTTGACACCAAAGCTATGTGGTATGATATTGGAGACAACACTATTACCTCCGATGCCGTCCAGAAGTCCATCAACGAGAGCCTCGAGCGTCTGAGGGCCAGTAAAGTATGATAGGCCCGATATACACACGATCATAAGACCGAGTCACGCAGGTTAACATATTCTACCCCATTGGCCCTGACCACAGAACCCCCCTAGAGGAGCGAGCCGCTGCGCTGGATGCAGTCTATCGCCAGGGGAAATGCGCCAAGATTGGACTGTGCAACTATTCACCAGAAGCCGTTGCAGAGTTTCTGGATATCTGCAATATAAAGGGGTATGTCAAACCAAGCGCCTTCCAAGGCCAGTACAATCTTCTCTGCCGAACCTGAGACGACCCTGCTTCCCATTCTGCGAAAGCACAACATTGCCTTTATAGCGTATTCTGCCCTGGCCGGCGGCATGCTCAGCGGAAAAGTCACACTGTCCAACAACGACCCAGAGGTTCTGTGGGGCACCCGCTTCGAGGTTTCGAAAGACAGCTTCATGGGCTTGAGAGGCAGGTCGTGGTACGACAAGCCCAGCTTCCACCACGCCATTCGTCAGCTGTCGGCCCTGTGTGAGACCCATGGTGCCGATATGGTCAAGACTAGTCTGCGATGGATCCTGCATCACTCTGCTCTGGACGGGGGACTGGGCGATGGTGTGATTATTGGTCCTCGCAACCAACAGCGGCTCGATGCGTACGCTGCGGGTATCCACGGCGGCCCGCTCCCTGAGGCGCTCGTGAAGGGGATTAATGATCTCTGGGAGGGTGTGGCAGAAGGTGCCGCGTCTATCTTGGTATATTGAATATCATGTTGCGCTGATATGACTGTGCGAATCATCAGCCTGATCAAATGCGTAGGCTTCGAAACTTATTTTGTGGAATTTCTGGCTGATTTCAGAATGTGCAAAGCTTTGCAATAGTTTGTTCGGCCAAACTTTGTAGGTACATAGCTAATAGAAACGGGTGCGATGCGTAGCACCGGGCATTTACTCAATATTTGCGTGCACAGTCCCTCCAGCCTGCTTGAGTAAACGGATCATTTTATCTCGTTCCTGCGGCAGCATCCTGTACCTCATCGAATATTTCGCTGTCGTCTCTGGCGTACTTCACTTTTCGTCCTCGGCCAAGGGATCAGCGCCATGAGCCAGTAATACCTTTGCCATGCAGATAGACCCGTTTTCGGCAGCCATAGCTACCTATCGACAGGGGTTCGAGATACTAAGAACCTTTCAACGGGGAGATCACTTCGTGCTCGTCAAGGGATGTATACGAATGCTAATCCAATAAATATAATGACCCTATTCCTTGAAATAAATAACAACATTTAATTATAATAATTACACGCAATCATTCAAAACACTTTGGAACTTCCTCGGTGGGATACCCTCGGTGTGTGCATGGTCAATCTCGCTTGCGGTCAAGTCGGTAGTGTAGTGTCGGGAATGTAGAACCATGCGCCAACGATCAGAAAGACACTCAGAGCCGCGAAAACAAAAGCACTGCGGAGGCCCAAGTTCCCCGTATCCACGTTGTACATGTATGGCACCACAAACGAGAAGAGCCAGTTTGTGAGAGCCATCGAGATGGCCGCAATGGATATCGTCTTGCCACGGAGTCGGTACGTCGATATCTCGGCGGCGATGGGGAAACCCATCACCTGCAGCAGAACGGTCTGCAATACAATCAAAAGGTTCCTGGCAGAGAAGCTTAAAGTAAGTCTCGACACAACACAGTTGAAAGGTGGAGGGGTCAAGTATCATGCACCTACATCAAAACCGCAGCAGCCCATAGTGCGCCTTCTCCAGGCACGTAGTAGAGCGCGCCTATCACGGCCATCATGATGAGGTTGACGATAGCCCCAGCCATGAACATGTTGTGTCGGCGGAAAGAAGCGCATGGTGAACCAGTTGAGGACGATGCCTACGACTGCCAACGCAAAACCTCCAATGCCTATGTCAAAGGCGTGGATGGCGGGCAGGCTTGCTACAATGAGGATCAGGATGTTCTGGGTTAGTAATGGTCCACCTCCGATCTGTATGGCGGAATAGGTTAGGGCTGCGGTCATTGTCCTCTTGAGGTTGGTGCCCTCGAAGCATTCAAGGTAGCTTCCCTGCTGATTGCGTTGCGCGGCCTGTTCTTCTTCGATCGTCTGGACGAGCTCCTGCATGCGAGCATCGACGGAATTGCCGGCGCAGATGCGATTCAATGTTCGGCGAGCAGCATCAAGACGGCCGCGATTGACTAAGTAGACAGGTGACTCGGGCACTGCCGCAAAAGCGATGGCCGATAAGCCGCCTAGAGCCCATTGAATGGCGAAGACAGTGCTGAAGGAGTGCGGCGTTATGTCCGGGACGAAAGCGCGTACGATGCCGAGGGCCATGGTATACATGATGACGGTGAACAGGACGATGCCCTGTTGGACCGGTGCCCTGAGTCTCAGGGGCGCGACTTCAGAGGCGTAGGATGTGCCGATTGCCAAAGCTGCACCGATGCCAAATCCCGAGATCATCTTGCCGCCCAGTAGCACACCTCTTGTCAGAGCTGTGAACTGAAGCGCAGTACCGACCAGGGTGAGCACTGAGCATGCCGCTCCGGGCCATTTCCGTCCAAATCAGTCGATGACGAAGCCGGCCACGAATGCTCCGAACGCCTGTGCCAGGTACGAGAACGCGCTCTAAAGCCCTGATGGTTAGCTTATATACTTGGGATCAGGCCTTTCATCAACTCAACTCAACTCAACTCCACGACGTCCCGTGGTGGAGTTGAGTTAATTAACGTAAATCTGGCCGATTTTGAATTGGTTGGGTTGAGTTGATTTACCATTGAGTTGGTGAAAGGCCTGCAAACTAGAAAAGTCGATTTCCTATCCCATAGAGGCGGGGCGATCCTACGCCGCCGACTTGCATGTCCGTGATCAGAAATCTCCAAAGCAGAAGCCTAACGAGCCCGGGGCATACGCGGCCGCGCTGTGCTTCCAAGAGGGGCACTCGAGTGAAAAGGCCATTGCGGCGGCGGCACGTTCTGACGTGGCGGTCGTCTTTGCCGGGGCGGAACGCCGAGCACGAGTGCGAGGGCTGCGACCTAGTCAACATCCAGATTCCCGGCGACCAGGTGCAGCTGATTCAGGCGGTCGCGGCCAAGAGCAAGAAGACCGTCGTCGTGCTGTTCGGGGGCGGCGCCATGGACGTCAGCGCGTTCGTCGACTCGGTCGATGCCATACTCTTCGCGCATTACCCGGGCCAGGAAGGCGGTGCAGCCATCGCGGACGTGCTTGCCGGGAAGATCAACCCCAGCGGTGAGCTCGCCACGACGTGGCCCAGACGCCTCGAAGATGCGGCTACGTGGGCCCACTTTCCCACCCGGCNTACTCTTCGCGCATTACCCGGGCCAGGAAGGCGGTGCAGCCATCGCGGACGTGCTTGCCGGGAAGATCAATCCCAGCGGTGAGCTCGCCACGACGTGGCCCAGACGCCTCGAAGATGCGGCTACGTGGGCCCACTTTCCCGCCCGGCCCGACTCCGACGGCGCGGTGACCTTGTCCTTGGTCGAAGGCCTCGAGGTTGGATATCGCCGAGATTGGTCACAGGTCGCAGATGGTCAGCAATACCTATTCGGATTCGGACTGTCCTACGCTTCATTCTCGTGGGAAAACCTTGCCTTGCATCCCAACACGCTTCGCTTCACCGAGGGCGCGGCAGAGATGTCGGTGAAGCTTACTCTGGCGAATACTTGGCCGGTCGCAGGGTCCGAGGTCGTTCAGGTCTACGTTGCTCCGTCGAGCAAGAATGGCTCGTCGGATACCTCCCTTTCAATGCACCCGATGAGGGCGCTGAAGGGCTTGAAGAAGGTGGCGCTGGAGGCAGGGGAGTCAAAAGAAATCGAGATTATCCTGGATGCAAAGAGTGCGTTGAGTTACTGGGACACTACGATTTCAAAGTGGCGAATAGAGAAGGGCCAGTACACTTTCAGCATCGGAAACGGCGTCAATGCTCTTTCTCATGATCTCACCGTTGCCGAAGACCAGGAGTGGCTACACCTGTAATATGCGCGGAACAATGCATTAAAGCCATAGTTTCTCTATCGAATACGTTCACCATGCTACGCTGCAAACAATGACGCTTGTGGAATTTCGGGCTTGACTCCAATCTGGGTGGTGTCTCATTGCATCAGAGAAAATGACAGTGTCTAACCATGAAACGGTACAGTTTATAGAAATTTTGAGTAAGCCGAATAGGAATAGCCACTGATTAGCTATTTTACAAACTTTCCATTTCTTATCTTTTCTTTCAAATGGCTCTGTCATGAATTGTAGGATAATTTGAGTATCCTGTCAACTCGATATTACCATCGATCGTGCCTCTATGCTTTGACCCGCAATTCTCTGTGCCAAATAGATTTGCCATTTTCCCCTATTGTGATAGGGCACCTGATCAGGCCCTTGCTAGTCAGGGGTAGGTTCTTATGTAGGTTAGTGCCTTGCGGTTCAACACACGCACGCACTTAGTTGGCGAGACATGCACACAACGGTACAACACCAGAATATCACACGATCTTTGCTTTACACACGCTTTTCAGTCTCACGTTCGCGAAAATATCCTCCTACTGATCAGTCACCTGATCACGCAATAAGCTGGCCCTGTACGGATGCATCTCGGGTCAAGCGGTGTGGTGCATTTCAGGTGGCCCAGTTCAATACTATCGGGGTAAATATGTTTGAAACAGTTATCAAGCCAGTATGTAGCACATCCATTATTCGTATTTGTCATTATTGTCTAATTAGCCCAGTTCCACATATTCCCACTTAGACGCGCATTCCTGCATACTAATCAACGCTGACGCAGGCCCATTGACGAAAACAGATAAATTCGCGACAACAAGGCTCGCTTGAGCAAACATGACTTTCTTCTGATTCATGATACAAAAGTCTTTGACCTTCATTGCGCCTGCTTGCATCCAGGTCGCCCATTGTTCCGGTATCTGACACAGTGAGGCCGAGAACTCCTGGTCAGTCACGATGCTGGATAGGATGAACTTCGAGGCTTCATCCACAGATGTGCCCTCATTGAAGAAACCTTTCGAGCATAGCCAGTCAACGCTGGCCTGTTGTAGATATTCTTTTCTCACTAAAGGGGGCTCTAGAGCTTTTCTGATGCGCTCCATGTAGATGTTTCCCTCAATATGGCGCTGTTTCCGTACTGTTATTGTAACTCATCAGCTCTGAAAGTTCAGACTGAGTATTTAGCTTTAAACTTACTCTCTGTCTCACGCCGAACCTCTTCGTCCGTTTTTGATGTTGGCTGTTGGTGTCCATGCCAATCTGCGTTTCGAAGAGATCGTTTTTGGTCAGAGAGGAGTCCTCGGGTAATTTTTGTTGGAATCCCCACGACCTCGGAAGCGAAAAGTAGCTTGACGGCGCCGTCTGAAATAACGATGCTTTTGAACAGCTGTCGTATGTCCACGGGGACCTTATATTCCAAGATTGGGGTTGTGGTTTTCGCATAAAATGCGGTTGCAAAACTAGCAAACCAGATCCCCTCACGGCTCTCACCTCTAGGTATTTGCAAGTGTTTGATGTCGCGTGAAACAGGTGTTGAGAGACTCTCAGATGCCACTGTCAGTCCTACATCTGTTATGCGACAGTCCATGAGCCCAAGTGGCAACAGGGTCTGTACATCGGCCCCCTTCTTTGCATTATTCTGGCGAATACAAAGAGGGAGTCTGATGCAGCCAGGTGCTGACGTTCGCTCCCTATGCTGATGTAGGGACGACCAATCCACCTTTGGGCCCTTTTCGAAAAATTCAAATGATATAGGGCCATCGGATTCTTCGGGAGCGGCCACACGAAGAATCAAGGCTGAAGCTTCGGAAGCTGTCTTCACGGTCATGAGGGGAAGACCTCTGGCCCATAAGGGCCTTTTCTGAAGCTCGCTCCAACCCTTCGCATCAGGCTGTCCCTTCAACTCATATAAGCGTGCTACCAGATCCCAGAAGCGAACCTGTGCCTGCGGTTGTCGAAGAACATCTCCGGGTTGCGTTCTCCGGGTCTTGGTTCGAAGCTCTTGTCTGTCCCAATTCAGGTAGGTCCAGGTGCCGCCAACAATTCCACTTCGTTTGGCAGGCATTTTGTGAATCAATGGGATAGAGCCAGTATTGTTGGCATCGTCACCAGTTGAACCATCCTCGGTAGTGTCAAGTTGCAATTGCGGCGACGCGACTGTATGAGGTACTTGGTGAACTTCACTTCAATGATGCGATTGAACAGGTCAGAATGAATGCTGGCGGAAACGTAGTTACGGTTTAGTTCTTGCTTGATCTTATACAAACGAATTATAGTGACGACGGCATTATACGCCAGTGGTAGGAGGCTGAGGACAGTCAACGGCACGCCAATGTAAGTAATGATGTCGGAAGCCGAAGTGGACGACATCGCTCACTTTGGGTGCTTGATTTGATTATCCTAAGGGACAGGAGGGCTATGGCAAAACAGCAGGCAATGAATATTAAATACCTAGGCAGGCGAGACAAAAGTATTGTCTGACCCTGAGGTCATGACTGCTAGGTGCCAGCAAGACAAGGTCGAGGCTGCGCAACCGCTAGGTATCAGCTCTGACGACGGGCCGGCCTCGATTTGTTGCTGTTGGTCCATCGATTATCTAGGTTACCTAGGTATTATTGCCAGGGGTCGCCCGCCCCAGGTGAATGCAGTATCCCGTACATGCCCACCCGCGTACAATGTACAGCTGCACATTGATACAAGTTTGGGTGACAATAACAAAAGAGCCGGGAGGACAATGGTCGGGGTTTCCAAGAACATAACGGTAGTGGGGTGATGTGCACTTTGCAGGTTGTGACATTAATGGTTCGGCAAGAGGGTCAACTCGCGCCGACTTCCTATCACATATCCAACAATACCTATATGTACTTTTTGCTTTGACCTACCGTTCCTCCTCCTCCCCTAAATTCGCACCCTCCAACGGCAACAGCCCGACCAAGTCCTGATGAACCATTCTTCTCCTTCCCGTTCCACTTCTTCGCTCCTCCTTGAATGCAGAAATTCGGGAGCCTTTCCATAACAGTGGTCACGCGATCGCATTGACATCGCGTTGTTCTGCTGTTTTGTGCATCCTGTCTGGCTACCTCTTTATTCAACTGGCCTCACGGTGCAGACAATGTCTTCTGTGCCTTCTGCTCATCCCGACCCACCTAGGGACTGGCAAGTTCTTCTTTTACGAAGCCTTTTCTTCGCTGTAGTATTGTCCTCTTGTGTCATATGGTACTCCCGACATCAAAAGACGAAACGAGGGCAGGACGCTATCACGGCGCAATACGGCTGCCAACCCGTCCAGGCGACTCTGCCATACAAGTGGCCGTTCGCGCTTGACCTTCTCAAACGTCAGTACGATGCATTGCCCAGCGGTCGTCTGCTAGAGTTCCAAACTCGGTATATGGACATCGCACCAACTTTACGAATCGATCTTTTGGGGGATGGTTACATCATTACTGACCCTGTCAATATCGAGGCCATCTTGAGCACTCGGTTTGAAGACTTTGGTCCAGGTTCTCGTCGGGCAGGGCTCCTGCCTCTTCTGGGTGAGGGCATCTTTACGCAAGACGGGTCAGCCTGGCGCCATTCCCGAGAGCTACTACGCCGCCAATTCTCACGGATTATAGAGACGGAACTGACATCGTTTGGGGAGCATGCCGCCATTCTCCTGCGCGCTCTAGAGCTCGAGTCTCAAGCGTCTGGCATCGTGGACATGCAACCACACTTCTTCGAGTACACGCTTGGAACGACAACCCACCTTCTGTTTGGCGAGCCTCACCACAATCTGCCTGAAGAAGAAAGACTTGCTCTGCGTGACAATTTCGATTATGCAACCCTTATCGCAGCAATCCGCCTCCGTCTCGCTGACTTGTCGTGGGTCTATACAACACCAAAATTCCGCAAGTCATGCAAAGGGGTACGCGACTGGGCAACCTTATTCTCCGAAAAAGCTCTGGATTTCCTGGAAAAGCACGGCGAAGAAGCTGCCATGGAAAAGTATGCATTCATCGTGGACCGTGGCGTGATACACATGACCGAAAGATTGTTCGGGATCAGCTGTTGCATGTCCTCATAGCTGGCAGAGACACGACAGCTTGCCTCCTTAGCTGGACATTGTAGGTCAACCCGCTCCAATCTCTTGTGGTCTGTGTCTTATATTTCTGGGATCCTTTAGTTTTCATCTCGTCCGGAATGCGGAGTTACTCGACCGCCTGAAGTCCGAGATTGCCGCCGCGGCGATTCCCATCCACGGGGAGCTGACACGAAAGCATATTCAACAGCTTCCATTTTTGAGGTGCTGTCTGAACGAGAGTAGGCTGCGATTCTTCTTATACCTCGCAGGTACCGTAAGCTAACATGATTCTAAGCATTGCGTCTATACCCGCAACTTCTGGTCAACGTCCGCTTCGCCGCGCATACAACTATGCTGCCCCGAGGCGGTGGCCCTGATGGAAGATCCCCCATTCTCATTCGAAAAGGCGTCGGACTTGGCTGGTCCACGTATCATCTTCACCGGAAGGAACACATTTACGGGCCTGATGCTCGCGTCTACAGACCAAGCCGGTGGGAAGATGGAGAACTGGTCCGCAAGGCGGGGCTGGGTGGCTTCCTAGACTTCCATGCTGGACCACGAGTCTGTCTCGGCAGTAAGTTGTGTCCAGACAATCTACTCCTCCGATCCATCATGCCAAGATGTGAAACGAACAACCGCTGATCACCCTGGAACAGAGGACTAGGCTATTATGGAATCAAGCTATGCCATTCGGGGGTTCTTTGAAGCTTCGTAACTGTATCCCGCGAGTGAATGGAACAGAATTCCGATTAATGGATGTTGGAAATACAAAACAATTTGCTTGCATTCTGAACAGGAAAAACAATCTCGCAGACTTGGCAGGCTTCAGCGCAAAGATCCAGGGACTCATGTCAGATCACTGCACTCCGCCTATGCCACTCAGCACTAATCAGCCCCGTTCTAGGTCATTGGTAGGGAAAACGGACCAACATAGCGTACGTGAAGGAAACTATTCGAAAACCTACCCTTCTTTTATTTTTTCTATTTTTTGTTCTTTTCGTGCTCGTCTCTGTCCGCTTTTCAGAATCGAGAATTAGTCAGTCAGCAATTTTGTCCAACATCCTCACTTCCGTAAGTATACCAACACGTCCGGCCCATACAACTCCCGTGGCCCCTCTCAAAACCACTAAAATTACTTGTCTTTGCAAGGCAGTCCCTGATGAGGCTGTGCATTATTGATGGTGGTCATACAAGGTGTGAAAATATTGCTCCACTCTTTGTGATTTGTACAGAGTACGTGTCTCGGATTATGATGCAGCATCTGCAGCCGGTCAGAAAGAGCGCAATGCGTAATGGCGATGCCGGCTTATAAGGCTGTCTGTAATTCGAGCCGCTTGGCGACACATACTTTTATCCACCATTTGCTATATAAAGAGTAGGTAGGTAGGTAGTCTACCCGGTCAGGGAAGTGATAGCACAAGCTGAGACCCAGGAGAAGGAGAAGGAGATCATGCAGCGCGTGGGCCTCAAGTCGCAAGTTTCCTGGGCCGAAGGTGTACAGAAAGCTATCCAAGCTACAATGAACCTCTTTGCCTTGCCAGTCGTCTTGCCCGAAGCCCTGAAGAACCCGAGGAATCTGGACGTGGATGATCTGAAGGGACAGGTCGAGAGCCGCGTGCGTAGTGCCTTGCGAGTCTTGTCGTCTAGGTCGTTGATAACAAGAGCGACTCGCGATGATAACACCATCAAGAATGACGATGAGGATGACTACAGTGAGGAGGATGTGGACATGTATACCATGCACCTACTAGTGCATCAGTGGGTTCGTGAGCGACCGAGTTTTTCCGTGGCCAAACAGGCCCTGTTTTGCCAGTACGCATTGACCGTCCTCTCCAACTCGGTTCGTCTAATAGGAAGTGATGAAAATCAGGCAATGGTGTTCCGCCGGGCTTTGAAACCGCACATAGAGAAAGTCTTGAAATTCTCGGGTGCGATTGAGAGCAGAATCCAGAGAAACCTGGCACGAGGGAGAAACGATTGGTGGTATTTGAGAGGGGCACGTTGGGCGACCAAGCTGTGGTCCGGGCCGTGGCAGGCCCAAATGCAGATCGGCCAACACGCCAGGTTCGGTAGAGTATTCTTGGAATGTGGGGCATTCAAGGAAGCCGAGGATCTGTTGTCACAGGTGCATGAATACCTCATGAGACGCTTAGGGCCCGATCACCAGCTCACACTTCGCGCCAAGCTTGGCCTTGCAAGGGCGTGGCTACACCAGACGCGGCGGAAGGAGTCCGTCACATTGATTCGAAAGGTACATGCGTCCCGCCTGAAGACACTGGGCCCAATCCATCCTCAGACTATAGACATTACGGTGGAGCTCGCGGAAACGATACTGTCGCAAGGCCGCATCACAGAGTCCTTTGGCTTCTGCCAAGAGGCTTTGGCAGGACTCCGAAAGCTCTATGGGGAGACGCATAGAAAGACGATCTATTGTGTCGCTTTGTTTGGACAGGTGCAGTTCTTCTACGATAAGTTCGAAGAGTGTCTCTCGCAATATCGTGAGGTCGCGCGACTCACCCAGGAGAACGACGCGGAAGGAGCTGAAGCCGTGCCAGAGCTCGAGAAGCTCACGTACGACGAGCAGCTCGCCGAAGCCTTGATGTTCGTGTCTCGGAGCAAGCCAGAGCTGAGCAAAAGCTACCTTGCAGAAGCAGAAAATCTTATTGAGCATGTCGTGAAGAGACGCGAGCGCATCTTGGGCCGATGGCATCCGGTTACACTCTGGGGACGAGCACATCACGGCCGCATCGTGGCATCCCGCTGGCAACATGACCCGGAGAGACTGGCCGCGGCGGCCGATATGCTGTTCAAGACGCTGGAGGTAGCCAGGAGGGACCTTGGTGACGGCCATCTTGGCGTTGCAGCCGGCAAGATGTGGTACGCGGAGGTGCTCACACTGCAGGGTCGCCTCGAAGAGGCAGAGAGATACCTGTGGGAGGCTGTCAACAAAGATCAGTATGTTAAGGCCAGTGATGCCGATGGCGAGCATGTCGACCGAATTTGGCACGTATGGGCATTGATTCAATGTCTAGAACTCAGGGGAAAGTACCAAGAGGCTATAGATCTCTGCGACGAGATGAAAGAGAATCTTGGCTCCATAGGCGGACACGGACTTGGCTTAGAACACCGAATCAACCATCGCTTAGACGAGAAGATTGGAGGTTTAAAGTTACGCCTGATTGACGCATCTTAATTGATATTACAACAACATACTTTATAAGAAGAATCTAGCATTAAAGGCTACCTATATGTATACATGCTATAATTCGCTTTATTATAGCTGTTAGCTGTCACGGTAAACCGTGATATCGTCTATATTGGCAGTTATATTCAATAATGTCAATTTAACTATGTTTGATTATGTGTTTGAATGAAAACTAGTTCTCTAGGTGCCGTGCCAGAAAATCCACGCTTTTCTGAATAGGCACAAAGGCAGCATCGGCATGTTTTGAGTCGAACATCGAAATCATGAGCAGCACCATCGACGAGATACTGCTCTGTTTCGACTCCATTCTTTTGCAGCTCCGAATGTGCCCGTTTCGCGAACTTTGCATCCACCACCACGTTCGCTGTGCCTTGAACAAAGACAAGCCTGGCCCCTTGAACAATATTTCGGGATCCACCATATCGTACTCGTTCTCCGAGATGATTTTGTCGAATTGTATGCCCTTTCGAACTAATGTGATGAGATAGGCCGAGCGCGGTGTGCTTAGATCGGGCCCGTTGGGGCCAAAAGGAGCCGGCGCAGCTGCCGGCGGAGGCAATTCTTCAAAAACCTTTTCGATGAACTCGGCCGGTGGTGCTGCGCGTACGTTGGGAGGCTTTCCGCTGACCCCGGTATGATTAAATGTATCACGGAGATATTTGAAACCGAACAGATCCCGAATCGTCTTTGGCGGTGTCGGGCGAGAAGCTTGGATGTGTGCCAAATATTATTAATTATCATCTTTCTTCTCTTCTATCTGGTTAGACTTCTAAATCGGCCTACCATCAGCAGTGCAAGGTCTCCGCCACACGAATGGCCGAGAGTGACGACGTTATTTCCATCGACTTGGATAACATGATCCCTACCATTTCCGTGCTGGAAGCTGATCATGCGCCCATTCGTAGGCGGCCACCGAATTAGCCACTGGACTATCCACCACGGAATTGGTAGGGCAAAGGCGATAGTCCGAAGCTACGGGAATGAATCCAGCTTCTTGCAAAGTCTCTATAGACGCGCCCGGGAGCATTGACCTACTTCCAACGACGTAGCCGCCGCCGTGAAACTATAGTGCAGGAAATGCAAGTTAGTATGGTACTCCTTGGGAAAGTTTTGCTTTTCTTAAATTGAGGATGTCTCTGACCTATTCCATTGATTGAGCTGGTATTCTGAGGCAGGTGTATAGCAGCTGTCAGATTCACTGCCCTGCTCTCGCACTTAGCAACCTTGAAGACGTATTCGATGCTCGCCATTTCTTCAGAGATACTTCCCTTATCGTGTTACTCTGATTCCTTTAAGAACACAAGGGGCAGCTGTTTCGAAAAGAAAACAGTATATTGACGGGATGTGAATGTTATCAACCTAGCCGCAAATATAATTGCTGGCAGTGCCATTTCCCCACTATACCTTGATTCTAACAGGATTTAACTCCATATGAATATACGCGCAAACGCCATGATAGCGGCTGTATCGAGGGGGTAGTTGATTCCGCGGAATCAAGGCGCCGCAGCTCTGACTTGGAGAGCAGCTCCCAACCCCAGTTCAAGAGCTAGACCAAAAGCATCAGCAAGAAAATGTCAGCGGCAAGACGAGCCACGTCACGGAAAAGTGGAGGGTTAATTCGCAGTCGCCCGCGGAGCGTTTGTAAGAAGGGTATAGTCGCCGCTGTTATTGGAGGGTGTCCCATCCTTTTCCCCGCAACATGTTTGTCAAGCTACTGCTTGACCAGATTCCTTTGAAGCGAAGTGAAGCCTCCTGTTGATAATTTTTCTTTCCGAGGAACAAAAACGCAAAGAGTGACTGCCTCGAAACATCCATTGGCTCATCCCTGTATAATATTGTTTTGACCTCTTGGAAATCATGTGAGAGAAGTCCATCGCGATTGCCACCGGCTACGTACTGACGACGACGACTGTAGGGGGGAGTATACAGCATCATCTGCCTTTCTTGAGGCACTATGGGATGTATGTAACCATGGAAAAATCCTCGCGGTCTTTGACACTGGAATAGCTTACCAGATTCCAGGCTGGTGTACGCTACTGTTTTGTGAATCTGGGGTCGGATCATCCTAGTATAATTGAAGCCATGGTCAAAGGACAACAAGAGAGGCGAGACAGCTTCCCTCGGTTTATCTCTTGCCCGAGCGAGATGGTGGCCATGTCTATGGCAGACGGCTACGCTCGTGTCACCGGACAACCTCAGGCGGTTATTATACACGTCGACGTTGGCACTCAGGCACTGGGTTGTGCCGTACACAATGCCAGCGTTGGTCGCGCCCCGGTGCTCATCTTTGCCGGGCTATCCCCAGTGACGTTGGAGGGCGAATATCGAGGCAGCCGGACCGAGTTCATCCACTGGTTGCAAGACGTCCCGGACCAAAAAGCCATTGTGGCGCAGTATTGCCGTTACACCGCCGAGCTCAAGAAGGGCAAGAACATTAAACAGATGGTGAATCGGGCGTTGAGCTTTGCCGCGACCGAGCCGCGGGGTCCTGTATACTTGCAGGGCGCGCGCGAAGTCATGGAGGAGGTCATAGAACCGTACAAGATCCGGCAAGAGTTTTGGACTCCCGTGGAGCTCGGTGGCCTCATGCCGAAGCAGTTGGACCTGATTGCCCAAGCTCTGGTCTCTGCCCGGGAACCCCTCATCATCACGGGATACAGCGGACGAGACACTGCGGTAGTACCCTTGTTTACGGAGCTGGCAGACATCATCAAGGGCTTGCGCGTGCTCGACACCATGGGCTCGGACCTCTCCTTTCCTGCGGACCATCCCGGCTGGCTGAGCGTCCGGTATGGGTCCGATGAGGCCATTCGTACGGCTGATGTGATACTGGTCGTCGATTGTGATGTGCCGTGGATCTATACTCAGTGCAGACCGATGGAAGATTGCAAAATCATCCACTTCGACGTCGATCCTCTAAAACAACAAATGCCTCTCTTCTACATTGATGCGATACTGCGGTGTCGGGTCAATACTGCGTTCGCTCTCAGCCAGATTGTCACTTACCTCAAAGAAGACGTGTCGAGCCAAATCAACGCCAATCAGGAGCATTATAACAATCGATGGTCTGCGCTACAATCATCATACCACCACAGGCTGAAGACTTTGGCTGCGCAGGCGGAGCCGAACGCGGACGGCTCGCTCGGCTGTGGCTACCTCGTCTCGCAACTCCGGAAAGCGTGCCCGATAGACACAACTTGGGTCATTGAAGCCGTCACCAACACGTTCACTGTAGCCGACCAACTCCAGGCTACCTTGCCAGGAAGCGTCTTCAGCTCTGGCGCAGGCGGCCTCGGCTGGTCGGGTGGTGCCGCTCTCGGTATCAAGATGGCCATCAATGATCGTGACGGACGCCAAGGGAAGTTCGTGTGTCAGATCATTGGTGATGGTTGCTTCCTCTTCTCCATTCCAGCCAGCGTGTACTGGATTGCGCAGAGATATGAGATACCAGTGCTAACTATTGTGTTGAACAACGACGGTAAGTCGAAATTGATGAAATTCAATTCAACACGCGTCTGAGTGGAAAAGTTACAGAGCTGACCATATGTATAATTACCTCCTAGGCTGGAATGCGCCGCGCAAGTCTCTGCTTCTCGTTCATCCCGATGGACTAGGATCCAAGGTCAACAACGAGGAGCTCAACATCTCATTTGCACCCAACCCTGACTATGCCACCATTGCCAAAGGTGCTTCAGGAGGGAAATGCTGGGCAGGACGAGCCGGAACTGTGGAGGAATTGGCAAAGTTGCTTCCGGACGCTGTCAAAGCGGTGCAAGGTGGTATTTCCGCGGTCCTGGATGCCCGCATAATATAACAAGCGTGGTTGCAAATAATCACTGATCACGTAGTGATCAAAAGCATCAAACACATAGCACGGCACGTTGGCTCACTACCTATTCACTGCTTTGAATGACAACGAGGCATCGCTCATTCCAGGGCGGAAAAATAAACTTGTTCATGGATTCTATTCATCTCGGCAAGGGCCCAGGCGCCAGCATGCAGAAGCTGGTACTTGGCAGTTGCACAGTCATAATAACAATCTTTCGACCTGAGAAGGTTACAAGAGTATAGATCCGCCGGCCCTTCCCAGTATGGCGCGGAACTACCATGTTTGGTTGACCAGAAGCAAAGCACCTCTGAACGTTTACCGTTCACGGAACGGTCTCGGCACCAACAGAAAAAGCAATCAGTATATGAACTCCACACAGAGCCACACAAGATGGTTCCGGTTGGCTTTATGGCTGCGGTACGCGTTGTGTTACTATGGCTCCTCAGGACAAGTCTCTTCTGTAAGGGGCCAAGGGAGCATTCTATACCTGTCTGTCGGCGGAAGAAAATGCCGGCGGGCACACTTTTTGTTTCTATGCTTTAACCTACATAAGCTTAAACTTATGATTAGAAAATTCATCGGTAATTCTTTTGACCAGTGTACCAATGAGTGTGCTTCATTAGATTTCCCCATAATTCTAGTCTACGTCCCATATTATTTTATTCACGGTCAGGGCCAAGGACAGTCCAGAGGATCATGACTTGAATCGTGCGATCGTAGGACAAGCATCAAGTAGGACAAGCATCAAGTCATGTGCCTTATCAAAAATTATTACCCAGCGCAAAAACCCTTTGTTCCGGTGCGCCAGTTCCTATTCTCTGCTGGTATATGGTGGGCTAGATGTATTTTGGAAGGTATCGTGGGGCTGCCGTTCCCAAAACGGTTAGATAAGGTGTATTTGGGAAAGTATAAGGTGTTTGTAGACATTACCGGTTTTGTATGACCCTCGCCTTGCAATCATCGCTTTATTGCGGCTCCTTATGGCCCTCGTTTCTGTTGATTCTAGTACCGAGGCTGTGTCTACGCTGTGCCATTGGCAGCAGGTGTAGCTCCAACAGGCCGTTGAATCTGGAACGCCGATTCCTGTGGGGGGGTCGTCTCCTGACGCGAAACGGCAGATCGCAACACTCTTCACACCGACCGGGATTTCTTTCTCTGTTACCAAGACTGACTGAAACATGACAACTTTTATTCTCAACTCAGGAGAAATGACCTCCATAGACAACATAACGCTGTTTAATCCCGGCCCATGCAGTCAGCTGTGTCGCCAAGTCAGGGACAGAATGCAAGCTTGTACGCTCAGCGATGGCATGCATAGTCACGAATAATGATATAGCTCCTCTCAAGGCAGAGTGTGCACCACTGCTGCTGCCTACAAGTAGAGAGGTTCTCCGCCACCGTGCTAACGCTGTCCCGGCCGGCACTTTACAACCAACGAGATCCTCATCGTCGTCGCGCTCTGGAACGCAGAACTCCAGTAAATAGGGAATAGAAAGAGGCAACGACGGCCCAGACGAATGTCGCGGCGGCCATCATAGGTCCGCATCATGACGTGCAGGGCGACATTACGATACGAAAAGGGAAGGAGCACATCACATAGACCGTCAAGCTTGAGGCGTCAGACAAGACTTTATAGCAAATGACTTTGGTGAGCGCGAGGCAAAGAAAGGAGCATAATGCAGGACTGGACCGCCAATTCTGTGGGACTAGATTTGGTCTGCCATACATGGCCGAGAATCATTACATGGATGAATTTATTTCACGAATAGAACAAGAAGGGAGAGAAAACTAATAACTTGAATATGTTTGCCTCCCGAATAAGCCAGATATCCCTTGTCGACTAACCTAGCTTCCTTGTGCAAGACAA
Source organism: Pestalotiopsis sp. DP-2020a (assembly GCA_018115615.1). Taxonomy (NCBI): domain Eukaryota; kingdom Fungi; phylum Ascomycota; class Sordariomycetes; order Amphisphaeriales; family Sporocadaceae; genus Pestalotiopsis; species Pestalotiopsis sp. DP-2020a. The sequence continues at coordinate 389,464 of JACVEI010000040.1, read as the reverse complement.
CGACCATGATGGCTCTCTGGCTCGACCCCTTTTCTGACCTGTGACTTCCTTCCGTCAACACCCAACCCTCTATGACCCAGGCGCCCCTTCCTCGAGAACCCCTCGAACCTTCCACTCGCAATCGCAAAGCACAGTTACAACGTCATGAAGACGCATCACAAGCCATTGAAGGCGGTCAGAAAACGGCCGCCTCTCAGATATTTCAAGAAACAATTAGGTGTTTGTTCGCTCCGCCTTACGTACTCGAGCTTCAACTTGGTGATGGGACGGTTTTCTTTTTTTCAAGGCACCAGCCCCACATGTGGCTTTCCCACCATTATATATACTGTGATTGTTTCCAGATGCCCTCCTGAATCTTCTTCCCTTTTCCCTTTTCCTTCCTATTCTGGGTGGTCGTTGGTCATTCAAGCGGACGCTACTAGGTATAGATCATATGTTTTTACAACAGAGGACCAAGGTCATACGCGTCGCATCGTCATATGCTTCTATCGTATCCTTTTTCACTCCTTTGATAAAGAGCGATGATGAACACAAGCCCTAAAACAAAGCATTTCGGTGCGTGATTGTTGCGGCCAGTCAATAGACTGAAAACTATTTCTGAGCTCTGGACTTTTGCTTCGCTTCGGAAATTTCTTGTCGGCCCAAGTGGGCAAGTGTCAGACAATAAGGGCAGAAGAGTAACAAGCGCCAAGATAGGCAGGCATGGGTGCGTGTTGACAGAAGACCAAACTCTCTACCTTGCTCTGTCTGTACTCAAGAGACCAAACTCCCTATTCAAACCTGATCGATAACTCCAAGGCCGCATACGCCCGCCAACAATAGCAAGGCAGACTAATCCTCCTTAATTCCCTGGCAGATTCCTCCCTCTGATAGGCTTCATCCAAAAGCCTGAAGCCATCGTCAACATCGTCGTCGCTCCTCCTTATTTCTCTTCACCGGCCTAGTCCTCTAACCCCACTCTGATTACGGTTCATGGAAGGCTTGAGCACTAAAACCCCACCCTATCAGAGCCTCGCCTTGCCAGCTTCAATCCTCTACTTCCATCGTATTCCTCCCCTTTCTGTCATCTTATTCCTTCGAGTTCGCTTTCCCTGTCCAGAGCCTCGTACAGCGACGAATGGTTCCTACGAATAAGAAATTTTCCTCCTCGCCAGGAGGCAACAACCAACGGGACAGTCGTGCTTTTACTCCAGAATTCATTCTCAGCGAGCTCCTTCATCCCAACGTTTCTTCTTCTCTGGAAGGAGCAGTCAACGAGACTGCCGCGCTCCTCCTAGGCTCTCTCCCGCGCTCGAACCATAATAACAACACGACATGCCTGGCCGCTCGGAGACCACGAGTGAGTCTACTCAATATTCAACTTCAGTATCCTCTACAAAGGAGCACAACATCCACGCCTTTTATAGGTACACCACCGCGACTGAGCTGGATAGCAACGCGATGATTCCGCTGGAATCAAGCTCATGGAAAACCTCTTCGCCCCTGGCCTTGCCCGATTCCGTTTCAAAACTCTGCGCTCCCTAAGTAAGACCAGCTGGCGAATAAATCAGCATTTCTAATTTCAGGTTGATCTGCGACCATGTGAAGCGACAAACTGCCATGTAACGCTGAGAGAGTCGAATTCGAGTAATTTATAACGTGCGCCATCATAGTCTTTGAGTTGAGGCAACTCGACGTGCAAGTCCGGACGGTCTCCAATGGATCTAGCACAACTGTTAGAGCTGCCAAAGTGCCGGAACATTGATTTCTCAAGACTCACAATTCTGTCCAGGGTCTAGAATCAATAAGTATAACCCGCGCCAGATGATCTTCTTCGTAAACCTCGAAGACGGTGAGGCGCACACTGCTGTCTACCTCGACTTCGTTGATGTACTATGTGCAACATAATTAGATTTTTGAATTGGTAATTTCATTGATTTGGGGGGGGGGCAAATACGGTTATACGGGCGTTATATAATAGTTCAGCAATTAGCGCCTTTTTATAACAACTATTTCGCTGCTGCCTGCACCTCCACCACATTCTAACCCTCGACCGTTGGTAATTATGGATTTGGACCAGGAGCTCCACGCGGCCATCGCTGACGGGGATCTCGTGAGAACCCGCCTAGCCTTGGACGGCGGTGCCGACGTTCTATCGCGATCTGAATTTGAGCCGCGTTTTACTCCCCTTCTACACTCGGCGCAAAATGGGAACCGTGAAATCGCACATCTTCTTTGGCAGCGAGTCGGCTCCAGCAATGCTTACCACGACACGCGCCGACGGCTCTCTTGTCTTGAAGTAGCCGCCCGCAATGGCCATGCAGCACTCGTGGGCGACTTCCTGGACGTCTGGAATTGGGGAAACGACGAGAAAGGAAGGGCGCTCAGTGACGCCGCTGGCAGGTGGTGCGACAGTGTTGTGGAACTTCTGCTGGACAAGATTTCGTACGACCAGACAGATATCCAAGGGGCGTTACACTTCGCTGTGGCCTTGAAAACGTTGCTACCCGAAATCCCAGAAAAGGACAAGTATTGCGATGCGGACTACGTCGTACAGGAGCGGCTTGTCAAGCGTTTGATTGAAGCCGGTGCCAATCCAAACACACACGCACACGGGCATGGAGAGTCGCTTCTGCATCATGCCGTACGAGCGGTCGACTTGGTGGGCGCGGCGAAAGCTCTTTTGGATAAAGGCGCAGATCCCAACTCGAAGGATGCCGAAGACAGGACGCCATTGCATTGTTCTTTTTTCCAGGGGCCGTCCCCCGTCCGCTACGGCCGCTTTTATCCTTCTGCCGCGATCATGGAACTACTACTCGTACATGAAGCATCACCGGATTCACCCGACAGAACCGGTGAATCGCCTCTCCACACAGTCGCGCACGTCGCCAATCTCGAGAGCTTCCAATCTTATCTATCACATTGCGCAAATCCACAACTTGCGTGCAAATCAAGCAATCACCACGGAGAGACGGTTCTTCATTACGCAGCAGCTGGTGGCAAATTGGAGATCGTCGAATTCCTACTCAACCGCGGGCTGGACGTTGACATGGTGAGCAGCGACGGCTGGACACCTCTTGTGTGCGCCCTCACACCTACACGCGGGAAGACGCTGGACGAAGCCGTCCTAGTTGCCGGCATGCTTCTCCTTCGAGGAGCTGCGGCCAATGTACGTACAGGAGAAGGATGGTCGCCCTTGCACTGCCTGCCCGACCGCTTTGGTGATGGCAATGTCGCCCAGCTCGCTCAGGAATTGGTGGCACGCGGCGCAGATGACGTGGCTCAGTTCGAATACTCTCATGTCCTCACGTTTGACGCAATGCGACGGCATAACCTCTGGGGATTTCGAATGAGAGAATATGTCCAGAAATGCTTAGAATAACCGATACTCTCCTATTTGAGGAGAGATGGCATATGTTTCTGGGAGCATGTCGTGACAAGCAGCAAGGTAAGAAGAGTTTCCGGAATCACGCCAGCGTATGCCTCTATTAACTGTAGTTACCGTAGGCAGAACACGCAAGTACCTACCTAGCTATGATTATCGGCAGACTGCCCTCATCGCCATTCAGATACCTATTCGTGAGGTGGCGGCTCGGGAAAGAAATTAAATCCAAGCCCATTGGGATGTAGGGTCCAATTTACATCATACGGATTGCCTCCAGTCGTGTCCGAAGTGGCCCCATAATTGAGCACGCTTCCGTAATTGTTCGGGTCGATATCATCGCCGATATAATTCGGGCCCCTTAGGATCCTTAGGATGAGGCTAACAGCTTGAGACGCGAGATACCCGCCCTCGAACAATTGTACACCCCAGTTGTGGAAAGTGTTGTAAAACCCGTCGTTATCGTCGGGCAGGTTATCGCGCGGTGCCCCCACGTACCAGAAACCGGACTCAAGACTCTCTGGACATTCGAAGCCGTCGCGTGCGTTGCGACGCCCGTCCATGTTGTCAACACGCCACGCCCCCGTGACTTGGTTTGTGATCTGCGCGTGGAACACGCCCACGTGCGTGACGCCCACGTAGGTGCGGCCGTTTATCTGTTGGAGCCACGGAACATCCGACTGGAAGTTGATATGGAAGTGAAATACGGCCCAGTTATCTTGTACGGCACCGTTTCCCTGTGTCACGGCGTCACGATAAGCATCGCTACCACCGGCCATGCCAGGATGGGGCCCGATCCAGTACGCCACCTCCAGCAGCAGACCGGATCGATCCCGTTGCCACCGGGCATAGTGCAGGCTCAGGTCGCCGGAAAGAATCCCCTCAAGGATCGACTGCATTGATGGGATGCCATTTTGTATTGCCTCCCATACCCAGATCCTGCGTGCGCCTAGGTGAGACGCGACACCACGTCTACTCGAGCTGGAGGAGCTTGGCAGCTTGCAAAAGGTCTCGGCCATGCGCCGGGCTTGTCGGAGGCCGTTGCCGGCTATTTAGCCATTGTACATGACGTACTCATTCAGACTGTGCGGATCGATACTGGGATATTCGGCCTGAAAACTACTAATGGAAGCGTACTCAAGCTCCGTGTCGAATGGGCCGGCGAACAAGTCATTGTACACGTCGATAAACGGAGTCATCTTTATCACAGACGCGCTGTATATATTGTCCAGATACTGCAGCAGCCGCACCCAGGTATCGGAGGTGCAGTCAGTGGCACGGCCGTGCAGGACCTCGTATTCGCGAGCCTCAAACTCGAGTGACCGCCGGGAAGGCATCAGCGTCGAGTATAGGTCACCTAAGGACGGATGGAGGATAGTGATGAGGGGTTCAGCATGTATTTCTCGATCAGCATGCGGAACTCGGTCGTCTGGGTGCTACCGAAGAGGTCGCCACGCGGGCTAAGGGGCGCAGCCTTTGGGGGAGCATCACAATTCACAGAAGAACCACCAACGAAAGCAGATCCTAACACAGTTCAGGACTGCACATGGTGGTTTGTGGCGACTGCTTCAGATACCTGTTCCTTTATCGCTTCGCTCTACGGCCTCATACAGGCCCAACTGGTACAATACATGAGTTTCTTCCATAATCTCAGATTACAAACTGTCCATATTATGAATGATTGGATCTAAACCTGTCAGAACCCAATCCTAGCCAGCTCGTGCACCTTTATTGTAGGGAACTCCTATTGCGTTGAGGAGAACTGGGGCGCAGCCCCGACATCGACGTCAAGCACAAAGACCACCACTGTTACATCGCCTAATACGACCACGGGAAATGGAGTTTCAACGCCTACACCTACACAGGACGGAATGATTTCCAGCTGCAACAAGTTCTACTTTGTGCAGGCCGGCGACACTTGTGGCGATATCGCTACTCATAACGGCAGTGCACTGACTGACTTTTACGCATGGTATGTGACTCCATTAATACGTGGTTATGAATTCTGGTTAAAATTTGCTTCTCGATATCAAGGAATCCTGCAGTGGGAGCTAGTTGTGGTGGTCTTTGGGCAAACGTATATGTCTGTGTCGGCATTCTAGGAGCGACAACTACAACACCACCAACTACAACACCACCAACTACAACATCACCAACAACGACCTTGCCAACAACGACTGCAGGTAACGGAGTTGCGACTCCCACGCCGACTCAGCCTGGAATGGTATCCAGCTGCAACAAATTCGACTTTGTAGACAATGGAACAGCCTGCAGCACAGTCCTCAGTCGCAACGGCATCACCTTGGCGCAGCTCTACCAGTGGAACGCGGGCGTGGGCGCCGACTGCTCGGGCATGTGGGCGAGCGTCTACGTGTGCGTCGGCGTCGTGGGTCAAACAACCTTCTCGACGTCGACCGCGACCACGGCGAAGCCCTCCACCACTACGACGGGCAATGGGGTTGCCACGCCGACGCCAACCCAACCCGGCATGAACGGCAGCTGCGACGGCTTCCACTTGGTCAGCTCCGGCGACTCCTGCTACGGCATCGCTCAAAACGCGGGCATCACGCTAGATCAGTTTTATGCATGGAACCCGACCGTCGGGACGAGCTGCAGCTCACTTTGGCTGGGGTACTACGTTTGTATATCGCTGATATGAGACAGCCACCAAGTTTATTTGGAATGTTTTATGTAGTCCGCAGATGGCATCTATTATATTGTTAGAATGTACCATAGAATTGTGGCAATCTATGTTCAGTCTGTGTATAGTAGTAGCAACAGCCCTTTGAACCTTTATAGTAATCGAGCTCGAACCTATCTATAAAGGACATCTCACGTTGTGATGTATGCGTCACAGGTTCAAGAGAACAGGCACCTGGTTGACAACACCAAATCGCCCCCATAATTGGCCGCGTGAGCATAAGAATCCCAAATTTCGATACTTAGGATCTAAGGTTTAACTTCCACGATTACCGGTCACGATTACATTAACACTACTATCGATGTCTGGTGTAAATTTACCACGTGCCCGAAAATGAGACTGCATCCATTCGCCAGGGTTAGGGGCTTTGAAACCGTTGCAGTGCTTCACATTTGGGTATAGTCGCAAACTCTGCTTGTGAATATGGAGCATTTGGGAATAAATAAAGCAAAAATCTTTCAAAAAAAAAACATACAACACCGGGGGTTCCCCAGTCGTCGTCGACCTAAGTACTAACCCAGCGATCACCAGTTTATCTAGGGCAGAGCGGACGGGATGCCGAGTTTTCTAGTGTCTATGGTCGTATGTGTCTGTTGTTTAAAAGAAAACCGCATATATTCAAGCACTTAGTCATTTATTAATTAAAAAGGGGACGCTGCTTAGGTAGATATCATACAGATCTACCATTTCCAATAATTTCCCTTCAATTAAAATCAGCTGCTAACTTGGCAGCAGGGCTTTGGAAGAATTGTCAACAGATCCCAAGAAAGAGTCAAATAATTTGATCTCTCCAAGCCTCTCTATACGCTGTATTCACGCTTACCTTCTTGGCCGAGGAACAACAATAACAGCATATCGACGTCCCATGCAAGGAGTTTCTTAGTCCTTCGTGCGGGAATTGTATCCTGGCAAGGCTTCCTTTATATACCATGGTATCTACCACTTATAAAATATACGGTGTTCCTACAAGGTAAAGACATCGAGGTGCTAGTGACGTAAGATCGGCAATTACAAGCTAGCTGCCAGCTGTTGGCGCTTGAAAGACAGCTGTCTGCACTTCTGAAAAGCATCCTCAGAACTTCGCGTCAACAAGGGTGGTGTGAATCTATTTATCATAATCCATTAACACACTCATCAAGAGGCTTAAATCGAGTGACGGTGAATCCAGCTCAGGCAGTCGACCTCTTTCTCACTGTTTGCCCGATCTCAAAGCTAAGCTCTGCCCATCATGAGTTTTATGCGGAGCGCCATTCCGGTGGTCCTGGCTGTCGGCTTCGGCATCTTCAACGCTCAATATGTGCTCAAGCCTCTACTCGAGCAGGAGGCACAGAAGAGGGACCAGTAAATTAGAAAATGCTTCCGATTTGTCATGAGGCCACGAAGCTGACATGTTTCCAAGGCAAACCATTGAGAAAGGTGCCCCCCAAAGTGCTGCTGCCGCCCCTGCCCCTGCACCCAGCGCAAAGGCTCCTGAATCACAAACGCCGGCGACAAAGTCGTGATGAGACCTCGCTAGATCTGGTCGACCACGATTTCATGCAGGAAAGAGCCACAGAAGGCGAGGGTCTTGGGCCGATACATTAGTGATCTCCATTGTGCTCTGCTACTGTGGCATCTCACGAGATCTGCGCCTTTGTATATGTAGTATCTGGACAGATGAATCGACCACCACCGCGGAGTACATGGCTGTCCCGCTCCTGGGCCACTTTGGCGCATTGATGGTCCCAGGCTATCGATGTTGCATCCATCACAACGTCTTCGGGGAATATTGGCTTGGCGATTACGCTATTACGCCATATCATAGCCGACGTGTCATTGGGACATCAAGGTCGGCAAGTGACCCGGTCAACCCGAGGAAAGCAATGGATATTGGATATCTAAGAAGATGCCCGAAGAGCTCATATACAGTTAATAGATCTCTCGGTATCAGGCTTCAGTGCAAGCTAACTTCGTTGTCTGGCTGTGCTACTTGATTCGTGCAGCGTGGAAACGGGTATGATGTCAAGAAAAACAACGGAAGAAGCACCTCTACCTAGTGCGTTTGACGAAAGTGGACAGGAGAAGTGAGCATATAAATACAATTGCTTTCTATATATGAACCGTGTCTACACGATCGCTCGAATCAGCTCATGCGTTCAGTCATGTTACACGTCATTGTCTTGAATCATAGTCCAGCACTTCCTCATTCCAGTGCCCATGGATTCCGAATCCACGTCCTCGCTCCACCGAGACCTCTCACCAATCTCAAGATCCGAGGACGTGTCGTCCGATAGCACAAACAAGTGGACGTGCATGGTCAACTTGATGTGCGAGAACAGCCACGGTATGGTTCCGAGCTCGCTGACATGCCTGAGGCCCTTTCCGGTCTCCTTGCCCACGAGCTCTTGAACAAACTTGGCTGCGGTCTCCTTTCTGCTCTTTGTCGTGGTATCTTTCGCCTCGGCCAGCAGATGCGACGGAAACTCCCACAATCCCGCCAGTAATCCCTTCTCGGGCCGTTTCTGAATGAGATACCGCCCATCGCTCTTGCGCCGGATCGCGCAGACCAGTGTCTCTTCCTCGCGGACGGCCTTCTTGATCGTCTTGACAGGGAATTTGCGCGCGTGGTTACTGATTTTTTCCAGAGTCGCCGCGTCTGGCTCGGACGAAGGAGGGGCATCATTCTTGGTTTTCGGTTTGTTTGCTCCGTTCTGCGGGGCGAAGAAGAATGATGAGAGGGACGATTGCTTCTTGGAGCCCTTGGCATTTGTTCCCGCTTTAGATTTTGTTGAATTCTTCGCCGCCGTTGTTTCCTGGTCTCCATCGCCGTCCATATCCGCGTACTCCTCGAACGGTTTGCAGTATGTACATGCGTCTTCGATATCAGTTGGTGTAGGCGGCCTCTCATGGCTTTGGCCTTTCTTCAAGGCAGACTGTAGCCCCTCGTCGTATGCCCGGCACGATGCAGTGATGGGGCAAGCCGCACAATTCGGCTTTGGTGTGCAGACTGTGCTTCCCAGCTCCATCAGGGCCTGTCCCCAGCGGCCCGGCCTATCACTCGTCCTCGGTACTTCTCTCGCTGCGTCTCCTGCCTCCTCGCCAGCCTCCGTGTCGTTCGCAACCGCCTTGACCAGGGCATCGGCGCTGGCCCACAGCAGATCGATCGTCGCCTTGTCGGTCTTGACGTCCCCCAGCACGCCCATCTGCCTGCTGAGCACCCGGAGCACGTTGCCGTCGACCATGGGACTCGCCTCGCCGAACACGATGGCCGTGATCGCCCCGGCCGTGTACCGGCCGACCCCGGGCACCTTCTTCTCGAGCTCGACCACGTCGCTGGGCAGCAGACCCTTCATGACCGGGTCGCCGCACACCAGCTTGGCCGCCTCGTGGATCCGCGTCGCGCGGCTGTAGTACCCCAGCCCGCGCCACATGGCGAGCACGTCGTCGGCGCTCGCGGCCGCCAGGTCGCGGATCGTCGGCCACCGCTCCGTCCACCGGTTCCAGTAGTCGATGACGGCGGCGACGCGCGTCTGCTGCAGCATGATCTCGGAGATCCAGACCTCGTACGCGCGGCGCTCCAGCCGCTCGCGCAGGGCCGCCGGGTCCGCGACCGAGGCCGGGTCCACCCATGGTTTCCGCCACGGCATCCCGCGCGTCGACGACGTGCCGTCGAACCACTTGAGCAGCGCGCCGCGGGCCTGTCTCCGATCCAACATCAGGGGCCGGTGGTACGACGGCGCGTGTCGCCTCTGGGGAAGACTGCAGGGCCCTTGGGTCGTCGCCGGTACCGCGTCAGCGGCAAAGAGCCGGCTGTGTACGTCCTGCGCGCTTCCATTGCTTCTTTTTGAACCCACACGGCTTGTAGTGGTCTTGCGCTTTTTATTCGCCGGCGCGGCGTCGCTTGCGCTGCTTTCGTACGCGTCCGCTTCGCTGGGTGTCCTCTTTTTTACGGGCGCCGTCCTCCCGTTTGTCTGCACTCGACTGACTGAGTGCCCGCGAGGTTTAATCGGGCTGTCACCGGATTCGACGGCAAGCCTGGAGGAGCGTCTCATATTTTTAATTCGGTGAAAAAATTGTTTTTATCTGCAATTAATTAGTTGTTTGATTGTACCGACGCGTCTTCCTGGATATTAGATGCGCGAGGTCACGTGACTTCTGTAGATGGCCATCGCATAGGTAGACTGAAGTTGACTGTTCAGTGTTCACAATATTTGATGCAAAACATTTGTTTTATATCGTTCAGCTTATGCGCGTCGGACTTCCTTCTTTTTTTTCTCCCCTTCGTGTTTTGAATTCCATGCGTTTTGGTATTTCTTAATCTTTGACAATTCAAGTCTTAACTCTATTATCCAACAACTCACAAAAACTGGAAGATCATTTTCTCGGGTCCTAATCCATACACCGAATTCCGTGTCTTCAAATTGCATGTCTGTCAGTTTATCCACTTGAACATATGACGAGGAATCAGGATAAACAGGCAGGATTTTGACCACTAGGAAATTGGAACTTGACACCTGAAGTAAATGAAAGACTTGAAAGCATATTGATTGGTCTCAAGCAAGCGCTGGATCTATAATTAGTTGTGCTTGTATATTAAAAATTTCCCCCAACAGATCCTCAAGGTTCTCTTTCTTGTCGTCTCGCATACCTTATGCGCTTTCTTCCAATTTGACTTTGATCTTTTTACGTCTTGCTACATTTGTATAGGAGCCCTTACTGAAGCCATGTTTCTGCTGGTTGTTGGTGTCGATTTTTCCCTCAATGATAACATTAAGCATGGAGGAAACCTCAATCATCTTCTCGGCTAGGTTTACTAGCACTGGCTGCATGGCATCCCGACGGTCCCTTTCCCAAGTTGCAATCTCTAGGAGCTCTCTCGTCTCATCTTCGGTGATGCGTAGTTTGGACCTCCAAAGCTTCATGTAGCTGACATCGAGTTTATCTTCAAGGCGGTCTTGCTCGTTTGAAAATTCAACTAATGAATTCACAGCGTTCAGTTGTACTTCGCAGAGCTGAGAAAGGGGCTTATCATCTTGCGGTGGGAAAAAGCGGCCGTCCTGCGCCTCTAAATGAGTTTCAAGAACGCTTCGCAGTGTCGGTGGCTGAGGGTGAAGAATGTTGTCTCGTGTCTGTAAATGAGGCGGGGAAACGTCGCCCTGTGTATGTACCGGAGGTTCGTGAAAGCTGGGTGCATGGGACAGACTCTGAGTGACTACCCAATCTATCACCTTGTCTGCGGTGTCTGGATGAATGGGCCATGCCTCCCATCCTTTACATTGATCGTGCGTTATGGTCGCTTGCTCGGATGCCCCGGATATTTCTTCTGCCTTTCTCTTCCTGACCATGACAAAACTGCTCCGAGGCTCTTTTGTTTTCGGACGCGATACTGCAGTTTGTGGCTCGGCCGCACTATGCTCGATTCCCTTGTTTTGCTGGGTACTCGCCCTTGTCTGGTCCCCGTCTATTTGATGGTTATCGTTTCCGATCGGATGCGTATTCGGGACATTTCGTCTTATTTCATATAGAAAGGCAGAAGGTGACGGTGGCTGGATCCGAGGTCGACCTCGAGGGGCTGGTGAAGAAGGCGATTCATTATTATCCATTGCCATAATAGTACGAGATTTGGGTACTGATGAATAAGTTCAGTGCTGATGATGATGTGAGCTTTCTAGTTTCTGGTATAGAGATGGACAGAAAGTAAGTTGGACTGCCAACGTGGGTTTACGGAAGAGGTCATGTCAATGGGCGAACATGGCGATTTGACGCAATCTTGTTTCCCTTTCGGTGGTAAACGTCAGTAGTGATCGGCAGCTGCCTTTGACATCGTCATTGACGGTGACCGAAGACAAGCGTGACATCTCGATGGGGAGCGGCACTGGAGACCATCCACAGGAAAGAAGGAGCCCTCCGCGAAACAATTCCTATTCTCACCAAGTCCAGATCAGGCATGTAAAAGCCAGTGGTAATTGACCATTGGTCACGATCAGGCCTTCAATGATTGGCCTGGACTCTTGTAAGATAATCAAAAGTCGAGAATGTTGTTCACCGTGTGTCTTGTCCATATCGTCCGCTGTATATGCCAAGATGTTCGAATCCATGCACGTCAAACGACCACCGCTATTTCTCATTATTTCAGCCTTTCGGGACGCAATAAAAATAGAACACCAAAACCATAAAGACCGGGTCGCTCGTGAGTTAAATGTATTTGAAGAACCAAAATTTAGATCACAAAACTCACGGCTTATGATACAGAGCGTCGTAGACTTGAACTCCCGAGAGGTGCGGTATCTAGATCGAGAAGACCACCTGCATACAATGTACATGATCTCTTCTAATCAATAGGACAAACCGGAAAGGTACGGGTAATCATAGCATGTTCCTGCATGTGAGCATAACAGTTGGTGGCCACAGAGCCCGGATAGCCCCGAGAGCCCGAGAAGAGACAGCTGTACTGAATCGATAGCGGGCAGCCAGGCGTCCGCCAGTGACAGTGCTAGCGCGCATGGGGCCAAATCCCGAACCAAATTGATTTTGGGCAAGCTCCAAGTTGGCCAAGTTGGGCCAAGGTCGATTGAGTTTTAGAAGCCTGAGGCACCAAGACTGGGTCAGAACTGGAGCTCGATCCATTCCGAGCTCAGAGAAATGGCCTGACACATCGAACCAAAAAAACGCAACTAGATCCCGACCTCAATTCGCACGACCCGTCTCTCAATACCACACCCATTTTCCCTCCCGCCCCCCCAACCGCAACAACAACGACTGCACGCTACGAAAAGTCGCTGTCCAACCCACCAGCCTTCGAACCCCCCGTCCCTACATCAATTGGGCTTCGAAATCCGAAAATCTCCACTCCTCCCGACAAATTGAGATATCTCAAAATCGCCCATCATGATGCGAACCTCGCTGCTGCGCGCCACCCGGGCTGCCGCTCCCTCGGCACGCCTCGCCATGGTCCCCAGGGCCGCCGCCTCGACGCACGCCATCTCCAAGCCCACCCTCGCCAACATCGAGAAGCGATGGGAGGACCTGCCCAGCACCGAGCAGGCCGAGCTCTGGATGGCTCTCAGGGATCGCATGAAGGAGAACTGGGCCGAGCTTACAGTCTCCGAGAAGAAGGCCGGTACGTGATGATGAATTTTTCATTTCTCCCAATGGCATCAATTGGATCGAGCCGCGTCTCGGGATGGTTTTTGGGATGTTTTTGGAGAGGTCCTTGAGCTTGCATCGACCTCAGTCGGACGAATGGGTGCAGCGGAGTCGCGCTTTTTCGAAATATGCCTCGGGGGCCCCATCCGCACAACACCCAATACGTCACAACTCGACGAAGGCCAAAGAGAACAGCCAGCTAACATTGACATCTCTCACAGCATACTGGATCGCTTTCGGTCCCCACGGTCCCCGTGCCCAGCCCCCCGCCGATGAGGGCCGCAAGGTTGCCCTCTACGTCGCCATCGGTGTCGGCGTTTCGCTCGCCGTCTTCTCTGCCATGCGCATGTTCGCCAAGCCCCCTCCGCCTACCATGACCAAGGAGTACCAGGAGGCCTCGAACGAGTTCGTCAAGGTACGTTCATCCCGGAAAATCAACCGCGTCTCTCGCCTCTGGCCCGTTCTCTCTAACACTCTCTCCAGGCTCAACGCGCAGAACCCCTTACCGGTATCTCCTCGCCCGGCTACGAGGGCAAGGGTATGGTCCAGTCGCCGCCCAAGCACTAAGCGTGCTTCTGCCGCTGTACTTTTGCATCGACGGCTACTTACTCTACTAATGATGACTCGTCGATCGACAAGATGATTTCAAGACCAGAAATCACCAAAAATAACCAATTTACCAAAAACTTCCCTTTGTCATTAGAAAGAAAGGCAAGCTCGAGAAAGCACAAGGCAAGGAATCGGCTGGGCGAAGGGCGCAAAGCGACAAATACGTGTACAAACAGAAAAAAAAAGCCAACGAAAGAGAGAAATTCAAATTACATCGATCAATCAACTAGATGGTGCTTTTCAAGTTTGGCCATCTAGCTCGGAACAAGACAGAAGACAAGACTGAATTGTTCCGGCGAGAAGGCAGACGTGTATCACGAGCGGGTGGAAGCCGAAGAGGGAGGGGTTTGTATGTGGCCAGTTGTACATATGTATAAATGGAAAATTGCATATCGTTCAGAACGCCTCTGGTTCCTGTTTTTGCTACGTTACGGCCATCTTCCTCGCAAACCCGCCAGCTACTCGGAAAGGCAACCCGACTTGGATTTCGAAGAGCTACGATCTGCCCATTTTCAAACCGGCCACTCCTTAATGGTATGTCCGGAGACGCGATATTATGCACTGACATGATAGAAACCCGGCGACGAATTCATCTTATATACAAGAGACGGCCCAAAGCTACCAAGACAGATACCACGCACATATACAACTGCTCTCAGACCAAATGCTAAGCTATGCGACGATAAAGCACGCACCAAAACATCATGATTCTTATCAAAGCCGGATCCCCAAGAACTCCATGCCCGACTGCCTCATCAGAGGCTCGTCGGGCGAATGCTATTGCCACGGGCAAATTGACTATGCACCGCTCTCGCCGGCCTGTCTGTACTGCTCGAAAGTCGTGTCCGACACAACCTCTCGCCCGTCACGTCCTGCGTCCTCCCCGGGCAACGATCCGTCTTCGTCCTTGATCCGCCGCTCCATTTCATACTTTCCGTCTTTACCCCAGTAGCCCGGCTTCTCCGTGCCTTTGACGGCGGCTTCCGTGACCAGTACGTACGGTATCGGCGCGTCGAACATGGGCTCGGCGAGTATACGCTCCATCTCCATCTTCAGGCCGCGAGCGCCAGTGCGCGACTTCTCGGCACGCTCGGCCACGGCTCGCAACGCCTTTCGCGTAAAGGCCAGCGTCGATGGGTACGTCTCGAAAAGGGCTACATACTGAGAAAGCAGGCTATTCCTCGGCTCGGTGAGGATCCTGAAGAGGTCGTCTTGGGACAGGGGAGACAGGGCCACAATATTATGGATACGTCCGATGAGCTCCGGTATGAAGCCAAAGCCCTGGAGGTCTTCGGGACGCGTGAGATCCAGAGGCGTGAGTGCCGACGTGTCTGCCTCGTTCGCTGGCTGGTGTGGAAGATGCTTGAAGAGCTCTAGGGGGAGATTGGCTCGACCTTTCGAGTCATCGTCGCGGTTGCGCAGCTCGGACCCGAATCCCATGGATGATTTGGAGACTCGGTTCAGGATTGCTTTGTCAAGACCAACGAAAGCACCGCAGAACACGAAGAGGATATTCGAGGTGTCAATCGTGTATTGATCCACCTTGCCCGCTTGTGGCGGTTGGGCCTGAGGCCCCGAGCTGGAAGATGTAGAGCCGGGCCCGCTGTAGTTGGTCGTGATCGGGCTCGCCGAGCGCGACGACGAGGATCGATTGTCTTTGACGTTAACGGTGACCTTCGAGCCTTCTACCAATTTCAGCAGCGCTTGTTGTACACCCTCGCCGCCCACATCTCTGCCATTCATAGTCTCGCGTCTGGCTATCTTGTCAAACTCGTCTAATATTACTATGCCGTGCTCGCACGCTTTGATGTCGTAGTTTGCTTCGATCAACAATCGTTCGATACAGGTCTCGACGTCTTGGCCTATGTAGCCGGCTTGCGTAAAGGAGTTGCAGTCGCATATAGTCAAAGGGGCGCTGATTTTCTTGCTGAGTGTTCTATAGACGGGGGCTGGTTAGTAGTGCCGCCAGGGCGTATATGCGTTGAATACTCACTCTACAATGAATGTCTTTCCGACACCTGTCGGGCCCAACAAGAGTAAGTTGCTCTTATCTATCTTGACCGGAGGCGGTCTGCTGGGGTCTTCTGGAATGTAGAAATCATCTTCCTGCTCTCGGTGCTGCCACACTTTGTGTGCATCCCTGACCGACTCGTTATGGCCGGGAAACTCGTCTTCATAGACTTCGTCAGCAGCATAACTCCGCCGAAGCGGATGATAGTACGGAAGCGCACCTTCGACAGGATGCACAGGCTCCCTTTCCCGTGCAAACCTGTCCCTAGCCTCGTGCCGCCGGAGTATCTTCTCCTCGCGCTTGCGCTCCTGTTCTTCCTGGTGGCGTCTCCGCCGAATGTTCTGGTAGTGGTTGAAGATGACGGAGGATATAGTCTTCTTGGCACGGTCTTGTCCGACCACGTACTCGTCCACCCGCTTCTTCAAGTCTCGGGGGTAGAACTGGGGCACGCCGAATGTATTCTTATTGAACATGGGACCTCGGCCCTCCTCGTCCGGGTCGTACGTGTTTGAGAAGCTCGATGATAAGTCTCGGGTTCGGCGAGGCGCTGTCCGTAGAGGGAGCGATGTTGCAAGTCCTCGGTAGCGCAGACTCGACACCCTCCTCATGGCTGTCGGAGCCGCCCGTGGTCGTAGTATTGTCGACAACATGGTTGTTGACAGTTTGAAGTTCGTAAAACCCCTCAGGCCCTTTCAGCGGGCGGCTATCGAAGGTCGCAGCGGATCGGCTACCCAAGGCGCATTCGCGTGCGTCACCCCGGGGATTTCGGCTGTGCAGAGTGAGAGTCACCGCACAGAAAGCAAGGAATTCACATTCAACGAATTGTTGCCAGTTTGCAAGAGGTCAAGATGAGGCGCAACTCGGAGTTCACAGGTACGAAGGTGGACAGAAAGGGCAGCGCTCCTGGATCGGAGCGGTGATCGCAGTTCTGAGAGCAGTGCGTCAGCTGATCATTACTCTATCATTGTAGAAAGCAGCCGTTGCGCGCCGGAAGCGGGGTAGAATTGTACTCGTCAATAAAGATTGCAGGTCAAAGGATCGAAGCAGGGTGATATAGGAGCAGTTTAGGTAGGAGGAAGTATGAGGAATCTAGGATATAATATCGATGCAATCAATATGTGTGTAGAACATGACCTCGTCCCTGGCCGTTGGTGTTTCGATCAATGCCTGTTCTGGGTTGTTGCCGTGCTATCCCTTGAACGGGGCAATCCATACGTTATTCGTTGAAGCTCCCAGCTGTCTAGACTCTGCGGGGGACACCAAACTGTAGCGGGGAAATTGGTGGGATGAGCCGCTAAGAGCCGCCGCTAAATCCGGAGCGGCTCACAACGGGCATTGATCAGTGCTCAAGCTGCCGTGGGTTCATACAAGACTGCCAGCATACGCACAATCCCATTTTGCAATGGTAATCCGGGACGCAACCAGTAATGTAGGTAAAAGATATTATTCATGCAACATTGTCCAACATTTGATCGACGTCTCGCGTCGCTGTCTCGAACCGTATTGGCCTACCACAACCAACAAGGGCCCCATATCAACCCATCGGACCACTCCCCAGCCCCAGACCCATATCGAGACCCCAGATTGGAGCCAATGGGTGACAGACAGCAGAACAGCTGCTTTTCTCGCTGAGACAAGATGGAGCCTGGGCATCTCAGGTGGCAATTGACCCAATGGTGCTCCCCATTAGCGGCAAGCAGCAGACAATCTCCTCACTGAATGCTGTCAACCGGGGTGTTAGTGTGCAAAGCGTATGTAAAGATACCGCAACTGCAGGGGTAATTTTCGTTGAATTCGTCGTTGTCCATTGCCCCTCGACGTCATAAAGCTGGCAGCAGCTACCCCCCTACCTCCTGCTGTGCTCACCAAAACTGCGAATTTTGATTGGAAAGCGTCGCTGGAATATGGTAGTGGAGAGGAGATTGAACAGAATATATCACTCAGAGAGTCTCACATAACCATAACACAGGAACACAAAATTGTGTTTCACGCATCTTTCAAACTGTATTTAGACGCGGCCCCCTCTTGTCAAGCTTGTTGATCTTGACCCCCGGTTCTGGCCCATAGCTTTCCAAGGTCGCTAGCTACTTTGTGGACTACCTAGCGGGCAGCTCTCACTCGTCTCGATTTCTGTCCGTGTCGAGCTCATTTTTTCACTCGGATTTTCCCTCAATACACAAAATTTGAACTCAGCAGATATGGCAGCGACTCTGGCAGACGCTTCGGCGAACTCACTGGCGCCCGATGCGTCGGCTGGTGTACCAAATGAGGTTCCCACAGACGGCACTGGTATGAATGACTCGCGTCTACTGAACTTGGAGCTCTTAAACTAACTTCCCCTCGAGGCGTCGTCCAGCTTGATCCCTGGCTGGCTCCGTTCAAGGATACTCTGAAGCGAAGATATACCAAAGCTCAGGAATGGATCACGGCGATCAACAAGACCGAGGGAGGCGTGGATAAGTTCTCTCGGGTTAGTCCTACAACCGAAATACCTCTGGGCAACCCCCGCTGACCCGCCGTGAGGCGCACAGGGTTTCGAGAAGTTCGGGTTCATTGTTGGAGAGGACAATGGCATTACCTATCGAGAATGGGCACCTGGCGCCACAGAGGCGTACCTGATCGGAGATTTCAGTGAGTTGAATCGCTGCCAGTCATTACTCTCATGTTCATCCAGCTGATACCGTGAAGATGGTTGGAACCGAGGCTCCCACCCCATGAAGAAGGATGACTTTGGCGTTTGGGAGGTTGTGCTGCCGGCGGTGAACGGAGAGCCGGCTATTCCACACAACTCGAAACTGAAGGCAGGTCATATGCTCAAGATCGTACTAAGCGGCATGTACTAACAGCACAACAGATTTCCATGACCAAGCCTAGTGGAGAGCACATTGATAGACTTCCAGCATGGATCAAGTACGTAACGCAGGACCTGTCTGTATCTCCTGCGTATGACGCTCGCTTCTGGAACCCACCAGCGTCCGAGAAGTACACATTTAAGCATTCTCGGCCGAAGAAGCCTCAAAGTGCCAGGATATACGAGGCACACGTCGGTATCTCGTCCCCCGAAACGCGAGTCACCACTTACAAGGAGTTCACCGCCTCGATGCTGCCCCGGATCAAGAATTTGGGATACAACGTTATCCAACTGATGGCTGTCATGGAGCACGCGTACTATGCCAGCTTCGGTTACCAAGTGAACAATTTCTTTGCTGCGAGTAGCAGATACGGAACCCCAGAGGACCTCAAGGAGCTTCTCGACACAGCACACAGTCTCGGCCTGGTGGTACTATTGGATGTAGTCCACAGTCACGCCTCGAAGAACGTTCTCGACGGTCTCAACGAGTTTGATGGCACGGATCACCTCTACTTCCATGAAGGTGCCAAGGGACGACATGAGCTTTGGGACAGCAGACTGTTCAACTACGGACACCACGAAGTTCTCAGGTTTCTGTTGAGCAACTTGCGGTTCTGGATGGATGAGTACAACTTTGATGGCTTCCGCTTTGACGGTGTGACCAGCATGCTTTACACTCACCATGGTATTGGAACGTAAGTGGCTCTTGGCCTCTACTGTGTTGAATCTAAACTTACAATTTATAGGGGCTTCTCAGGCGGTTACCACGAGTACTTTGGTGCTGGAGTCGATGAGCAAGCTGTGGTGTACCTCATGATCGCCAATGAGCTGCTTCACGATCTGTATCCCGAGACGATCACCATTGCCGAGGATGTCTCTGGAATGCCTGCACTTTGCTTGCCTCTGTCTCTTGGTGGAGTTGGTTTCGACTACCGGCTCGCCATGGCTGTTCCGGATATGTGGATCAAGCTCCTGAAAGAGAAGACGGATGAGGAATGGGACATGTCCAACATCTGCTGGACCCTCACAAACCGCCGACACGGCGAGAAGACGATTGCATATGCCGAGTCGCACGATCAGGCACTTGTCGGCGACAAGACTCTGATGATGCATCTCTGTGATGCCGAGATGTATACTCACATGTCTACGCTCTCCCCCCTGACTCCAGTCATCGACCGCGGCATGTCTTTGCACAAGATGATCAGACTATTGACGCACGGCCTCGGTGGCGAAGGCTACCTGAACTTTGAGGGCAACGAGTTTGGACATCCCGAGTGGCTTGACTTTCCCAGAGAAGGAAACAACAACAGCTTCTGGTACGCCCGGCGGCAGCTGAATCTTCCAGAGGACGATCTCCTCCGTTACAAGGACCTCAACACCTTTGACCGAGACATGAATCTGACGGAAGAAAAGTTCGGCTGGCTCCACTCACCGCAGGCGTACATTAGCCTCAAGAATGAGAGTGACAAGGTCGTCGTGTTCGAGCGTGCTGGAGTCGTTTTTGTCTTCAACTTCCACCCCAGCCAGTCCTTTGCCGACTACAGAATCGGCATTGACCAAGCCGGTACCTACAAGGTAGTTCTCAACACGGACGGCAAGGTGTACGGCGGCCACGGTCGTGTCGACGAGAACACGCGCTTCTTCACTACGCCAATGGAGTGGAACGAGCGCAAGAACTGGACGCACATCTACCTTCCATCCCGGAGCGCGCTGGTTCTTGCTCTCGAGTCTGCATGATCGAATTGCATCTTAGCGCATGATTCTTGGTAACAAAGATCTGGAGATGTTGCAAGCGACTGGTTTGGGAATTTGACTCATGTTTAGATTTCATTTCATTCTTATGTGCGGAAGCCATCGATTAGACAAGGAAGTGATAGAAAAGGAGGTAGTGAAGCAAGCTTAGGTATGGATAGACAATGAAATCCGATATATCTACAACCCGGGGGTCGTGTTTCTGACCTTGTTTTCGACTTCACCAGTAACTCGACCTCACAAAACAGTCATCTGAGGGTTGATAGCTAATTTGTGCTTATCAGGGGTATCTAATTATGATTTCTTCTCTCTGGCAGCTACATGCAAGGTGGGATCTCCTTCATCCACGTTTGTCAATACTGTCGTCTTCGTGCCAACTACTCAATCAGCCACTCTTCTACCTCGATCCCCAGGCTGCGTCCGACGCCTCTGACCACCTCCCAGCTGACGCCGCACCGCCACCTGCCGCCCCTGTCCATGTCGCCCGCCCCGGCCCCAGCGCCGACTCTGACGAGCAGCCGGAAGCTGGTCAACGTGGCGATGGCCATGCCGACGTCGGCGTCGACGCCTAGGGCGCTGCTGCCAGCTCCTCCCTTGCTGCCGTCGCCCAGCTGCTCGCGGCGCAGGGCCACGTAGATGGCGACCATGCGCTCCAGCACGAAGACGCCCGGGCCCAGCAGCTTGCGGGCGATCTTGCGGTGCTTGGAGCGGTGGCCGGCGTTGTTGACGTGACCGCCGCCCCGCTTGCGGCGGCCGTGATGCCACGTGCTGAAGAGCGTCTGGTCGTGGCGAGGGGCGTTGTGCGAGGCCAGGTAGGCTGCTACAAGCAGCAGTCTTGCTGTACGGGGAAGCAGGACGGCCAAGTCTGTCGTGGAGCTGGCGCCCGTCTTATTCGGCCCTGCGCCAGACTTTGTCGGCGTCGTCGTGGTGCTAGCAGCCTGCTTCTGTGGCGTGCCATGCAGCGGTGTTGTAGAGCTCGGAGCATTACTTGTAAGTCGTGTCGTGGACGAGACGATTCCCGGGGCTAGAACGGATTCGTCCTGAAGCCATACTCGTGCGGCGACCAGCAGCTTGCTGAACTCCTTGGCCTTGTGCGTTCCAGCGGCGACGGGTGCGGTGAACCGAGGCCAGAGCGTCGTGGTGGCTTGCTTGAGCGAGGGCAGGGTCCGCGAAGCCGCGCGGGTGAGCGAATCGTGAACAGCCGCCACGAACTTGGCGTATAGCTCCGTCGTCTCTTGCTGCGTGGTGTTTGGCAAGGCTGGCGGCGGCGAGGTCGAGAGAATCGCGGCGTATTGTGGTTTCGTGTAAGGGGGGAAGTGTAGTTGCGGCGTTGCTGGTGTGCGGAGGATGGACGGCTGAGGCGCCGTGAGTATGAAGATGGTGGTTAAGTTTGGTATCTGCGCAGAAGTACCATTAGTATCCAAATATTCGAGACCAAAGGGATGAACAAAATAGCCATACAATTTCCGATAACCTCGCCAGCGCAGGAAGCAACGTGGGCGGTGCTTCCCTTTGGCGGTCGATGGCATCAAAGACCAGAACAAACCGCCAAGCCTTTCCTCTCTCGACATATTTCAACATCTTGCTCAGCTCGACCGTCAATGCGGCGAGAGTCTCGCAGCGCCCGACTGGGGCCTGCCATTTCAGCGCCGCGGCGACGGTGTCGGCAGTCCGCTCGAACAGATGCCTGGCTGTCACGCACTCGGGCGACCTGACGATAGCATAGTCGAGGCCCGTATCGTCATCCTCATGAAGCGTAGTTAATATGGTAGAGGTGATAGCGCTCTTGCCTGTCGCCTCGGTGCCGTGTATGATCAGGTTGCGGCATGGTGCTGCTCGTGGGTAGACGAGTGTTGCCAGAGATCGGATCTGGGGCTCGCGGCTCGGAAAGGTGGTGAAGAGGGTCGCGATGAGCTCATCCGGGAGCTGGAATAGCGAGCCCATTGCCGCCCAAGAGGTCTCCTACAACCGGAAGTATACGCACGATATCAAGGCTGGCCAATTGCCAAGTGCATGGCTAGATGCGATGATTGGGTTCCAGTTCGGAGTGGTCCAAGCATGCGAGCTCAACTTTTTTTTTCTTTTGGTGATGGCGCGTTCTGCCGTTATGGAAAGCGCGTCCCAGGCCGACTGATGAGCGACCGAACTCGCATCCGACTCAAATGGGATGGGGTGGGGGTTGCGCTGGGGAGCCCCGGACCCGAAGGAGCGGTGCTATTTCTAGGGGTTGCGTAACCCCCCAGGCCTCCCTAGGTTAGTATCTGGTAGTAGCAGACAGACGTAGGACTTTCGGCTTATACCTGTGCATTATCTTTTTCAAGCAATGGTATTACAGCGAGGATAGATATTGCATTTAGATAAAATTCTTCAATTGAACAATATCTGCATCTGAATTCAGACCTTTGCAATGCAAATTCTGAAAGAAGAACGAAGTATATACGTCCTGTACTCGGTACGGTAGGTGGACTCGGATTTAACGACACCTACCTGTAGCGATAGACTCGACAGACTGTTGCAGTTGCATATCGGAAGTCGTTAGCGATAGGAGCAACTGGGAGTCTCGTAGGGCATCGAATCATATTGGAAAGAAAGAGCTTCTTTCTGCATTAGATACGTGGGCTAGTCCGGGCTAATCAAACGGGCAAGGTAAAGATGTAAGCACATGAACCTGACTGGAATCCTTCCGTCCCTATTCTATTGGAGACACTAGAAAAAAGAGCTGCCTTGAGCTGCGCCTCCCTGCCGCTACAGACCCGGACGAGCTAACCTAGGTTTCTTTGCTTGCCCTTTCCTTAATCGCTCGAGTCTTGACGTAGATACAAGTGACGGGTGTAGTTCAACGTTGAGTCAACAAAACCTCCCAAGTTCTCTTCATTGCCAAGTCGTATAGTCCTGCCAAAGTTGTTCGAAGTGGCCATTTTGAAGTTATTACATTAATCATATCATCGATACAAGCGTGCTTATTCGCGTCATCGTTAGAGCGCCCTACTTTCTCACTCTTTTTCGGGTCTCGGTTTGGGCATATACTCTGGCATCTGTACTTCATACGCGAAGTCTGCATCTGCCCCCATCCGTCTACTCAATGTCTAGAGAAGCGAGTCCGAATCCGAGCAGGCCAAACAGCTGAGTCATCCGAACTCATTTTCGTGAAGTCACTCTATAAATCACAGCCATGGCGTCGAATCCGAATGATGGGGTGGATTTGGACCTCGTCGACTTTGACTTTGACTTGGGGCTGGATCTGGCTTCGGAAATCGGCAATAATGATCTGCCCCTCAACAATCCCTCCCCTGCGGAGGCTTCACCATCAGCGCTCCCTTCGGCGGATGACAGCGATCGCCCGTACCATAGTAAACGCCCACACAAAAAGTCGAGGGCGGGCTGCAAGCAATGTAAACAGAGAAAAGTAAAGTGCGACGAGGGGCGGCCGCGCTGCCGCTCGTGCACTCTCCGCAAGGAGAACTGTGTCTATCCCAAACCGGCGTCAGCGTCAGCATCGACGGCCTTGGTCCGGTCTGGCAAACCGACCTCTGCCTCCAGAGCCGCGAGCTCGCCCAGAGAGTACAGCCCTCAACAGTCTGCCAGCAGTAGCAGCACCCCTCTCATGGTGGCCGAGCCCATGTTCATCCCCGCCGGAGCCACCGATGCCGTGGATATGAAGATGCTCTGGTTCTACACGGCCGAGACATGTCACACCTTCAACATCGAGGGCGGCCGACAGGGTGCCATCGATACCGTGCTCAGAGTCACCATCCCGCAGCTGGCGTTCGAGTCGCCGTTCCTCATGCAGACGCTCATGGGCCTCTCCGCGCTGCATTTCAAGACCTTGGAGCAGCCTGTTCCGATGGACAAGTCGGCCAAGTATCGAGCAAGAGCCTTTGAGGGCTACCGTAGCTCGATCGAAAAGGCGCAGCCAAGCGACTTTCCTGCCTTGCTCGCCGGTTCCCTGCTCATATGTGCCCTCTCTAGTGAAATGTTCCGCGAGCCGGATACGAAACCGCTGTACATCATAGACTGGCTGGTTGTGTGGAGGGGTATTGGGCTCATTGTCGAACTCATCTCGCCTGCCACCATTTCCAGCTCAGGCCTAGCCGCCTTGTTCTTTCGCCCTCCCATAAACCTGAACAAGTCTCAGAGGTGGGTGCCGAACAATCTTCTCTACATGATAGAAAAGATCGGACCGGGAGACGATGACTACGAGCACAAGCAGACTTACTACGAGGTGCTGCGCTACCTCGGGTCGCTGTATCAAGAGCTCGAGACGGGCTTCAGCCCGCTCATGGACTTGCGGGTCATCACCTTCTTCACCTTTATGCCCAGGACATTCATTCCCCTGGCACAGGAGCATCGACCCCGTGCCCTGATCATCATTGCGCACTACTGTGCTTTCACCAAACAGAACTTGGGTCCGTGGTGGATGAAGAATATCGGAGACAGACAGATCAGGGAGATCTGCGAGGAGGTCGGAGACACGTGGGAACCTCTCCTGCGGGTCCCGCTCAAGGTCACGACTCTGACGGACCGAGTGGAAATCGCCAAGGCCATATTGGAGAACGACACCTGGACTGCGCCCGACCGAGATCTCTACTCATTCCCGACCCGGGACCCGCGGGTCAAGCAGCTCAAGTTGATCAACAACTTTGGCGAGGAGATGGCCATCACGGACGGAGAGTGGGAAACGCTGGGCCCGCCCATGTTCATGAACAAATTGATCATCGAGAAATCCGAGGCTGAGCGTGTAGCGGACGACGATGTGGTCGGGCGTATACTGGACATGTCCGGGAACCCCATCAATACGCTCTCTCCAGCTTCGGGCACGCCTTCGTCGTCGACCGCGACGCCTTCTACTGTTCCCGACACCGCTCCCAGTCCCGACGTGTTGGCGTACCAGGAGAGTCTCGGTAACAGTGGCTCCTCCAGGACATGAAACAAGGTTCTAGCTGTTCCTGAACAATAACCGCGTCCAGCAAGGCATCATGCATATACGCCACTATGAAGACCGATGGTCTCTACCTTCCACGGCCATGCGCATATGCACTGTCTTGCAGACCTAGGCAAACACGATGATTTGGGACTGGTCAGTATGTACGGCTAACTCGTGCTGGATTGGGCATCCAGCCTATCTCCGTTTGATCACATCGTGATCGATCATGTCCGACTTGCGATCTTGGTCCTCATAATCGCCCATAGCAGGGTCTCACGGTCCATCCTCCATGGAAGTTCATATCCTAGAGATCATGAATCATTTTCTGAGCAGATTTGCATATACTAAGGCGGCATATCACGTCAGAAAACGGACTCGTGGCCAAGTGTCACATGGATAGAATAGCCAATTTCGCCAAGAATCTCGGTGTATTTGACCGCGAGATTTCTGCCAACTCACCTCACATTCATATATGACCATTTATGACCATGTACAATCTACAAGATGCTTCGAGGAATAGACTTGGTTCTTATTTAACTGGTACCAATCAATAATATGAGGAATGTGTTTCATATATATACCCATCGCAAATTTATGCCAAAGATTAGCTGTGCGTGTCCGCTTCGTTGAAGAGATTATTGTTTCCCACTTTCACAATTCGGTCGCTCACGACCGTTGCAGATCAAGGGGTGGCTGGGAAGTCGTCCGTCATCGTAATTGGGCGAATAGCCTGCGTGCTGGGCCTCGTGGCTTCCACGCTGACGATTTGACAATCACAGGTCCTCCGGGGACTTCTTGAGTTACTCGAGCACAGACTCGGATATTGAAATCAACTCATGCTGTCAACTTGCTTTGGAGGTGTTATCGGGCAATACTCACCATTGTGAAGTCGTAAACTCAAGCTCACAATCACCCGTACCACTTATGGCATACAGCTGAACTATCTTCAAAGAGAGGACAGCTGCTAAAGCCTCGACTGCAAGAAACAATGACGTCTGGCCAAGCATGCCGCATTACGAGTAAAAAAGCAAACAGTGTTCTACAAGGCGGGAAAAGACGTCTAAGCCGCTTTCCTTACAACGCCAACAACGCCTTTGGTTCGCTACACAGCGTGCGCGTCACGGATGTGGGGTTGGGAGATTGGCGAACTCAGGACGAAATGGTCCTGTATAGCAGCCATCAATGGTTCTAACAGGAATAGCTAATGAGCAATCAATCAAAACTTGCACAAGGGCCGTGAAATGCGCATCAAATCCTGCCAGCGGCGGTTGAGAAAGACAGGGGCGGCAGTGCAAAAGCTTCTACCAAGTACACATGGCAAACCTCTCCTCTATCATATAAATCGGGTTTTCTCGCAGCGCCACTGTCGAGACTGCCACAATCTTATTGCCCGTCTGGCTGGGTCAAAGCAGGCATAGCAGGTTTTATGTCTTTGCTTCTACAAGAAAAAGAAAAAGAAAGTTATACAAGGCGAACTGCGAGGCACGATCAAGCACAGCCGACTTATGGTAAGACATTCCAACCTTTATATATATATATATATATATATATATTTGGAGGCGACAGAAATTCTTGGAAACTCATCCACTTCATCCACAAATCTCAATCTCACCAAATCCATGGATAACGCGACGATAGTAGAGAATTGCCTATTTGGCAACATTTTTGAAGTTTTAAAAGTTTACGACGCCTTGAACACCACAGAAGTCAACAATGTCACGGGACTAGTTCAAAAATGTGCCCAAATCTGCCCTATGGTTTTCGGTGCCGGTAATCCGGTAAATCCTGCCAAATCCCCAAGCTCGAAGCAAATCAACCTAATTGTTCACTATAGGACATTACTGGCAAAGGCGTCATGGTCTCATACTATCTCCAATTTGCGATCACGCTTCTTCTTGGGCCTATCAGTGCTGTATACCAGTTGGTATGTGGCGAAAATGAAGTCTTGCAGCAACAGCTCCTCTCCTTCTGGGAATCGAACCTCTTCATCTCCATGTCATTCATCATTGCAGTATGGGTCCGTCGCTGGAGGGAGCCGTATGTTCTGCAAATCATCTTCCTTGACACCTTGTCACTCTTTGAGCTCCTCCTGCTAAAGTTAATTGCTATAAGCATGCTTTTCTCTTTCTTCGATCACAAAGAATGTGATCGTTGTGTTTCTCACGTGGTATGGGTTTTTATGCTGGATATGTGGTATGTGCTCATAGCGCTTCCCTACCAATCCCAATCTCAAGCATTTGACGACCTCACCGAGGCTTACACGCAAGTCTTGGCTCAGACGCTGCCAGATCGTTTTGGGGTGGATTTCCGCTGGCTCACACAGCAATATGGCTTCCAGTTCCAGTCATTGATCCCTCTGACTTTTCTACCAGTCATTCTAGGCGGGGTCATTGTAGCTCCCTACATACATGGCTTGGCCGAGAGAATACCTGTACTCCACTGGCGCCCTGACGTAGCCGCGGGGGCGGCTGTCGCCGCTCTTGTTTTGTATCTGCTGGTCTTGGGGTTCCTGTGTACTTATGAGCTGGGGTTTGCCCGCGAACTAATGGCCCAGGCGGCGGCGGCGATGGACCAACCCTTTTTGGACGATGAATGGGGCTTTGGTCAGATCATTGCTCTGACGGCCTGGCTTCCAGTCTTGTGGGCGTTGATAGTTGCCTGGGCGCATGTCCGTGAAAAGAGGAAAGCCGCGGAAGTTACGAGTCCGCGAGATGAGTTGCTCGCTGCGCAGCAAAGCTCTTGATGGTTGCATTGAGCCCCCTTCCCAACGCTATATCGCGCAACGAGATAATTGAACAGAACACACCAGGTCGTAAAAATGCGACTGAGTGAACTTCGATCGCCATGTGCCAAATATAAGAGTAATGCTATGTCTACATCGCTATCGGGGCTATGTCGATAAGGGTATTTCGCTACACGGATATACCCATTCACCCACGCTTTGATAAAAATCAACCCATATGGCTAGATTAACAAAACCGTCTTTCATATTTCTGTCGGGTTCGTTTTCAAATTTACGTGGCGTGCAGCGTAGAAGTAAATCTCGAAGTTGACATATTGGGTGCGAAACCCAATATGTCATGTTAGCGTATCGATCGATGAAGATTTTGCTTCGCTTTTCTTCAACCGAGCACACCTCCATCAGATCTAATCCAAATTGGTTCAAACTTTGCAGGCACGCCTGGGTACTTGTCAAGGCGACACCTACAAAGTTCTATATTGATCGGACAAGAGTTAGTAGAGTTGTTGTTAAAATAATCCCTTATCAGACATAAGCCCCGATAGCAAAAACGACATAGCCCCTTTAGCAATACTCAAAACTATCAAGAGGGTGTCTGACTGAATATTTCCAGATCCAGGTGCCGTAGTGGCTGAAGGGTGGAACAAACGCATTCCTTACGCGTAGAATATTATGTATCCTTGAGAAACCGACATGGAAAGAGTCCAAATCAATTCCACTCCAAATAAACTTTCCAAGATGCACGAGTATTTCATTTCTCATTATTAAATATATGGTCGCTTCGCGGGACCTTGTACCGACGCTGAACCTAAGCCTCCTGTATCGCTAGATGCTCCATTACAAAGCCAAGATGCAATATATGTACACAAAATCTCAAGTCATTAATTATTCCATCGTACAGGAATTACAAACTTTTGGCGCTCGTCAAATCTGACACGAAGGCGAGGCGATCCCGCTTCGGGTCGACGACACGGGCGTATTCGAGCAGTAACCTCCACACGTACAGCTTCATGTCCTCCCTTCGGAGGACCCTGTCGGCCCACTCCTTGCCTTCCTCGGCAATACGGCGGGCGGCGTCGTCGTGGCCGTTGAGGAAGTACTCCATGATGGCGTATATATCCATGTACGAGTTGTCAAAGGGCGCAAAGTGCACCCACGGCGCCAAGCGGTCGTCGTGCCATTCGGTGTAGATGGTAGACTTGAGCGGCATGCTCGTGCTCACTACAATGAAGTCAGTATTTTGTTATGCTTGCGGGAACGTTTGAAGTATAACTTACTGAGGAAACCACGCCAGCGTCCAGAGAACGAATTGCCATCCACGTCCGGCAGAAACTTGTAATCGTACATGACCTTCATATCGACGGACTCTCTGATTGGGTAATACGGGTCCGTGTGAGGGCAGCTGGGGATTCTATGTCCTTCAGCGTCCTGGGCTTGCGGGAAGCACTCCAGGTCGACGAAGCCGACGTCGCTGAACGTATCCAGCCACGGGCCGATGCCGCCGTTTTGCCGGGCCTTGACGTTGTACTTGTTGGCGGCGTCGAGGGTGAAAGTCGGGCCCGCGGCAGCATCGCCAGCGGCGACCCGAGCAACAGTCGAGCCGTTCATCATTTGCACCCATCGGTGGCGTTGGAAATGCCACCAGTTGTCCACATGGTTGCGCCCACCGCTGGCTACACCGCGCCAGATGAGGGCGTCCCTCTTGGTCTCCCAAGGGCCTCCGTGATCGTCACCGCCGTGGTAGAAAACGCGCTTGGTGAGATACATGGCGCCGGGAACCAGCAGCTCGTTGTTCTGCGGGAGCTTGGAACCACCAAACATGGGGAAAAGCTTGGGCGATGTCGACATGCTGAGACTCTCGACAAAGGTTCCGTGGGTACCGCGAAGGTGAGGCTGCTGGCAAGGATCCTTTGCTAGGGTCCAGTTCTGCACGAATCCTTGGTATGTGTAAGGAAGAGGCTCAGTCGGATACACGCCTTCGATGGACGATTTGAAGGTATCCAAGCTCTTGACCGAGCGGGCTGGGCTGTCGGGGGGGCACGCCTTGACGAGGAAGTCCCAATACTTGTTCTGCTTGCCCTTGATCCATTTGACGTCGTATGGCTTCTGTCCAGTGGCCTCGTCGAGTTGCCTGTAGTCGGTGTACTCGCTCGTCGCCAAATCGGCAGAGAACAGCCCCCTCGACTTTTGCTCCTTGGAAATGTGCTCCGCCATGTCATCCCACGGCACCAAAACTCGGGTCTCGTCCATAACGTTGACAACCATGTCCAGATCAGGCAGGAACTCCTGCATCTCCGCCAATAGGGACGTCCATAGCTGGATGTACTCTGGACGGTGAGGGTTATCTGTCTCAAAAGTGGTGTTTCCATTGCGAACCCTGATGACCTGAGGCTGCAAATGAGCCTGGCGGCGCATTTCGAGGGGATCCATCGCCCAGAAGGGATTAATGTCGTCGTGGATACGGTCAAAGAACTCCTCAACGATGACAGCATCACTATTCACGGCGGCCTCGAACCACTTGTCGAAGCCAGGCGGCGGGTGGCGACCGCGGCGCTCGCGATACCTATAAGCGGCCTGCTCCAGGGTGGTGGAGCGTCTTCCGAGCTTCTCGTTGAATCGCATGTGCGCTTCGTCGATCAGCCTGGAGATAGGGTGGCTGTCTGGCCTATGCCACGGCTTCGGCGCCTGTGACTGCACTGGTGGTACGACAGCGGCAACTTCATCCTGGCCGACTGGCCCAGGCCCAGCTTTTGGGAGATCAGGGTGCTGAGCAGCGATGGGGGAGCTGCCGTCCAAGTTGCGATAGAGGCTGAGGTAGAAGACCACGATGCCGAAAAGACCTGCGAGCGCAAGGTACTTGACCCGCTCCTGTCGCAACAAGACAGCCATCTTGTCTTGAATGCGATGTGCCGAAGGACGAAAGAGGGAGGGAAGAACGAAAGCGACGACTCCCTGAACTCTGCCAACGAAGGAATCGAAGTTCGGTTCGCCGCTGTATTGCGACACGCAGACGAGTAAAGTTCGGCAAAGGAAGGAAAAGAAAAGAAGAGATAAGGAATACTCTAAACGGTTACAAAGTACAATACCCCCTTATCGCTACCAGCTAGGTGGTATGTATCGATCGCATAGCCGGGACAGCCAGCAATACAACTTAATAGGAGGTGACTGACTGACTCAGACAGTCGACGCGCGAGGGGGAGGATTCATGAGATTGGGAGAACATCGCGTCGAGAAGGGAATTTATGCGAATGTGCATGGGGGGGGTTTTTTTCTGGGGGAGGGGATTTGGGAATGGGGCACAGTTGAGCGGAAGGGATCTCTCTGGTTGGGCGAGTCACGATAGAGGACGTGCCAAGAGGTAAGGTAGCGGCCAGGGTCCAGGGTCGCTATTAACCTGCTAAGGTTAAGCGGGATCCAGACCTTGACAACGGCCCAGTCTTGCTGAGTCTTTGCCAGCCGGGCGTGGCACCCCGATTCTGGCACTAGGTTCACTTTGGGCCAACTTTCCGTCAGATCAGAACGAACACCAGACGAACGAGTATGTAAATGTGGCAGCCTGGTAGCGGCCGCGGTTAGCTCAAGGAGGCGTCCGTTGTACTTTTTAGGTGTGGGTTGTAGCTGAAGTGTACCTACTCGAGTTTCTTCCTTGGCAGCGCCTCTTCTGCAGCAGTCGAAAAAGCAGTTGCTGGCAGCATGTTTCGAGATTCTGGGGGGGTTCGCCGGGCCTCATTGGCTCGTTCGTTATTACGAGCTTCGCCACATATATGAGCTTGCAGGATCTGAACAGTTCCAGCGCAATCTCCCCGGCCATAAATCATCGACCCTTTTCTCCCTCCCACACTGGAGTGATATGGAGACATGTCAGACGAAGCCACTTCCTCCTGCACATCGAGTTGCCATCACCTCCATTGATTGAGAGAACAGACTGCCTCGACTGCCCAGTCTTGGAAAAGCTGGGGTTGCCAAGCCGCGAAGTGTGCTAACCTGGAGATGTTCGTGTCTCAGACGGGGACAGTGGGGGGTTCTGACACTGTCTCTGTGTGCTGGCGCAGGAAATGTGTCCGCTGGAAAATTTTAAAATTGGAAAGATCGGGATTCCCTGGGCTGCCAGAATTCATTGATCATATCATATGTAATCCGTATTGCGATCAATCGAGCCTCGACCAAGTACTCCCTGCATACAATAGATTGTCATTCGGAGCTGAATTCACCATTATGCTTTTGCCTATTTGGGCTGCATGCTCGGCATGATTTTGCAAACCCTTTTTTTTTTTTTTTTTTTTTTTTTTTTTCATTCAACGCGACTTGCGAAATATGTAACCTACTAAACGTAGAGCCACGCGTTGCGACGCGCACCAGAAGCCCAAGCTCTTTAGCTTAGCGTTTGCTCCATGGTCAACGGTGCCTGGACCATCGGCCGCCAGCGCCCCGGGACCCGCTGAAGCCCGAAGCCCATGGCCCCCGTACGCTTGAGCTATCCGTCGAATGCACGTACCTTCATAAGCTTAAAAGCTGCTCCGGTCCATGTATCACGGATGAATAGAGTTCTTACCTGGCATGCGTCCCTTACAGATAGAGGCGCCAGATCCCCTGAATAGGGCGTTGGAAGCGTCAGATGGACACTTTTGACTTTGCGACCTACAGTTCGCCGGTGGCTGGGTCGAATTTCTGTGCCGCTCCCGCCCGCGGGCGGATGTATGCAGATTTGGGTGCATGGCGTTCGGGCATCATATCATCTATGAGATTTCAACTTCCTGCGCCATAGGTATACTCGCCAGCGACGACAAGGCATCGTGATTTTCCCTACCCTTTGGAAGGATTCACTCTTCGAATGTCGTCAATTTTGTCAACCCCAATACACACCTGGCAATGCGACATTGGTACGTGCTTGGTTCGCGTTTGGCGGCGTATAGTCGAGATAAGTGCGATACAATCAAGCTCTTTCTGTTTGTTCGGCAATAATAGCACTCGAGACAATATATTTATATATAATTCGCAATGACTAAGGCTGCCGCATTACTAGAATATGTTCTCTTACTTTCCTCCAGACGTGGTTTATATACGACTTCGTTTAGGCACACATCTGATATTGACCATATACTCGTTTGGTGGCACCATTTCATTATGACAACATGACACTACGGAATAAACTGTGTAATCGAACAGAGCATCGTGCCACCAGCCGGGATCAGATTGCATTTGTGATGTGATTCTAAAACTTAGTAAATGGATTTTTTATAATGGTCTTTATTTCCAGCATACGTCGGCACTGGTATAAACCGACTATTCCCTTTATAAGGTTATCCCTGAAAATGGATTCTCAATAAAGGGCTGCTTGCTGGCAAAAATTTGCAAACCGACGACCCTAGTCCGGTTTATTTTTATTTTTGGGATGTAATTCGATTCCTGCGTAGCGAGGTCTGGGTGGTAAGGGTGATCTGGGCTCCGTAGCTGCCACAAGAAAAGCGCATGTTTCTGAGAAAAAAAAAATCTTTTTTACCATTGGTCTCTGGTGATTTCGCTTTTTTTTTTTTAAGTTCTAGAATAACCTCTAACATTGACTTGGCCTAATAGTACTTGTGCCATCGTCGCTGCGCGATCTTTCGTCACATCGGATGTTCACACCCGACAGCCTCACGTGGGATCTGCCAGTGTCGGACCTTGACTTGCGGAGACTATACGAGTACCCATGCTGAGGTTCAGGTCGTGAATTCCCGCTTTTGTTCGACTTTGCACGATCAATGACGCACTATCGCTCAGATACTACGCCCTGGTTGTGACGATACTTCGGCAGGGCTAAACATATGCCCTGCGCCCGGGTGACGTGGCGGAGTGTCCTTTGACCACTAGTAATCAGCTGCCGATAGTGCTGTTCACCTCGAGCGTCGGGCAGGGTAAGCCATAGGCACTCTCCAAGGCTTAGCAAATATGCCTACGTTAGGCAAAGGCTGTCGGCAATTACCCCGTGAGGCTATGCTGCATATTCCGGTCAGCCTTGGCAGACATATGTTCATAAATAAATGGGAACGTGTACACTTTGAGTCTGTCTGTCTTGAGAATCGAGTCCAGGTTAGAATATACCATCGGTATTTTATCAATACGGACATTCGTGGAATTAGTTCACACACCGCGATCACTTACCTTTTATAACATCTGTCAATTTTAACGCCTCGCTGAAAATCTGTAGCCATGGCATTTTGGGAACAGGCAACTAATGGCAATGCCCCGGTACAGGCCTCCTTTCCTGCCTATGATTGGTTTCCATGGGAAAGGCTCAAGTCTTGCTTGGACGAAATATTCCGAGACTGGAATGAATACAATGAAAGGAAGGTATGTGATCTCAGCCCACTGTACAAGAAACGACTGTACAAGAAACATAGACTGATTAAACAACAGGCTAACGACCAATGGGTATTTCAGATACCTCAAAATCTAACCCAGGTACGTAGACAAAGTCATGGAGCAGAATGCTGACACCTTCGGAATATGCAAAATATCAAGGCTGACAGTTTGCAAGTCCGATATGCTACGAATAAGGGTCTCAAGCAATGAGTGTCAAAGAGAATATCGCGCTTCAAACACTCCTGAATGAGTGCGAACTGGCGGCATCCCTATTTTTTATCAAAGTCTACTTAAACACTGGACCATCTGCGACATACCAGCTCGTTGAAACGTGGGGCATATTATATCACGAACATAGCTTGGCTCGACATGAATCCCACAGTTTTCCATTTAATTACTATTGAAAAACGTATATTGTGATGATGTCATGTATCTTGTCATTCTTTCCATGCCAAGCAGTGGGCCGCGAGGCAGAGCGGAGGACGGAGGGGAATGGGTCAGCTGCAGTGATTGCCTTGTCATCACTATCGGTAGAGTAGAGACATACTTCCAATCAACGTGATCGCCCAACACACAGTGGCGTTGTCGCAGCTGCGCTTTGAAGCACTGACACCCGGCCAGTCACACCGACAGAAAGATGACGAACACCTTCCAATCACTATTCTTCCCCCCTGTTAGGTGGCGTCGTCGCGTATGCGCCTTCAAAAGCCTTCAAATCACTAACAACGGCCAACGGGCCAATGAGCATCATTCTGGCTGCATCTTGAAATACTCCGCCAAAAATTCACTGACAAGCCGTCCGCCCTCCCACAATCTATTTGTGTATTCGTGCGGGATCCTTCTTGTCCGATCGCTTTCGCAGATATTGCTCCAGTATATGACCAGGGAGTTCTACATAATATCAAAACGACATGGCACAGAACGGTTTGCCTAAAGAATTTCAGCGATCATATCTGGAACATCTATCTTATCCGCAAAATCTTGCATTCAACGGAATACCGAATCCCCCTTGCGTCCTCGAGCGCTATAAAAAAAGGCTTGATGATTCCCACCGGACACTCTGCATACAAAATGAGAAAGACATACTTGTCCCTTTTCGAGATCTTCAAGGTGATAAAGAGACCGGTATGCAAGTTACACTATATGCTAACGCATGAACTTCGAAATGCCAATATTGAACTTATCACAGACATAAAAAAATGTAATATTCATACAGAAGACAAATTGGAAAAATGGCTCGGAATAAATATTTCTTCCAGCAACGAAGATCTTCCCGACGAAATTGTCTCTGTTAGGGAAAAAATGCCGACGTGTCGATTCATGTAAGACCACATTCGATCAGATCGAGGATTACTCATATTGGTTCTAACCAAAACATCGTCTAGATATTTACATTCTCAGAATTCACGAGATCAACTTCGTCTCACACATAGTATGCTGACCAAGATCCTCACATTTCATAATGTGATGCCTGAGTACCTGGATTTCATATTGGCTTTTGGCATGAAATGCAATGAAAGAGACTTGCACTATAGCAACCTGCTTGACCAAACGATACTTGACAATCCTCATCCCGGACTAGTGATGTCAAACCGAAGTGGGAGACAATTTCAAATATGCTATAACTTGAAAGGGGTAACACAGAAGGAAACAAATGAACTCGCTAGACTGAATGAGTGGTCAATCAGGTCAGCGGCATTTCTTCACCAGTTTGATATCGTGTTTGGGACCACACTCTGGATCGTCACAAAGGGGCGATTGGACCTACATCAGCGGTACAAAATCCACACTGGTCCTGGGAGTCGACAAGAGAACAGGTCATTTGCGAATACCGAGGACTGTTTCCGGTCAAGCCTCGCAACGCATTTAATGTTCTGCAATTGGTGCATCGAAGACTGGCGGTGGTATCTCAGCTGGCTAGAGGACGTCGTCGAGACAGAGGTAGTATCACTTGTACTAAAAATGCCTGTAAAGAGCTGGCTAATGTGTCCCTAGAGCTCGCTTGCCGTTTATGGGCCGAGAGGTCCAGGACACGCTTATACGACTTATAAGCCAAACGATGTGCAAAATCTTCAGCACTGGAAGGAGAAGGCCGGAGAGGCGGCGATGGTACTAGAATCGAACAGCCAAGTGTTGACAGCACTTCGAAAGTATTATACTCAGCTTGTATTGCACAGACACTTCCCTCTCACCGAATGCGTCGAGGACATACGATATTTTTCGACTGAAATCGATAAAATCATTGACAACTTGACGATGCAAAGGTCCAGAGCAAAATTCCTGGAGACTATCATCATTGGACGCAAAGAATTGGTAAGCATGCTTGTTACAGACAGCGAAGAAGAGAGAAAAGACCTAACACATCATTTCTCTAGATACTGCAGCACTTACAGGGCCAGGCGTCTGACAGAACAGAGCAGTTGAACATATACTTAAAAAGAGAGGCGATAGTAATGCGTATCATCACAATGATCACATTATTCTACCTTCCAGCTACCTTTGTTTCAGTAAGTATTTAGTCATGAATTCGTATGGATGGAAGTCTCATCTCTTTGAAACGACAGACATTCTTCAGCACGGGAATCTTCCAGTTCCAAGATGTGGAACAAGTCGAAACCGAACCGGAATCACAAATGCCTGTTGGTATGGTCAGATGGCTACAAGTAACGGTCCCTCTTACACTTTTTACCATCTGCGTCTCGTGGCTGGCATACAAGAGGAGTATCAATGGAACAACGCAAAATCCAGAATCCCAGCGCAGCAGATCTGGCTCAACAAGCAACTTTACCTTACACGCCTTGCGGCAGAGCCTATTGAGACTGGGTAAAGACCCTCTCTCACGACTACCGTTATACAACGAAGAACCACGAAGAAATCCGATTGGGGCCAGGTGATACGCAGTGGGAAGTTGAATAAGGAAAATATCGGTGCCACTGGGAGATACATATATTGGCTATACGAAGCTCTATAACGGGCACAGATGCTATCCGGGCAGTGACGTTCAGCACTGAATGATGTACACGTTTATCAAATGCTGAACAAACTTCGTTGTAGGCTGACTTTGATGCTTTTTTATAATCGGCTCTGTAAACCGCTAAATTTATTTGAATGCTTTATATTCGAGCGCTTATACTAATATAATCGGCCATGTCATGAGGCGCATGCTACACACCTGGTCTGAAAGTAGTCTGTACCCTACCTACCTAGGTTAGGTAGGTAGGTTCCTAGGTCCTCCACTAGATTAACCTACCCACCTGATGTAATGTACCTAGGTACCTAGGTAGGTAATGTACTTCGTATGCTACTATACTCTGTGCCTTACAATTACAGGCTCGGGGCTTGGGGCTTGGGGCGCTAGGATGACGACCTGCCCCTCTCCCCTGCGCGCCGCGGCTCCTATTTGGGGTATCGGAGCTACGGGGGGTCATTACCGACAGTTCCAAGGTTTGTATTGCTGCTTGGAGCCAGACAAATTATTAAAGCACAATTCCTGCATAAGTCAGCAAGCTGAAGCTGGTGCTGGTGCTGGTGGTTGCGCAACGGGGAAGAGGGGTTTATTGCAATGCCAGGCTGGCGACCCGGTCATCTGCTCCCTGAGTGTTCAGTGTTCGAGCGTCACGTTGGAGACTACCTAACCTTACCTACCTCGTACCTATCCGTCTGATTTCTGGAGCCGCCAACGCCAGCACAGCGAGTGCCCTGCCAAACCTCCATTTACTGCCTTGCTTCAGGCGCGCCTTCATGAAGCTGGCTAGCTGAGGTTACAGTTTCTTCTACGGTCACCTATTACCTACTCCAGATGGGTTCAGTGCGTGCTGCTTGAGATCCGCTCCCGCGCAGCCTTAGGCAGGTGGGCTCCCAAAGCGCGACCGCCTCGCGCTCGTCTCCCTAATGGAGCCCGGAGAAGTCCTCGAAGAGTTTAAGAAATTGCTCAGCCAGCGGTGGACACAACGACCCAAGTGCCCATTACATACTAGGTGTCATTGCCTCCAGGTGTTCCACAACACTCCCAGTATACAGAAATGGATGCTAGAAAGCAGCAAACCAGGCGAGCCACGCGCCAGGAAGAACGTTGAGCTGTTACTAGAGTCACAAAAGTTTGCCACACCTACTTTCGAAGAAGAAGACTGGGATCCCAAATCCATTTTCAAGAATGAGAAAGGGTCGCAATGTGTGCTTGTCTTCAGCCTACTGCTCTCGATGGGCGAAGGGAAGTTGCTGTACTACTTTCAATTCGCCGGATACAATGACGCAAATCTCGGCGAATGCAATGACGCTCAGAGGATCAATACTCTAAACAGAACCTTGCGTGATCAGGACCATCAACAGACGTCAGCTGCATCGGATCTAGAACGCTATATCAAGACGACCATTGCGAGCTTCAATGCGAAAAGATGGCGATTTTGCCCCGTTCTGATTGACGAAAATCTTTGGAAAAAAGACGTGCATTGCCACAACATGCTTATTATGCCATTCTGCGCACGCAATGTTACAAGCCACAAAGGCGCGACAGCCACTGTTTATAAAGTACTTGTCCAGGAAGAATTTGTATCAGATACAATCAAGACTCCTTTGGGGCCGCCGTCTGATTACGATGAATACCTCAACGTGAGTTGACTAGGTACTGACCGTTCGGATAAAATTTGGAGTTGACAGTGGACAGTGCTACATTTTCGTTATCAAGTCGTATTCAGAAGGGCAATCCAAAATATTCCAAAATGAGCGAAAGGCCTACCGTGGACTCCTTAACATCCCAGGAGTTATTCATTGTTTCGGCACTTTTTCAGTTACTACTTCCTCGGCTACTCCCTCGATTATATCTCACAATTTAATACTTCAGCATGGCAGCATGGATCTTTACGAGTACTACGGGAAGACCCAACCCCCGCAAACGTCGTATGAAATTATTGCCAGCTGGAAATTACTTTGTGATGTAGCCAGAGCTATACAAGATGTGCACGAGCTCGATCGCCTCAAGTATCACTATCATGGGTAAGTGCAAATTGGCTTTCAATACATAGCGATCTAAGATCTGACATGCTTCAGGTGGCATGGGGATGTAAAGCCAGACAACATTTTGCTGGTCAAAAATAAGAAGCTGGAGGATGAGCTGAAGCTTTCTGATTTCGGATTTGCGGAGTTTACGGAGCGTCGCAGAAGCAGATCAGGCTTGCCGAAAGTGAGCCCGAGAGGGAGGACTGAAACCTACGGTACGAACGAGCCAAGTCAACTCAGTAGACCACAACTCATGATTCGCCTCCAGGTCCACCCGAGCAAAGACAAGTCGACAAGAAGTTTGATATATGGTCCTTCGGTTGCGTCCTCTCTGTGCATGCCACATGGATAACCGCAGGGTTTAACGAAGTGATAGCATTTTCGGTTTTCAGGTCCGACGCCAACAAGAAGAAAGAAAGTACGAGAGACTCGGATGCTTTTCATGATGGAAGAGAGGTTCTGAAAGAGATCAAGGAATGGCACAATGTCAAATTGAAACAAATCATGCGCAAGTCCGATGTCATCACATCGGATGTTCTTGACTTCGTGGGAGGCAGCATGTTGCTGTCGGATCCTAGCAGTCGGTCAGACGCCCAAAAGGTCTGCGAGGAATTGCTCGCGATCGTGGATAAAGCGGAGAAAAAGGCTCTCCCGATGATGGAAGGCGTGAGTGAAGCTCTTCAGGTGGAAATAGAGCGCCGGCGAAGTCGTCTCACGAGCAACGAAGAGATAAGCCGTCCCACGGACACGGAACAAAGCATGGAGGCTGATTACCTCCTGAGCACGACGCGATCTGACACTAAACGTCGCTCGCATCATAGCAGCGGGACAAAAGCATTCTGGACCCCGCGCTCTTCACGAGTAGAAGATTTGGATCAGACACCCAAGTTCACGGACGTGGGAGACATGATACCCGCAAAATATGGTACTGCCAACCACAGTACTAGGAAAGCCAGCACTCATCTGTCCAGCCACTCTGGTAGAGGAAATTCTTCTCCACCAGGCCAGGATATGTACGAAAGTGTGCCATCAATCGGGTCGAATCAAAATGGAGTTCCAGACAGACACGCCAAAGAAAATTGGAACGAAGATGAAGCGCCTCCTGAAATTTCACAGCCACCAGATCAGTCAGAAACGGCCAAGCTCTCATCGTCCCAGGCGAGCATGCAAATACAAACATCAGAAGGCACGAGTGTGCACACTCAAGACGAAGGCGTACGCAATGTTTCTATTGCTGCAGCAGATCGTGGACCTGCCTCCGAGGTCCCTGAAATTACCGTCCACAGTCCCACATTGACCAGTCCCCAGAATGACCCAATTTACGACTCAGAATCAACAAACCCTGATGTCGGTACCAATTTCCAGGTTGCAGAGCCATCCAGCTTGAGTTCTACAAGTCAACAAGGCTCTTCGGTCCCTGGCAGCAGGCTCGTCCCATGGCAACCTGACGATGACGATACCGAGCCTGACAATTATGGCCATACGGAGGGGATGAGACTGGCCATTCGTCTGGATTTGGACCGACTCTGCCAAATACTTCCGCAAGTTGAAAATATTTCTGTTCAGGATAATTTTGGCAAGACCGTCCTCCATCACCTCGTAATTGCGCTAGCATCGAAACCGAAGGAATCGCCAAAGGTTTTCTCTGAAATACTAGAGGTTATCGTGCAAAAAGGGCCAAGAATCATCAATCAATCCGACGAACAAAAACACACGCCTCTGTATTATGCAAGGCACACACCGTACCTGGTGGATAAACTGATTGCTGCGGGGGCACAGGCCGACAAGGAAAGCTTTGATATTGCAGTCTACGAAGATTGTTTTCATCTCATCAAACGGTATCTGGAAACAAGGGAACATGCAAATGTGGTTGGATGGATCAAAAGCCTGGACACCAAGAACCAAAAGAAACTGTTGGGCCAGTTGGGAGTATCGATCGGTCAGCAAACGAACGAACCGTCTTTGTCGAGAATGTCGAGAAGGTTGGCCAATAGTTTATCAAGAAATAAAACTTGACTTCTGGCGATGGTGGATAACTGTAGCTGAGAACTCCGGAGCTTCTGTCTTCTTGTGTGTTATACCTGCTACGAAACGGCAGCTAAGTTACTACTGCTGGTCTGACTAGGCTTGCTACCGACAATCTTTCCTCTGCCTATAGTGCCGTGCACGGCATTACGGCTGGTCACCCAATCCGTCATTCCTCGATAGAATATCAAGATCTTGGCCTTCGTCCTGCCAGTCGCTGCCGAAAGGCTTCTTGGGTTCGGGTCTCCAAAACCTGAAGGTGAGGCGTGCGACGTATTTGAGGTAAGCAAAATACCTCGACGTAGGTGCGCCGAACAAGAACTTTGCGGCACAGGGAATAAGTAAGATCGTTCAGATAGATATGCTGGGGAACAGGGCGTTCTTACATTCATGTCTTCAAGCGTTGCGATCGTTCCTGGAGTACGCATGAAGAAATACACCATCAATATAGCCAGGCCATCGAAGCCCGCAAACGCACCAAGTAAGTGCATGTGCTTGTCCTCCAAGCTGCTTTCATATTGTGGGACTGCCATGGCAATCACCCCAGCAAGACCCAGGTTGACTGCGACAGCAAGTGACATGCCAATTTCGCGATGCGTCTGGCCGAAGACTTCGGAAGAATACATGAATGGGATGACCTGTCGAGTCTTAATATCAAGTTGGTGTGGAATCTTGATCTGAAGAATATAAAACTTACGCCAGCACCAGGACTATATGCCAAAGCAAATAAAACGACCAATGCCGCGACAGGCTTGATCTGGTTCGCGTTAAGGTGCTCGTCTAGCACATGGCCCGTGATGAGGAGCAGAGGCAGCATCAAGGTCAAGGACGTCAGGAGAAGGGTTCGACGTCCTACCCGCTCGACCAATAGAAAAGCCATCCCAGAAAAAACCGTGTTACTGGCGGCGAAACTAACAAACTTTAGACAACCGAGATCATCAGACTGTAAGATCCATGGAACTCACCCAAAGTTCATCCACAAGTTTGTCGACTCATCGGCACTGGTACTGCCAAAGATAGTGGTTGCAAGCAAGGCAAATATGTTGATACCAGAGAACTGCCTGAGAGAGTGTCAGTGCATCATAATTCTTGTTAAGGCAGTCCCAATTGGCACTACTAACTGTGCAATCATAACTGCACAAGAGCCCATGACGGCTCTCAGGTTTCTTTTGATGGTGAATAGTTGAAGAAACCGTCGAAAGAAATCAAGCCTTCTGACAGGCTGATCTGCCTGCTCGTTCTCTTCCACCAAGAGCTGAGCTATGGTTCTGTCTGGTATATCATTTGTATAGAGCCTTCTCTCCAGTTTCGCCTGCGCGTATATCTGAACAAGTTCCCCTGGCTTGATGTTACTACAATGACTGGAAGCGTTGGTTCATACAGCGAAAGTACATACGTGCAGCTTGTAATTTCGTTTCTCTCAATTTAGTCAGGACAGAAAAGGCCTTAACGTACTCGCGCTTTTTGATGAGCCAGCGAGGGGACCTATGATGTGTCAGTGTCAAAATAGAGAAAGGTGGGATGGACAGCTCGGACTCGGTAATTATATAACAAAGGCACAGCAGAGGGATAGCAGGTAAGAACGCATACGCGATCTGTTGACGCCAATTTCCCAGGAAGTAGCGATTCATAGCTGCTCCTAGGAATATGCCAACTGCAACGAAGGTTTGCCAAAGGACCAAAAGCCGGCCCCTTAAGCTAGGTGGACAAACCTCGGATTCGAGAACCGGTACACTATGGTGATCAGTCATTGATCGTATAGAGAAGGCCCTTTGTTATACAGAAGAATATCTTACACTGAGGCTTTGGCGCCCATTCCTATGCCTTGGACAAGACGACATCCGAATAGCTGGATCCTGAAAACATATCAACTTTATTCACGTTCTCATAAGCAAATGTCCTCGTTGAAAGGCTCACCAAGTGGTACACGAAGAAGCCCCAATCGGGGCTGCAAAGGAGCAAATTGCTGCGAAGAAAAGTGCTCCACGCCTATGTGATATCAGCAATACTGTGGACCAAAAGCTACCTTTGCTGCCCTCACCTGCCGCGAAAGGCGGAAATCGGATCAATGATCCAGACTCCGACGAGACATGCGGCGAAATATGGTATAGCATTCACGAGGCTAGTATCCGTATTCCTATTAGCGATATCAAAGTGCTCAAATGCAATGGGTGACTCACCCGAAATATATCAATCCTGTACTTGGGTCATGATATTTCAACGTGCCGTTGTCTCTAGATGCGATGCCTAAGTCGATCGGCCAGTTGAGATTGGCGCCAACGATGCTTTCTTGACTCCATCCCCTTCTGTTGTTCAGCTTCATCCATCCCTAATCGTTCAGCAGTAGGTGAACCGAGCTGACTTACTGCGTGATGGCACCTAGCGCGCATACCACCAAAACAACAATGAGATCCTTCGTGAGACAACTCAGTTGACCTTTTTTTTCGCGTCTCAGGGCAGCCATTTCGTGTGGTGTAAGTACCAGTCTCTTTCTGGCAGGGCCGGAAGTAGATGTAGGTCCACGAGAACCGGCAGCGTCAGCTGATTCTGCGCCGCCGGAAGACTGATCAGACGGTACTGATTCACTCAGATTCGGAGGGTTCTGGGCCAGGAGCGCTCCCCTTTTCAACTCCTCTCGTGTCAAAACATCAGCTTCGAACCCACTTGATGTATAAATGGCTGTTACGATAAGATCAATTTCCGGCTCGGGACAATCCCGCAACGGGTTGTCCAGGCTATAAGACATTCGAGTTAGCTTTCCGCTCTGAGTGATAGTA
The DNA here is from genome assembly GCA_018115615.1 of Pestalotiopsis sp. DP-2020a. NCBI lineage: Eukaryota > Fungi > Ascomycota > Sordariomycetes > Amphisphaeriales > Sporocadaceae > Pestalotiopsis > Pestalotiopsis sp. DP-2020a. The sequence continues at coordinate 345,251 of JACVEI010000040.1, read as the reverse complement.
CTATTGAACGCTGACCGGCCATCTCTGAAACTTTGCGCGTACTCGTCAAATAACATGGTAAATGCAGAGACGTGTAAAGTTTATGCTGGTTTGGATTGCAATATCAAACAAACACCGATTCCGATAATAAAGGTGAGAATAAAAGTTGATATGCTCCAGAAAGAAATAATTGAATGGGGATTTGTGGATCAAAAATTGAGGGCTTGTCAGCAAAACATCTCCTGGGTGAATCAGCAATTTTTGAAACAAGGGCTGGCCGTAAACGAGATGAGATACCTAGCGCTGGACCTAGGTGCCTTTTCTTTTTCCTTCTTTTTCCCATGTCGAAGGTTGGTTACACAAGGCTTGCCAGGGCGGCGGGCGGTAAGGCCCTGCTTGACAAGGGGACAACCTCGCGCGAGACCAACTTCAGCCCTCCACGCCATCAGCTTTCAGCTTCATCGCCATCCCCGTACAATGACACAACGGGGATGATTTGAGATACGCACCAGCGCTTTGCGCTGCTCCCTGGGCTCACAGAAATAAGCGAGATTATCCCGATGTCGAGGAGGCATCTAAGCCAATCTTCGCCGTGATCGCAAACAGTATAACGGACAAAAGCGAATGACTCAATACTTCTGAGCAGTCTCCAAAGACCGAACGTAGCATACATCCTTCAGTACGTCCCCGGTCACAAGAGCCGGTCGAAATTTTGAGGGCGGCCTTCCCGATATATGCCAACGGCAAGCTGAACCAGGATGCAATCCTGCCGTCGGCATCTTCCAGGACCGACACTTACAAAGTACAGTACATCGTACATCCATACCGATTAGATATCGGACAACTCTCGGTATAGCTGCCCGCCCGGTATCTCGTTCCAAAGCACATTAAGCCAGATCGACTGTCAATTCGATAGACCCTCGCGTATCGTAGTCAATTACGCTTCACGACATACTTGACATCCAAGCGTGGTCACGACGGCACGGCCTTGGCCATTCGCGTACACCAGCGGTTGCACAAAATCGCCAAGGCCACATCGCAATCCACTGGACCCAGAACATTGACAGCTCCATGATTATCAACATTAGATGATTACAAGCCCTATATTTGAAACCGCCCGCGATCGACTGATTCTGCGTGGGTGACTGATCTGCAGGTGCTGACTGACCACTGTACGAGTTATGACTGGCTGGATTGAAGCTCAGCCAGCCTGCCAGCTGGCCTTGGCTATGTCAAGCATCCCACCCTGGAACCCGGCGTTTCTGTCATTAGCATCTTCCACTAACTGTATTGCTTGGTAAGTAAGTGGTATTCTGGCAGGCTGTCAATCCGAACGAGAATGAAAAACGGTCCAACGATGTATTTATAGCGCAACAATCGGCCCTCGTCACGTCGCGCACCGCGATTACGTCTCGGCGCCGACGCAGGCAAGAGTGAATAATAGATATGGTATTTGTATGGGCTCCTGGCTAATTCGTCCCGGTTTGGATTGCACACAACTCAAAGAGTGAAGGGGGGCTGGTCATTTCTCAATCCGCAGTCCATATTATGCAACTCGTGCCAACAGCCCAACTCTATGACCTCTCTCGCTCCCTTACTTGCCCATCATGTTGAGCGAATAATGATGAAAATATTTTGCATTTTGAATGTGTGCCACACATGATCTGGACTATATACACCAACGTAAACTCGCCGGGTTGTCTTCAGTGTGAGTGTTACGGTTCACACGCCACGCCTTCCCCGTGGGGATGTGACCCCACCTTACAGTTCTTCCCCACAACACCACATCGCGCTTAGTTCTTCTCTCATCAATTGTACTACATACTGCCACTTGAGTTACGAATGGATATAAACTGATGGATTTTAATTCGAGTGTCCCAGCATAGCCTCCAATCTGTCAGTGCTTATCCTAATGGCTACAGCGTTGAACTGATTTTCGACCAAGTTCTAGGGATAACCCACTTTCGATTAGGTAAAAGTATATTGTTCCAGGGTCTGCGGTTATACGGCTGTCGCTGCCGAGGACCAAGAGACAACAAACACCAAACTATCTTTGTGCAAATAAGCCCCATCCTCACATCAATTAGTACCTAACAGGCTTGAGATGTCATCAACTTCTCACATGTGACGCCATCATCGATTCAGCTGGTAAACTGACGCAACAGCTGAGATCCAACTGACTTGTAGAACTGAATATTTGATGCTACAAACGCAGGCATGGGCACTGCCGTGGCACCCGTTACGATGTTAATAGGTGATCAATAACTGAGCTAGAATGTCTTATTCGATGGGAGACGCTGCTTCATCGGGCGGGGCTCAAGGTTATCAACTTAATATCCAAGCTGAAATCTGCTGCTCGAAAACATGTGAGTTAGGCTTAGTTTATAGCCACGAAACTTCAACTGCTTCAAATCGACTACCCCGCTGTATAATGTTGAGGAACTGAGTCCAACTTTTGATCCAAGCCCGGGGCATAAGCTACTGATAATCCAATAAAAATGCCTACATCCCATTCCGTTCAAGTGCAGAGGAGCTGCAATTGGTTAGGGTCTGAGTATAAGTCAGAATGGATCTATGAAAGTGGAACTTAGACCTAACGGTCGGAGAGAATTAATCTGGCTCACGCTATCAACGCTCGTATTGTGGATAGTTTGATCGGTAGATGAATGAGTCTGACAGACTCGAGCTTGGCTTGCAGTTTGTGCGGTATAGGCCCGGCAGAGAACGTCCATAGAATCAATCATGGACGTATGATGTCCCGTAGCATTACTCAGCCTTGATCAACTAGGATGCGCCACAACGAATACTGTCGGATCCGATTGAGGAGATCGCCAAAACAGGACAGCTTTGCACTATCTAGCCCCATTTCTCGTAAAAACACTAGTGGATGTATCGGTATGGAGAACTGTATTTACAAAAACTCTCAAGTTGACTTTGAGACGTTCTCGTTCGTCCACACAACTATAGGCGATGCAAGTGACCACGCTTCGAGATCTTGACGATGATTCTAGGCCTGGCTGCTTCTCGAGTATCCATCCGAAACACCAATCCGATAAAAGCAGCTTACTGATTGCACTTGTAGGTTCACGAAAAACTCATGGTAATTACGTAGAGACAAGCTGCCGAAACATGTGAAGACAGACCAGCAACGGATTCTGTTGCCGCGCATGTGTATATAGAGCAAGTGTTTACGCACACTCGATATTCTTACCAGTCACTTTTCCAGAGACATTAACCATAAGATCACTTCTTCATATCAAGACGACAACAACAACAACAACAACAACAACAACAACAACAACAACAACAACAACAACAACAACAACTTTACATTAATCATGGCTCCCACCAACTCCCGAATGGTGATTCACTCTGACTGGGGTGAGTTAAACATCAATTCCCCCGGCGCCAAGCTCGTTGTCCAGATGGACGACATTGATCCTCCACCCGCCAAGGACTCACTCAAACTCACTCCAGCCAAGAATCCAAGCAAATTGCATTGGGGCACAGAGAGGAAGTTTGGCGACGTCACGATTCCTTTCACGCTGGAGAATGCCGGCAGAGATGTCGACTTTTCGACGTCTCATGGTAGAGACAGGAAGAAACATGAAGACCATGATGGGGAGGTGGACGTCTGGGTGGGTTCCCAGCCCCCATTTAGAGACAAGACAGACACAGACGAGGACGATCAGACCAACATGTCATTTACTGCAAAGCTCAAGTAAGGCTGAGAAGCTTCAGGCAAGCCTGGTGGCGCGGAATCGAACAGATTTCCACGACTTCCACTCATCGCATCCCAGGCTACTGTAGGCTTCCCGTCTTTCTCAGGCTACACTCTTTGGGCAATGGGTCAGTGTTTGGGTTCTTCAGCTCGAAATAATCTGCATTGAGCACGGGAATAAAAGTTGGTGACAAGGTCGAACACATTCAATGCTAATAAAACACTCCTTAATCTTCTCTATGTCCCGAGTATCATGTAGTGAATCAAAACAGTCAAAATGCCGAAATTTAAGGGGCAGCAAAGCAGTAGCTGTCCACTTGAGATTGACTTCCCAGGCCTTACTCCATGTAGTACAGGCGTTTGTTCTTTTCTGCGCTGTCAACCCAAAGCCAATAGGCACGCTTTGGTCATTTGGATCCGTCCATCGGCCTCTATTAATTCTTTTTCTTTTTGGTGGTAACCCAGGCAAGAGTCTAGGTGGCGGTGCAAAAACATCCCGCTTCGATCTGATACTTGAGAACTAAATCTCATGCCTTTCGCCGCGCTCGTTGATATTGCCAGCGACAAACGTTGACACGGTGCCGCTACCTCGGTACTCGGGGCCTTTTGAGTCGACGGTATTGTCCCCTTCGAGAGGGAGTTCTGATAGTTAGGCATAGTGATCGCCCTCGCCCTGGACTTCATAGACACTGTGTCTAGTAGTAGTCATCCCCGAATTCTCAATACCGCTGTTTTTGGAGCGACCGAAGGTGGATGACATGAGGCGAACAAATAAGGCCGAGATCCTCTGAAGCTGCAATTTGGAAACGAGAATCGCAAGTGTCGGCAGAGAGGCGGCCACGATACCAATGGAGACCTCGCAGAAAGACCACACACCAGACCAAACCTGATTCCCTATTGGAATGGATTAACGCAAGTAAGGCCACGTCAGAAGTTGGAGCGTGATCAACTTACAGCTTGAATCGCCCGGCGGCGCTCGTGCCAAAGCGACGACGCGTATAATGCCAAACACGCAGACTACACCACCCAACAAAAAAATGCCGCACACCTGGACGCGTTGTGTGGCAGTCAAAGGAAGGTGGACGATATGGCGAACTGGCAATGCCAGTATACCGACGTCGGTCACCACGTTTACGATGCTACCAAATTAGGATGTGACTGATTGGTGTAAGGGTGATATAGACTTACCCAAGGGCTGTGAATGGGGGCAGCGTTTCGAAACACTTTCCTGGAGTTCCCGTCCACATAGACGACAGCGGTACACACTGGAACGTGGTAGTAAAAATAAGGGCCAGATTATAGGCCACGATAAAGATGCCGAAGATCCACGAGACTAGAGGCAAGTGCCGTATAGGGAAGAATATGCGGCAGTAGAAGCATAGTATAGAGACCTTGGTAAGGACGACACATATGGCATACGCCACGATTGCCACGACATAGGCCTGGATAAAGCCAGCCGGGTTGCTAACAAAGATGATGTGCCTGCCCTCGCCAAAGCCGATACTTATCCATCCCACGACGGCGAAGGCCGTCAGTGGTACCAAAGCCGCGAGAATCAGTGCGTCGTCGAGGCCGAACGATGGCTTTCCAGCTTTGCGTGCCCAGATGCGCAGTCCGACGAAGATGTAGGCCAGAGCTAAGCCTGCAGCATAGGCAGCTATAAGGCTCGGTCGCAAGTCGTCGGCCGCATGCTCTTGGTAGTATTGGATTTGTTCTGGCGTTAGAGACATAGCGATCAAGTAAAAAGGATCAGGCGTCGTTACAAGTCATGAAAACTCTGAGAGATTAAGTTGTTTGTTCGACTTCAGCTTAATAAGTGCCCGACAGTGAGAACCAGGGTCCATGCCAGCGCCTGCTGTATTTGACGAATGATTTGCCCTCCAAGATACAGCAACTTGTAGTTCAAGAAAGGGCAGCTACAAGGCAATTCTCACTTGTGTTGCCGTTCCCCATCTTTCCGTTGGGCACTTTTTCGGTGTGCAGCCTGAACGCGGATGCTAGAAGCGTTGGGGGCGGGGCGAGAGAGAAGGGTAGGACTCCCCGATCGGATGTTACATATATTCTCCTACTTTGGGATTCTTCATGTAGATGTCAGCTTATCATGGGAGTTATACATATGCACACTGCAATGGCCATTTGTACACAGTCACTGTGCATACATATGGATACTCCAAGGTCGCACCCATAACCTATGTACATGCCACTTCATCCTTGCTCAGCCTTATCGGCACACTGGGCTTCCATGTCCTCTTCACTGTGACATTACTCCACATCCCTTCCTATCCGAAAGGTCCCCTCACCTGTCAATCCGTACGTGCGACATGTGTGCTTTTTTATTTATTATACCACGTGACCGCCGGTGTGTGTTTCCACATTCAAGCAGTTCGGCATGCATGGGGTTTGTCGTTCGTATATCTCCTCCAGGAGCACAAATGTTCGATCGTTATAAGCCCCATATCTGAACCTGCCTAACTCTTGGGTATCTCCAGGTTGTTTTTTGTATGTGTTTTGGTGGCTTGGGACGGCTGCTAGAAATTTCCAGCACATGCCGTGGGGACCAAGCGAATAACCTCTCCAACGGTCCAGAAGAGCAGTACCAGCCAGCACTGAATATATGGAAGAATACGTGGTAGATCACTGGATCCAAAATGGGGTGGGTAATGATCTAACATTGTGATCATGGAGGAGGTGTAGTTTCACGTTATGCTTATGCGAGAGGCCAGAAGCTTCCTATAATCACCGTCCTCACCCCATTTAAAGTGAGATCAATGACAAGAACACACCAGAGGAGTCACGCCTTGTGGTTCATCATTTTTTTCTGGCTCGGGTCATCTAGGCGGTCCCGGCAGAACGATATCCAGGGCATGTATATGTCGCTTCTACACCAGCTCTTGGACTGTGAAGTACAAGATGGGATGTCACTCGCCACTATGCTTTTGCAACAAGCCCCTTACGTACGCCGAATGGAATCCGATGACGACTGGGGTCTCGAGGACTTGAAAAGAACCATGCTATTGGCTTTGGAGAATCTCGGCAACCGATACTCGATCTATATTCTGCTAGACGCACTGGATGAGCACCTTCCCGCTGCGCAGCACGATCAACTATTATCAGCCATCGGAGAGCTTCAGATGACTCATGTCCGGCTTATAGTGTCAAGTCGAAGGGAGCGAATTTTTGAGCACCGTCTGACTGGTTCCAGACAGCTACGACTTCATACGTTGACGACGCCCGATATCTATCATTATGCTCTAGATTCCTTGCAAGCATATGTGACCCGGGCCTTTCCAGATTCTCGGCATGATTCTGCAATAGTGTTTCTGCACGAAACCGTCAAAACGATTGTTCGCAAAGCAGAAGGTGTCTTTCTCTGGGCACGCCTAGCTGTGGAAAGCATCAAGAGCGGTTTAATCGACGACAATACCCCAAGTGAGCTGGAAGAACGTCTCAAAGGCATGCCCACAGAGCTGTCCGAATACTTCAGGTCTATCCGGGAACGGTCGGGGGACAATGGGAAAAGATACCAGACCAAAGCTACCAACATCTTTTCGCTCCTTCTGTCCTGTGACTCATTTGAATATTTCTTCTTGCGCGGACGGGGTCTTGATTGCTTAGCTTTGAGCCTGGCTCTGACACCGGATACCGCTCGTGCGCTCATACTAGGGAAAGACCACATTCCGGGAGCATCCCTTCTCGAAATGTCTCGACGTACCGAAAAAAACAGTCCTATCGCACTGTCCTGGGCTGGTGGAGTTGAAACTGGATTCGGCCAAGGAGCCATTCGATGACTGTGGTCCCTTGAGTGCCCAAGTCGTAAGTGCTACGCGAGAATTTCGCTTTATACACAGAACGGCAAGAGACTTCTTCGTCGACACACCAGAAGGTCAAGCTATCATCAACACCAATGACATTGGTGGAGATGGGCCCGACTTCCGGCTGGTGCAGGCCCTTGTAGCCCGTTCGGTCGCTTTCAGGATACCAGAACATACCAGCGTTTTGTCCGCGGCTCTGAGAGGAATAGATACAAATAGTTTCTCTAGAGTACTCGGAACATCACGTTCCACCAAGCAACAGCGACACTCCCTTATTGAGCTGTGTCACAAAGTCTTGAATCAGGTCTCCGAATACCCAGGCAACCCCCTGGTTGAAGGATGGATGGACCTCGAGCCTCTCCACTACATTCGACCTTTTGTCAGTGAAGCAGCATAGCGGGGCCATAGCGACTATGCGGCTCAGTGGATGAAAGACCAAGGCAGCGGCGGGCGTATCTTCCCTCCCGAGACCTGCGACATGGTCCTGAAAGAGAGTCTGCTTGGATGTCATGCTTCCCGCGCTGGAACAAACTCGCTCTCGTTCGCGAGCCTCCTCAGTCTTGATTTAATGTTCGATTCTGCCCACAAGCTCAACATTCGTCTCCCGCTCGCTTGTTTTGGACGATTTGGTCGACCCCCCCGGGTTGCCAGCTCCCGTACCCTATATTCGACTTCACAGATGATCATGGGGACTGTGTTGTTCACGTACAAATATGGTTTCTTTGTCGAACAATTTGGAGCTGACGAAATTCGCGATATCTTAGAAGCCTTGGGTACCCCGAATGAACGCCTTCTTGAGAGTATTTTATGCATATGATCACTGACAGACCGGACTCGCGAACTTGCATCCGTGGAGTTGCACTTTCCATTCATGATGGTGATGCCGGGTTCCGGAACGTCGTCGCGTTGTATTAGCAGTCGGACAAATGGGGTTCATTTGGTTTTCGAAACTAGCCCGTTCTGGATTATAGATCATTTGGCAAGAAAGAGCGTTTGGCGCGAAGAACCGAGCCCGTTGTCTCACGATCTGGAAAAAATTTGTCCGCTTGCACACCCCAAGCGCTCGCAGATTACAAAAGCCACGACCTATTTTGATGTTCGACTCTACCGGCGGAATGGTATTGATGGATATAGACCACCAAAAGATCCCCATGCCAACAGAGCTGAAAAGAATACCACTTGAAGCAAGTCGTGATCTGAGCGAGATGCTCGGCATGCTCTACGATGACGACCGTGAAGACGTCCGTGGCGCCTTATATGATCGGGCTTGGGAAGCATGGACAGATTCCCCAACAGAACGAATAGGAACGGACAAGGTTGAAGAAGTGCTCGAGGATTATGAAGTTCTGTGCTCAAAGAAAGAGAGGGATAGGCCTGTAGCGATGTGTAATATTCGCGCGTGGCACGAAGACGCGGGTAGCTCTGAGGAAGCTCAAGGCCGATTGGTGGTTCCCCCGAATCGGGCTTCTCAGGAACAAGAAGCAATGAGCCATGCAGCAATGCGATTTAAATTCTGAAATACCCTCAGATAGTCGCTAGAAGTTGTCACAGTCCGATGAACTGTACTGACAACCAGTCGTATCATAATACTATCTCGTGTCCACTTGAGCCGCCGCATGCAGCAAAGCAAACAAACCTCTTGCTTCTTTCCTATCTATAGTTCATATATGCACCATAATGCTCATTGCGGAATCCAACTGAGGTCTCTTCGATTCAAATCGAAAAGAAGAGTCTCCCAAAAAGTTTGGGGGGGGGGGGG